>JARGYF010000049.1:0-533308 GCA_029203975.1 Mycena vitilis | reverse complement strand
CCGCAGCGCGATTATCAACTCCACGTGTTATGTTCACCAGCTCCAAGCCTGTCCACGGTAAAGCTGAAAAGGCATCAGCTATCACCGACAGGAGCCACGGAGTGAACGTGCCAGCATTAACACCACCATACCTGAATGGGAATTGGACAGCGAAACCGAGTCATATGACTCAGGAGATGAAGACGAGCCACTCGACGCACACTGGTACGCAGCAGTGAGCGACTCTGACTCCGATGCATCATTGGAGGACGGCGAAGTTTATCTTACAGTTCCCCGCGCCCAGGAGCAACCCGTTGCAGAGGATCTTCAGGCCAATGCTGCAGAACGTACGGTGCCCAGCACGAGAGCCGCACGAAAAGAAGTCTTCGACGGGGTACAATTACCTCGGCGGGACAAAGCTCGCGAAGGAGCCACTAATCCCCAGCGCGTGTTGTGGAAATAAAGGATCGCTCAAAGCGGCAATCCAATGACGTACCACCTCCAGCTGTCAAGGATTTACTTCCTCCGTTAACTCCGGTTGACGTCAGAACCCACGCGACGTTGACGTTGACATGGAGATTGACTCGCCCGAGGTAAAACAGAAAAGTTGGACCGGAAGTCTAAACTTCACCCGAACCGCCAGCCCAAAGCCGCTACGGACACGCAGCGCGTGCCAAGGACCTCCAGGAAGATACTCAGGACTCCAAGCGGGAGGTCGACGATCTGAAATTCAGAATTCGGTGCACATACCAGCTATCATTGACCGAATTTTGGATCTCACCATCCCATGACGGTGCGCGAAGCCTTTGTAGCATCCAAAGATATCCGTACGGGTATTTTGGATACCATTCGGCTCAAAAACGTCAAGGCGGTTCTCTTGGGCAAAGGCTCGGACAATCCCATTGTGGCTAGCTGGAATTGGCCTCGCTCAGAAGGAGTCTGATCAAGATTGATGTAACAACTGGAGGACGTACTATTTCCGCAATCGTGGACACGGATCCCAATTGGATGTTGTGCGCGCCGATATTGCAGCCTTAAGAATCCAGCGGCCTATGACATGTCTCGAATAATGAGCATGAACGACGCCAATGGAGGCAAAGGACAGCTGCAGGGATTTATCGGTGATGTGGAGTTCAACTGCGGAGGAGTGCTTACATTCACCGATTTATGGATGTCCCAGCAAGCCCATTTGAACTTCTCCTTGGCGGCCATGGCAGCGCGGCAACCTCGTCAGTATTGACGAGCGCGACGAGGGCACTTATTTGGTGTTCAAGGATCGCGAAACGCGTAAGCCTCGGTATGAACTTTTGGCAATCCCCTACCAACAATGCGGGGAATCCATTGCGCAAACCTCGACTTACACGAACGACGAGGCGGAACCACTGGAAAAGCAGACACTGTCCATAATAACGGATGGACTCATAAATGTGGTCCAAAAACCTCACCTTCTTCCAAGCTTCAACCCACGCCTCCCCACATTGACCCTAGCGCCATGCCAGACATATCAAGGGACTCAAAAGCTCTTCCGCTACAAGAAATGTGGCAGGAGAATTTCACGCTCAAACGACTCCGGTACAAAAATCACATCACACCTGAATCCTGGGTTGAAAAGCTGGGATCACTCGTCCTGGCTTGTCTGGTAGCAGCATGGCGGTGGGTATGTGGGCGAAGAAGCAGCAAAATATAGTCATAAACCCCCGCCAGGACGCGTCGACACCCGACGAGAGGCCTGCGGGAAGCAGCGGCGCATTGATTCCTCGGAAAATCCCGCAGAGCAGCCAGGAATTACTTGCCGAAAAATTCGGGCTGAAAATCTCTGAAACCCAAGACACCGATCTTGACACAGCCCACGGGAGATTTGAAAAAGGAACCCCCTGGAAAGCAGTGCAAATGATTAATGAAGTCGGGCAGGAACAAGGATCGAACCGGGAAAACCCGGGAACGGACATTGTTTCGATAAGGCATCCGCCAAATGAACTCGTGCAACTGACTACAGGAATGAATACCATAGAGGTTCCACTGAATCTTATGCTCGCCTCAACCTACGGGCATGCCGAGGACTTCCACGAGACGAATAAGCGGCAAGTCCGGGTCTTGGAGACTTGTTGTAATCAAAAGTCTCCATTACTTGCTGCTGGGGAATCAGAAGACACAGCGTGGCGTAGAAGGGATTCGGTGCGTACTTGTTTCGCGCTAGTCCGAATCGAGGGCCCACTAATTGAAGTGAATCGGCAAAACACTTACCGACCGTTTGATCGGCATTTGCCCGAAACGGGATGGATTTGCGCCACGGACACTGGATTGGGGTTTATACTTGCCCAAACGCGGAGGAAAGCTGAGTGCAAAGAAAACCTAGGGCGACAAACGGGAGGCGAGGCGAGTCTGGGGCAACAATTGCACATCAGCAATAAAGTCCTCCCCACTTACAGAGGAACCCCACAGTTCCCCGGGTGCGCGTCAAACTCATCAGACCCGAATTCAATTCGATAAAGAATCCAGGACTTATCGGAGAAGCCTCGAGGCTAACGGAGAACTGTGGAATTTCCGCCTTGACCGGAGGAAGGCCCGTACAGCCCTGGCAATACAAGGTAAGATATGTTGTGGAAAATTCAGGGGATTTCACGGCGTTTCACGATGTCAGAACAGCAGGCGCTGGCGCGCCCTCAGCAAATAAGGACCAGCCAGCTCAACCCCCGAGAAACCACCCAACGAACCAAAATGTGCACGAACTCACCCGCGAAAACAGAGAAAAATGTAGGGGTGTACACTCCTTAACTCGACTACAGAGGCTTGACACGAGTTCTCATAGCGAGGAAAGGCGCACAGAGCCTGCGGCGCATCGCGATGCGTCAGGGTCGTGCCCCGACGGGAAAGGGAGAGCTTCGGAAAGCGCCACAGCAACCCGAAACAAATACGCGACCCGACGCAATCGCCTTGAAGCGACTCGGCCATCACCCCAGGACGCGTTGATGCGGGTCTGGAACGCAAGAAACCGGACAAATACCGCCCCGTCAACGACAAAAACGGGTGAATGGCGCCTCGAAACCAATAATTCCCCGAACAGGGAATGGTGGATGAACGCGAAGTACAGGCACCCCACTAACAATTCAGGAACGGAGGGGATATGGATCGGCGACGAGCGACTGCTCAATAATTCGGCACTGGAATTGAACACCGAGATTGCAGCGGCGCAATCGAAGCGCAATTTATTTCGCCCAAAACCAGTTTGGCGCATTCTCGAAGACACGCGTTACGAAACTGGACCGACGCGTTTGAGGTGCAACGAGGCCGAGCACAGGCACAAGCCAATAGCCACAAATGAGCCGAGGGATGAGATAAAAGGACACCGGGAATCTGGGGATCGATTTCAGTACCCAAACAACGATAACCGAAATCTTGACCAACCCAAATTCACGAACGAACAAATTCTCACCATGACGAACTTTCCCCTTTCCTCCAAACCCGCTGAACGCGCTCCTGGTAAGCGTTTCACGCCCTCATCTCGAGGCCGTTTCACTCACCATCCGCCTCACCTTATCCCCAACTCTCGCCCTCTTCCTTCGACTCTTCACGTACCACCCGATCCCCGTCCCTCGCCTTCCGCCGCGTCGAACGTCCGGATTTGCGTGCCTACCCCGTGCCGCGTACTGGGACGTCGACGTGCAGGAGAGCTTGGACCTGTCGAATACTTCCCGCGCGAACCCAGCGCGGAAAAGCGCATGATGGCTGTCGCTCAAGGTCAGACGGCGCGATATTTCCAAGGGCTGGCACTTACTGCTCGGCCAGGCATGCTTTCCTCCCCGCAGACGGTGTATACCGGGGAAGAACATCGACCAGGTGGGCAGGAGATTCACCATGCTGTCCTGCTAAATGTCAAGATGCTTATTCACGACTCTCGAACAGGGCTACCGGCTGAACGAACCGGGCACGCGGAAGTGCGGTTGTTCGCGACGCCTGACGACAGCAGTAGGTGGAACCTGGAGGTCCCATTCCCTTCTGACGAGGACTTGGCAGCCGCGCTTGTGAGATACGAGCCGCTTCAACGAAACGAGGTGAGCGCTCATCAACAAGAAGGAAAATACGTGCTCACCATGGATCGGACTCTGGCAAAGGTGGATAGCAGGGCGACGGACAATCAAGCCCCCAATCCGACCCCCGACGCCGCCGTACCCTGGCGCCGCACCATCCTGCCCATTCCCAAGGCTGCTTTGCGTCGCATCGCTGCGGCAGCAGCCGCTGCGAAGGCCGCTGAGGCATCCCATACCGAACCCAGCCAATACCGGGACGAACCGATGGCGGATGTCGCGCGCAACGGAACTGGGCCCGAGCCCATGGACACCGACGCTGCACCCGCATCAGGAGCCGCAGGCGTCAGCAAGGCCCACACCTTGCGGTTTTTGCTCCGCCCGGTTACCCAGCCGCCCGAAGAAAGCACCAACGGGCTTGTGCGGCTGGGAAACGCAGCTGATGGCGGGGACGACGTCTTCGCTGTCCACGCTGTGCCGCGCAACGGAGGCCCCCGCTACGATACGCCGCACCCGCCGCTCCGCCTTTACGACTCACCGCCGGCGCTGGAGCCCGTCACCAACGAGGCAACGACCAATAGCGACGGCGGAGGAGCGATGGAGGGCGTGGAGCGCACCAGTAGCCCGCGTCCGGAGCCCGCCGCTGCGCCGGCTGTGACAATGCCTGTGCGCGGCAAGTCAAATCATAAACTGGAGCGTCTAAATTATAACTTACGAAAATGTTTTGCAGGCGCTCCCGCTGCAACCCATCCGAGCGCTTTTGTGTTTGGCGCGTTCGTCAGCCCCGCACCCAGCCCCGCGTATTCGACCACCGCGACGGTCGGGTCACCACCGCACAGCAACGGAATGGAAGAGGAGGAGGACGTGAAGTCCCCTCTCATTCCGCCCGCAAGACCTTCAACGGCTGCTACAGAAGATAATGAGCACGACAATGTCAACGCGCTTCGACTTCACGCGCTTGAGCTCGACACACCGCGTCCCTCCCTGTGGCGTTGGCCAAACCCGACAACGGTCAGGTCGCGCCGGCGAAGCCCGCCACGGACAACGTGCAAAACCACCAGCCGCAGCAGTCCTGAAGCGCAAAGCGTCGCCCATCAACTTTGACGACGACGCGGAGCTCGTTGCTTCGAGCAGTGGCGAGGAGGGCGAAATGAAAGAGGAGGAACACTCACTTGGAGTTCCACCTGCTTCGCGCGCGGCGCAAGTCGCAATCCCCGCCCTTGGAAATGGCAAGCGGGGCCCGGTGGTGACAAGGGAACATTTCTCCTCGTCACCATCTTTTGAGACAAAGCCCCGCGAGCCGCGCGTTGTTTCCCCGCTTGAAGAGAACGAGGCGGAGACCCCCATCCGGCTTCGGGAGTCCTGCGTGACGCAGCGAACGCGTCCTGTCGGAGATGCTGAGACATTTCCACCCCGGGACGGACAAAGCTCGTGGACGAGAGTCAGCGCGGTACGGTCCAGTTTGAATCCAGAAGAAAGGCTGAATTCCGAGGGTGAACAGGTGTTGTCGTCGTCGGATGAGGAGTCAATCCCAGCGCTGGCAAGTCCTAGCGACTCCGAAGAATCCTCGAACGATTCCGAATCGTACGTTTTTCCAGAAGTCCGCATTGATCCGTTTGTTGACGATCGGGGCCGCAGCCAAACTTCTTCTTCCGCAACCACCGACACAATTCTTACTGGAGGCAGACTGGTTCGCGACCTCGCGTATCTTCTCGATCGAATCTCCATCGCTCCCCCTGCCCCTGAAGTCGACGACAATTCGCGGGGGTTCTTCTCGCGCAATCCATTCGGGCCGCCGTTGACCATAATAGCCTCAACCGAACTCGTCGAATCACGGAAGACGACTACGTCGGCCAGCCTCTTCGGGACGCGTTCGAGATCGCCTTTACGCATGCCCGGCTTGTTCTTGATCAAACCGCTATGGCTAACCATCACGAGCCGATTGATCTTGAGGAACGCGCGCGAGGATACCAGGACGCGATTCGACAAAACGTGGGCGTGGCCACTTTGGTGTGTAACAACAGGGTTTGGAGAAAATCAGGGATTAACCATGCTCCCCAGACCCAGTTCACGATGGCCACGTTGTGTAAAATTGCTGTACCTGTCACTGGCGGCCGTTTTCGACTTGCTGAGAGGTGGGCTACTCCCCGCACACCCGAGGGAGCCGCCTTTCGCGTCTTCAGCGAATGGGCGCGCGTTCAAGGCGACGTCTTCATGTCTGGCATAGGACTCGAGGTCGCCCGACGCCCCGGCTTCGTTGCCGTCCTCACCATGCTCAAGATTTGTGGCCTCGAATGTCATACGACGAGTTTTCCTCATTTTGCGACACTACGGCTGCGATTTGGACGAATCCATCCTCCATGCACCGGCCAAGCTACCTCTGCCTATGTTCAATGGCGACCAGAACTCTCAGTTTCGAATGGTACCCACGCGCTCGCTGTCATGGGCCGCGGAACTCTCGCCAAGCTCGCCAGCGACTTCATGGGGCTCCGCTTCCGCGAGCAGCACCTGATTTCCTTCATGAATTATTCCGGCATGCTCGAACCCGTGGGCTCCGATGGCGACAACTTTGAAGCCAGGGGCGATGATCGCGGAATCGGCACGCAACATCACTCGGGCAAGTCCTACCCCGAATTTCTTATCAACTGGATCTGAACTGCCCTTTCAGCTTACGCGTCGCAACGGCCGCGATCGCCCCGTCCAAAACCCAGGCTGCCGCTGCTGCTCGCGACGCTTCCACTCCGCGTTCCGCGTCCTCGCAATCCGCTCCCACGCGTCCCGCTACGCCTCGTCCGACCTCGATCCCGGCTCCACGGGTCTACTATCCGCACATGCGCGGGCACGCCAGGAACCCCCTTCCGATTCCACGACCGCTATTTACGCGTGTTCCCTTGCCGCCCCGGCCTTCTGCCTCCGCTCTCGCCACGCGTGAGTAATGGCGGCAAGTCCATTTTCAGTTTCGTTCCCCGCGGAGACACTTACACCCATTTTCAGGCAAGGCAAGAATGGTGTACAGGCGCGCCTCCACTTTGACTCCTTCACTGTACATTCCGTCCCCGCTCGCTCGCACCGTAACTTCCGCCGAGGATTGTTCTTGATCGCGCTCGTATTCCTCTCATCGCTTATTCCTTTCGCCTACGGACTTCGGGCCCCGCAACGGGCCACCACTACAATCCAGGGGAAACTTCCAACAAGTTCCCCGTGTTCTTTCTCGCTACTCGAATGGTTACCCGGACTCTCTGCCCCGCAACGGGCTGCTTTGACGGAGACACTTCCAACAAGCGTCTCGCATTTGTTTCCTCAAACCTACGACCGATACGAAACTTGTTACCATACAATTACTGTACTATCTCAGGTGGTAGTCTACTCTTACCTAGTACTAGTAGTACTCTACGCACTTAGGAGAAATGTGATTTCACGTTCGCCGTGCCACGGGTCTGATCGTGAGAGCATTAAGCCTAGATTTTGTTTTTCTTACTACACAGACTCTTCCTCGAGCACCACTTGTAAAGGAAAAATCGCGGACCCTGTACTCACATATTCGGACCACTTCGAACTCGAACCTGATGACTTGTACTTATTCTACCCCGTAGAAGTCGAGACTCCAGGAGAAAATTCTTACCAAGCATTTACGATGTACAAACGCGTAGACAAGAAAATTCGGCCTGTGTCTACGACATTCTCACCAGACTACGAAATTAAACGAACTATACCAGAGGACCCTTTACTTACGCTACCGGCCTTACCTATACACCCACCGGAATTCGAGCCCTCGGAAAGGCTTACAACGGAACGTCTGAAGTCACTGGACTTGAATCCAGACAATTTCATGACCGTCGAGGAAGAAAAGCTGTTTGCGCACATTATGAGCGTAAACAAGGAAGCCTTGGCTTTTGAAGACTCCGAGCGCGGAACATTCAAGGATTCTTATTTCACCCCGTACAAAATCTCGACGGTGCCGCATACACCCTGGGAATATAAAAATATCCCCATCCCACCCGGCATTCTCACAAAAGTGATTGAAGTGCTCAAACTGAAGATGGAGGCGGGCGTCTATGAGCCTTGCCAATCCTCATATCGCTCACGGTGGTTTTGCGTATTGAAGAAGAACGGCAAGCTGCGAATTGTTCACGATTTGCAGCCGCTAAACAAAGTCACAATTCGCGATGCAGGCATGCTCCCCATCATCGATGATTTTGTGGAAGGCTTTGCCGCACGACAATGCTACACCGTATTTGACTTATATTGGGGTTTTGATGCCCGACGCATGGAACCTGAAAGCCGCGATATGACCGCTTTCATGACGCCGTTGGGACTGTTGCGCATTGCTTCCATGCCAACAGGCTTCACGAACTCGCCGGCGGAATTCCAGAAGTGCATGGTATTCATACTGCATGATGAAATTCCCCACGTCGCCAACATTTTTATTGACGACTTGCCCATAAAAGGCCCTGCGACTCAATATCTGGATGAAAATGGTAAACCAGAAACCATTCCAGGCAATGACCAAATTCGGCGATTTATTTGGGAGCACGCTACAAGATGTCCATCGCATCATGCACAAAGTCAAATGTGCGGGTGGAACTTTCTCCGGCACCAAAACCCAAATCTGCCGACCCGAAGTGCTGATTGTTGGACAGAAATGCACACCTGAAGGGCGTGTGCCTGATGAAAAGAAGGTATCGGCAATCCAGGACTGGCCAGCACTTACCACGCCACAAGAAGTACGCCGCTTCTTGGGACTATGTGGCACGGTGCGAATTTGGATATTGAATTATTCCGCCATCATACGGCCCCTCACAGAACTCTACCGCAAGACTGTGAATTGCCTGGGACAAGCGCCGCCAGGACGCCTTTGCGAGAATCAAGGAGCTCATACTCAGTGCTCCAGCCTTGCGACCAATTAACTATGAATTACCCACACCTGTCATCCTTTCGGTTGATTCGTCACGGGACGCAACAGGGATGATCCTGTCCCAAATTGACGAAGACGGCAAACGCAGGCCCTCGCGATATGGGTCGGTGCCCATGAGCGAGCGAGAGTCCAGGTACTCGCAGCCCAAGCTAGAGCTGTTTGGCTTGTACCGAGCTCTTCGCGCCTGGCGCCTGTACATTATTGGCGTCAAGATCTTTCACGTGGAAGTTGACGCCAAATTTATCCAAGGATTGCTGAACAATCCCGACTTACAGCCAGACGCAGCTGTAAATCGGTGGATTCAAGGGATCTTGATGTTCCATTTCGAACTAATCCACGTCCCTGCTGTCAAATTTCAAGGTCCCGATGCATTATCTCGACGAGGACTTGCGGAAGGAGAGACCGCAGAAGATGATGATGATTCATGGCTGGACCGCATTGCCTTACTGAGTCAGAGCAAACTCAAGACGGTTAAGCTGTCCCAGCTCGACGAGAAACGAATCACGGACTACAAGCATCAAGGGTATTATCAATTACCCCGCATTCACTTTATGGGACTTGATGCGACACCAGAATCCCAAAACGAGGATTCGGCCCTGTTTACGCTTGCCAATATTGTCACGCCGCAGTATTTCCAGACCACGCCGCAGACTTACGAGCAAGCTCCGACATATTCGGCCGACCAGTTGCCGTCCTGCCATCTTAGCCGCAAATCCCAGGAATTTCAGCTGCAGGACATCCACAAATTTCTGCAGACCCTGGAGATGCCAGATTTTGGATCCCCACAGAAGCAGCGGCGGTTTATTGCTAAAGCCTCTGAGTTCTTCGAAAAGAACCAACGGCTGTGGAAACGTAATGGGGCTGCCGCACCACTTGTAGTGGTACTGGAACCCACCTCCCGGATCAAAGTCATGAAACAGGCTCACGAGAACCTGGGACATCGCGGATGGAGAGCCATGTGGGAGCACTTACGAAATCGCTTTTACTGGCCCTACATGCGAGCGGACCTCCAGCATCATGTGGCCTCGTGCCCACAATGCCAGGTCCGTAACACCAAACGTGCCGAAATCCCGCTCACTGTTTCCACGCCTTTGGCTATTTTTCGCAAGATATATATTGATGTCATGCTCATGCCCCCCTCGGGCAAATATCGCATGATTGTTGCCGCTCGTGACGATCTCAGCGGATTTTGCGAAGCCAAAGCCCTGACCGCGCAAGGCTCTAAACAATTAGCAGAATTTTTCTGGAGCCACATTTACTGTCGGTATGGATGCCCCCAACATGTGACTACCGACAACGGAGGAGAAGTCAAGGCCGCTTTCGAAATATTAATGAAGCGCCTAGGCATTCCGCAGATCAAGATTACAGCTTACAATAAACATGCCAACGGAGTGGTGGAGCGAGGACACTTCACACTCAGGGAAGCTCTGGTGAAGGCATGCAAAGGACGCATAAAGCAATGGCCACGAATGTTGGCAGCAGCCGTCTTCGCGGACCGTGTCACAGTCAGCAGTGTAACAGGCTATTCGCCTTTCCATCTGCTGCATGCCACTTCCCCAATTTTGCCTTTCGACCTCGCCGAAGCCACATTCCTTGTGGAAGGATTCCATTCCGGCATGAGCACCAGCGACTTGCTTGCCCTGAGAATTCGGCAGCTGCAAAAGCACCCTCAGGACATTGCTCAAGCTGCCGAAACCTTACGGAAATCACGCTTTAAGTCAAAGGAGCAATTCGAAAAGCGATTCAAGCACAAGCTTCAGAAAAGGGAGTACAAGGCTGGTGAACTGGTACTAATGCGAAATGTGAAATTGGAAACTACGGTAGCCTCCACAAGCAAAACGGAAGAACGCTATCTGGGACCGTATGAAGTACATCGCAGAAACAAGGGAGGCGCTTACATCCTAAAAGAGCTGGATGGATCCATGCTCAAGGATAACCCAGTAGCCGCCTTCCGACTGCTGCCGTACATCACACGGGATCACTGGTTCATGCGAACCGGATGGATGGGACCGGAACCAGAGGACAACGACGACAGCATCTCGGAATTCGCCACTGATGGCGAGTCTGACTCTGAATGGGGAAGTATGACTGATTAACGGCATCACCCCAAAAGCACGAAAAGGGGCAACAGCTCCAAAAGCATCATATGACCCATCAGCTTTCTGATCCCAACAACTCTCAGCATGGAAGCCCATTCTCGCGACATAACACAGAGCCGAGAACTCGACAACGACTATTTCCCTCCTGATCCCAATGATTTTCGAGCCCTCCCACTTCCGACTCTAGAGCCAGCGCCAGTCTCAGAAGGCGCAGCTGCCACTGCGACTTCAGAGAGCTCAACGCTTTCACCCCATTTCCTGCGCATCCTGTATATTTTCCGACCTCTTTCCCCGCCACCAGTGCTCTGGGAGGAGCAGCAGAGAGTGCGCTACTCATTTGCCGAGACAAGAGCCTTTCGATATGTCCAAGCCCGCCAGCTCAGGAATAGCGGCCCTTCGAATCATCGTGGAAGGCGACACCCACCCGACTCCACCCTGGCGGTTTATGTGGAGGGACGACGTTTGGGAAAGCCGCTTCGCCACGCAAAGATGGAAGTCCACTTCAAGGTAGTGAGACCCCCGGAAAGACAGATATACGAAGGACAGACGATATGGTTGCAGGGCGATCTTTGGGACTACTGGATGGTGGTGAAGAAAGACGGAGAACGCGGCCCCTACTCGTTGATGGAGATCATTCAAGGGTTCCATCGGCTTCGCACGCATGTCGCCGTCCTCCACCAGCACGTGGGATTGGCACGGGAATCACACGACGAGCTAGCCGGGCATTCATGGGACCAAAACGAGAGAATGCGGAGTAGAGAATTGCCTCCACTTTACTGGACGGAGACAAAGGATCCCTCTGCGTATAGAATGCGCCGCTAAAGGGAATACAATCTCATTACACGAAGAAGCAGCGGAGATGAACGCATTGTGACAGAAACGAAGGAATTAGCACTTGCGACACATTGCGGCCAACGGTCTGGACATTGGACGTAAAGTTCACGGCAGTACTGAATGAAGGCCGGCCAACGCCGATGGGAGGCGCAATCTAGTGTCCACCACCGTCCAATAAACTCATGTGGCGCTCCCGCAGGAACGGTCTCACATAAAGCTCAGGCGCGCGACAAGGCACTCTTAACACCAGGCCTCCCGCACTACGCTCCCACACATGGAGGGAACCGCAGTCCTGATATCCAAAGACGAACAGATGCTGGCCGAAGAGGTGGAGCAGCTTTTTCGCAACAAGGCCCGCTTCCCTTCAGATGGCCGAAGGACTGCGAAACGCCCAGGCACTTATACGCCCAACAATCTAGAGGTGTTTTCCAACCCCCTTGCGGCGACATCGACAGAGACCATACGTGGGCACGCAGAAGCCCAGGATCTAGCACTGGCCGCACCTACGTCCACTGAGATGTTTGACGCTATGCTGGACTCTAGCCTGGAGACGCACACCATCCTACCTTTGGAAAACAGTTTACCACCGACTCGTGGCCGCCTCATGCATCGACGGCTGCGAGCCCCCACACACCCCAAAGTGACCATGTACACTCTCATTCGCCCTCACGACTTCGTTCCCAGCCAACCTCACGTTTATCGCACCAATTTTGTGGTGGATATTCTGTTCCGATCCATGGACGTCGAGATCGGCGTGAACTACATGCCCTGGAACGAAGAAGGATTTGAGGTTATTAGCGGCGTGAGGCGGAAGCTTATTGGAAAGGAAGTCTTGCGATGCAGCGGACGCCTGGCGGGTCGCTACACCGTTGAAGAGAAGATTTTCACTAGTCATGGTCGGACTATGGTGAAACTCAAGAATCGAGATCACCTATGCGCTGCCATCGTAGCGTTCCCAGCGGACCAAGTGGACATGCCGGACGTTGAGGCATTCAAGGAGCTCTTCGGATGAGCTTCAACCCGTTTCAGCCGACTCCGTAGCACGGATTGAACGGCCTGCAATGTATCACCGCCTTCTTGAAGACTATTTTTTTCTGCTCCGTCCAAATCAGAAAAAGTAATAACCGAGGACGGTTAGAAGTTCGTTCCCCGCGGATGTCATGTCCCCAAAGTGTTTGGAGACAGAACTGATTTGCGGAGGAAAGAAAATAGTCTTCGCAAAGATGATGAAGCAAACGAAACTCAAGATCGGACGAGGACAACACATCATCAGAAATTGATGCTATCACTGATGCCATCACTTCGGCATCAGAGATCAGTTGTGATGCCACACCATCAGCCATCATACACAGCAAACCTATGCGGCACAGCTTGTATCATCGAAACGCACAGTAAAGCTATGCGTACACAGCCCAGTCGGGCTGTGCACCATTGTTCATAGCCCTCAAGCACAGCAGAGCAATGCGCACAGCGCGGAGAACAATGGGAGAATGGAAATTGCTATGCGGTAAAAGAAACGAGGCCATGTTAAAAATAGAATTTCCCGAACAGTATAAATAGAGGACGAATGTACCCCGTAAAAAAGAAATCAATTTACCATCGATCAACTCCGCAACTTCCGCACCGCTTTCGAATCTGCTTGCACTCCGACAGTGTAAGTATATTCACCCCGAGTATCACTGTAAGCCGATCTTACAGTCGTATTCACCCCGACCGCCGAGTTCGCTTGCTCTCCGACAGAGCTTTGTGAATTCACCTCCGCACGTCTCTCGAGCTTGCTTCCACTCCGACAGTGTTCGCAATCTCAACCCGTCTGGCCGAACTCGAAGACACTTTCTAGTGAATTCGACTTCACCCTCGCTTTCTGCCGTCGCCGTCTCTTGTAATTGACCAAGGCTACGTTTTCACTTGGTTAAACAAAGCGTTATTCTCACCACCCAATCCTAGTATCATTGCGATCTAGGACGAGAGCTTTTGTTTACCAACGAACTCGTTCCCGAAGTACGTTACTCCTCAATACACTTCCTTTGGGATATCTCTGGTACGTATTTTTACTCACCGGATTTATTCTAGCACCCTCGACGCCCCTACAAATTTGATTGCTGTACTCGGTAGGATCTCCCGGCCAGGAATCTTATCAGTCGCATCAGATTTTACTCTCCGCAACCCACACCCACCTCACAAGAATCTTACTGCTCCGTCGGTAGTTCTTGTACATCTCTTACTTGACTTGGGATTCCGAACCTGTGAGAAACACCTGAACAACGTCGCTTCCGGTGGACCTCACGTATAACAAAATATACGCTTGACAGCGGTTGTTGTTTCGGATTTTCTGACACACGTCGCAACCCCGACTAAAGTCTTCCACGTCCTTGCGCATGGATGGCCAGAAGAATAGTTCTCGCAATCGCGCGAGGAATTTGTCCGCTCCTGCGTGAGCGCTCTCGTGCGGGGAATCATGTATCCAGCGCATGACCCAGTTCACCCTGCTTTTGGGCACGCATACGCGCGTTACCCAGTCGGCGTCCAGGAAGTACAGCAATCCGTCCTTCCCCTTTTGATAGCGGGATGGCGTAAGGACTTTATCTGGACTGGGTGCTTCCTCCGCGTACTTGTCTCTGAAGAAAGGATCCTCTAGATAGCCTTTCTTGAACGAGTCGGTAACCTCCGGGGCTACGGAGACGAGCAGGTGAGGGCGCCTGTCCCAGTCATCCTGCTCTCTGGGCGGTTTGACTCCGGCTGGGTAAGTCCAGTGGTCTCCTTGAGGGAAGGGAAGCTCGCCCGAGTCTGCCGCGACTTCATCGCGCTCCTCGAACGTTTCTCCTTCGTCTTCCGAGTTGAGAGAGGAGCCTGCCAACCGTGCTTCTTCTTCTTCCGCCTGCGCTTTTTGCTTGCGGGTCTGCACGGGGTAGGCGTACTTGTCGATAGCTTCCTCCCACCACCAGATGGCGAACGCCGCCTTCTTGGCAGGCGCGAACGCGCTTCTTTCCTCCAACCTCTGAGCCTCTTCCTGCCTGTCCGCGTCGGGGACGATAGTATGTACATCTTCTCGAACCGGCGAGTCGTGCGGCGGCGCGCGCGGCAACCTCGAGAGAGGATCTACGTTTGAATGAATCCTCCCGGGCCTATGGACAATTTTGAGGCCTGGGTAAGCCGCAAACACCGCCCCCCACGCCGCTAGCCGCCGGTTCGCGTTCTCATAAATGCGCGCCCATTGCAGCGCGGCGTGGTCCGTCACGAGGATCACCTGTTCTCCCTCGATGAACGGCTGGAAGCGCACCAGCGCCTCCTTCGCGCCAAGTGCTTCGCGCTCGGTCGCACTGTAGTTCCGCTCTGCGGACTTCAGACTGCGGCTCCAGTAGGCGATCACACGTTCGACATGCACGATCGTCTCCTCGAACGTCGCTCCCCACACGTCTTCGGACCCCATCTCCTTCACCTCCTTTGCCAGGTTGATAAACAGGCGCGGTACTGGAAGCTGAGCGTCCCACGCCGCCTTCAACCTGTCGTAGATCGCCGTCCCTTTCAAGTCGGCGATCCTGATCGGCTGCACTTGCTGCAGGCTCGATCCGAGAGCATAGTCCGAGGCGTCCGTGTACAACCTGTACGGCGAACCCTGAATCGGATGGCCCAGTATCGGCGCTGCCGATAACGCGTCCTTGGCGTCCAAGAACGCGATTTCGTGCTCGGCTCGCCATTCCCAGCGGACTCCTTTGGCTAGTAGTCCGAATAGCGGCTTTGCTATGAAAGCGTAATAGGGAATGTAGGATGCAAAGTAATTAAGCATCCCTAGAAATTTCTGAAGATCGAGCACCGACGTAGGACGCGCCAACTCCTGGATGGCGGCCACCTTTTCCTTATGCGTCGATAGCCCGAGGCGGGAGACCTTCTGCCCCAATAGGAGGATGGATGAGTAACCGATAAAACACTTCTTCGGCTCCAGCGTGATCCCAGCAGCCGCTATGGCGCTCAGGACTCTATCCAGATGGACTAAGTGCTCTTCCCAGGACTTGGAGAAGACCACAATGTCGTCGATGTAGACGAGGGTAAATAGCCAGAGGTATGGTGCGAGGACGCCTTGCATGATCCTTTGGAAGATAGAAGGGCCATTCCGCAAACCGAATGGCATGCGTCGGAACTGCCATAGACCGCGATGAGACCGGAACGCTGTTTTTTCCTTCGCGTCGTCATCCATCTCCACTTGGTTAAAACCAGCAAGCGCGTCGAAGGAAGACAATACTTGCGAGCCTGACAGCGCTTGAATGATTTCGGATTGGCGTGGGATGGGGAACTCGTCCGCTATAGTGTTGGCATTGAGCTTGCGGTAGTCGACCGCAAGGCGGGGTTTGCCGTTTCGGAAGACCACCACGCAGGGAGCCCCCCAAGGACTCGTTGACGGCTCGATTACGCCCCTTTCAAACCAGAGGTCCATCTGCTTGTCGATAACCTCCCTCTTGGCGGGGGAAGCCGAATACATAGGCATGGAAACTGGTTGGGTCCCTTCCTTTACTGGGATCGGAGCCTTCTCCTTCACATGGCCGAGCCGCCCCCCGACTCCGAATGCGGCCGCGTTACGGCGCAAAACGTCGTTAAGGCGCGGCTTTATCTCCTCAGGTATATCAGGACCCAAGTTAACCATCTCTGCGACGTCCCCGTCGTCCTTCCCATCCCCGAATTCGCCCGCCAGCGCGGTCGTTTTAGGACCCCAGTGCTGATCCTCCTCCAGCTTGTCATTCGTATCGGTAGGCTCCGCTGGAAGACTATCAGGATCTTGCGCGCGCAGCGTTTCCTGAATAACGCGCGCCAGCGCTTCCGCAGACGCAGCGTACTTCTCCTGTTCCTCTGCGGTCTTCGGGCAATCCGCATAGGTGGACGGGTCGTGTAGTTTCCCTACTATATCCCCGGCTCGGATGTACCAGGGTCTAGTACTGGGATTGGCGATTGGTAGGAAGGGGGAGGAGGATTGGATGAAAGTAGTTGGGGCGGCCATCACGCTCTCATCCTCGGTGGCGATTATGACTTTTTCTACGAGCCATTCATCACGACCGTCGAATGGGCCTGAAACCTTAACGTTGTGCACCGATCCGGGAGCTATCAAGGCATCCTGGGCCGCAAGGACGGGAGGGGCGTCCGTCTTCCCTTCTCTGCGAACGCGTGCTCTCGCCCGCTGGTACGTCTTACGCCAGATCCCAGGTAAGAGGCGCTTCATGGACTTCGCCATGCTTGCTTGCCTGATTTCGAACCCAAGGTCGACCGCGTGTGCGGAGGAAGCAGGGATTATATGCTTCGATTTTCCGACCTGTACATTGCAGTGTCCAGTGGCGAACCGTTGGACACCCAATTCGTACGAAGACTGGAAGTCCTCGCCAAGGAGAAGAGGCACCTTCATATTGCGCACCACGTCGGCTTCCAACTCGAAGCTGATTACCTCGCCTTCTTTAGACTCCATGTAAATCATAGTCTTGATGTACCCGAGTACCTTGGCCTGCCCCGTGAGGTGGTAGAGCGTCATGCGTATCCCTTCTCGCGGTTTAGGAAGACCAGGAATGGATTCCCAGAACTCTTCGGACATTAAAGTAATGTCAGCGCCTGAGTCGAGACGCCCTCGCACTATCGCGTTAGCCAAGGAGCCGACCTGTACTTTGACGTGTAAAGCGCGGGCTCCCAGGGATCCGAGACCGTCGGGAAGCTGCCGGACTTTACGGGCAGCGTGAATGGTAACACCATCCTCGTTGACCTCTTGTTCCAGCTCAGCTACGTGCGCCACTTTACGGAGCTCGCGGCGGGGAAGCAACACGGGATCTTCGCCTTTCACAGCTTTCCCTTTGCCCTCTCTCGTCCGCGAACTCGTGGCGGCGGCGTTAGCTTCGCGCTTCCCTTGCTTGACAGCTTCAAAGAAGTCCCTTCTTCGACGGTTTCGATGATATCCGTGCTCGACCAGGTGAGCAGCTTTGGCTTCAATGCCTAGCGCATCAACCACAACTCCCTCCCGTAGATCGGCAGGGCGCTGGCTGCACTCAGATAATTTCTTAGGGGAATCACTCGAATAGGCGGAACCGGCATTGGAATTGCGAGCCTCAACGGCCATAGCTACGTACTGCTGTAATTCCTTTTCCTCATCCGCCGCGTCCATCTCGACGTGAATAAGATTCACGGACTTGAGAGCTTGCCAGCGGCCATAGTGTACGCAGTCGCGCGCGACATGCTTTGGGCTAGTGCAGATGTAGCACTCCCCGTCGGGCATCCTCGCGCTCACCCTCGAATCGTCGCGCTTGAACTCGAAACCGCCTATGGTCTGACCCTTCGGCCAGGCTGGCTTCGAGTTTGCGGGAGCCTTCCCGCGGCGCCGATCAGCGGCCATTGCGACTCGGGTCGTCTCTTCTCCCTTCTGCTCCTCTTTGTCCTGCTCGGCTCGTTCCTCTTCCTCCTCGTCTCCTTCATCCTGTACGGCTACGTTCACGCGTCGGCGACGTCGGAACGAGCTGGAAGCTGAGGAGTTTCCTCCGTGGAACAAGGAATTAATTTGCCGGGAGAGGAGCCATGAGGCTACTAAGCTGGCGTGGTAGTGCTCGGCGTGATTCTGGAGAATTTCGAGGGTCGGGCACGTAATCTCATTGACGTCCTTGGACCACTCAGCGGGCTGCGTTCGGACTATACGCGCCACAGCTTGTGGTCCGTCCGCGTTGTCGGTGAAGAGGAAAGCATGGAATTGAATGCGACGCTGGTAGAAATCCAGCGGATCCTCTTGCTCATGACCCTTCTGGCGGAAGACCATCTCCTCAAATTCTTGAGTACGCTCCTTCACCCATTGCGCCGTGAGGAATTGGCGGCGAATTGCGGCCAAGAGGCTGTCCCAGTCCCGGCAGTATCCAGAACGTGCAGGGAGGGTAAGATTATTCCACCAGTTCATGGCTCGATGCGTGAACTTGGTAGGCGCCATTTGCGAGATGCCCTTCGCCATACGAGGGCTAAGAGCCGCAAGGTACGACATTGAGACCACATAAGGGATAAGGGTCTCGCCCTTCCCGTCCCAGGCAGGAACCACTGATATATTCAGTTTGGGATTAATCTGCCATTGGTCGGCGCTCTCAGGATCGAATCCTGGTGCAGCCGCTGGACCTCCATTTCCTCCGCCTCCGGGGGCGCCGCCACCATTTCCTCCCGATCCACCTCCTCCGTGCCCGCCGCTGTATCCTCCTCCGCTACCTCCGGGACCTTCCCCGCCTCCGTATCCTCCGCCGCCGCCTCCTTGACCACCACCTCCTCCTCCATGCCCTCCACCGCCATTATTCCCGCCGTCTCCGTTCCCTCCGCCGCCTCCGCCTTCACCACGAGCAGGTCCTGGCGGTATCCATCCTCGCCAGGCCGGTGGTACGTCTGAAGTGGGGGGAGGCGGTGAGCCTCCACCGCCTCCGGCTGGAATCGCCGATGGCGCGCCGTTGGCGACGGTATCGTGCGGGGCGGAACGGTATTGGTAGCTGGTCCATCCGTGCCCAGGAGGGAGATTGGCAGCGCTCGCTTGATTTCGCATAGCTGGCGCCGGTAATATTCCTCGCACTGAATGAGGAGCCCGCATCACCGATGGCCCCCCAGACGGCGCACTCCAGCTGTCACGGAAAGGACCAGCACCCGGCAGCGAGCTAATGATTGGCGCTCGAGCTGCCGATAATGAGGGCGGGGGCGCGAAGCGGACTAATGGCTCGGTCGGAGCCTGCTGAGACGTTGCAGCGACCGGAGTCGCGCTCGAATCCAGCGGCTCCTTTTCCTTGTGCGTAGGAATCGCCGACCTGTCGCGCGGCTTGTAGTAAGGGCCTCGCGGCGGCTCACCCCTTTCCTTAACCATCCTATGGCGCGCCTCATCATCAATGAGCGAAGCGCGCCGCCCGTAGTCTCCGCGGGAAAGGAGGTGAGCGAGCTCCGTGGTGGGCGAGCGCGTGCCAAACTCCCTCCGCACCTCGGAGATGGTAGAATCGACCGAGCTCAGCCGGTCGCTGAACTGGTATTCAGCGAGCGTGGTGCGGATGTGGCGCAGCGTTGACTCTATATGCTTGTTGGCTCGCTGAAGGCGCAGCTGAAGCGTCGAGAACGCGAAGCGGAGTTCGGTTCTGCTGGGGCACGTCTCCAGCATGTACGTGAAGGCGTATTTGGGGTCGAGCACGAAGCTGGTGGTTGGATCGTTGCCTAAGAAAGAGCACAGCGCGTCCAGAACCTGTTGAGCGCCCACGACCGCGTGCGCCACCGCCGCTAGCTGAACCAAGTTCAGCGAGAAGAAGTGTTTACGACTGTCCGGATCCGCAGTGGGGAGGAGAGAAGCTTGGGACGCGTCGATCTGCACCACCATGGTAATGTGGTCAGAGAGGCGTTCCCATTCGAAGGCGCGGTGGGGATGCTGGTAGCGAATTATCGCATCCCGAAGCATCATGGTAGCCGCCTCACTCTTGCCCTTCAGCTCCCATCTACTATCCCGTAGTACAGAAGCGGGTCTTCGTGCTGGGGTGCGGAGGCATCGTACGGGTGGTGGTAACGATCCACTGCTGAGATGAGAGGTTCCTTATACAAATCTATAGCGCGGCCGAACTTCGTGAAGAAAGGTTCCGCTTCTTCAAAGCCCCCTTCTCCCAGCTCCTTTCTCCTCTGCTGAAGGGCGACCGTGACGCTCTCCAACTCCGGCCCCCCGGCATAATACCTGGGAGACGAGACACGAGAGTCCTGCGTCCGACCCGATCCCGAGGCGCGAGAGCCATCCGACTGCTGGCTGCCCGACGAGCGCATCTCCACGCGCTCGTAAGAGCTGCGCGCCTCCGAGGGCACCGCTGAGAGCGGCGAGGACTGGACAGGAGGGATGGGAGCTGGATCCTCCGCGTTCGCTGTCAGAGGGACTGCGCTCTGCGGAGGGGAATGAGGGGGCGACTCCAAGGTCGGCTCTCCGGTACGCGCTGATACGTAACGCGCCAGAGGCGAGCGACCTTGCTCGCCTTCGTCCGGGAATTCCTCCATGCGAGGCGGTCCGCGCGTTCCTTGTTCCAGCATGTATAGAGGGAGGCGCGGCGCCGTACTTCCAAACGGTGCCAAAGGAGGGAGCGGCGCATTCACGTTGTGCGCGGCGGAAGCAGCTGTCGGGCTAGACAGCCGGCTCGAAGACTCCGCCGAGGCAGAGGTCTGAGCGAGGGGGTGGCTTGCAGAAGCCTTTTGCTTCGACGAGCTCGCGACGTTCTTCGCCGAGCTCGCGGCGTTGGAGTTTTTGGATTTACCAGCCATAGGAGATTGGCCGGGTTTGATGGTATGCGAGCGAGTCGAGGCGGCGCGATTGATGGTGGGAGGGGTACCGGTAGATACCTCCTTTTTCTTGCCTTTGGATTGGGTGGTTTTGCGTTGCGGCGGGGGGTACATGAGGTGACGCGAATCCACCCCATCCCCTTTTTAAAGGTTTCGCCGGAAGCTATCCGCCTAAAATTTCCGTATCCCCGCGCGGTTACGGTCGTGTTTGAGATAGATACTCGGACCCGCCCCCCATCCTCGAACTGGCGCACTCAACCTTCCGCGAGGAAGGGATGCTGCCGCGTTCTACGCGAGTGACGGCCCAGTCGGAGAAAGCGCGCTTGCACGACGCTGCTCGGCGCGAACGGACGAGATTGGAGCGCCGCTACCCAGCAGCGACGCGAGTTCCAGACTCGCGTAATAGTAGAATTGATATGAAGAATTGAAGAGTTTTGCCGATCCGCTGCGAGTCGGCGCAGCGGTATCGGCGCAGAGCTTCCGTGCCTTTCGCGCCTTCGGGCGGCGTAGGACGGAGGCTCTGCCAGAGGCGACCTCAGTCTGTTGAGACTGTTCTGCAGGACGAGTCGGACGTCTGCTGGTCGTCTCGAAGTCTTCAGCCTAGGGGAAGCCCGCATCGGCTAGCGGGAACCATTGTGATACGGGCGTTCTGCTGCAGGCAGATCCTTGCTGAAGACGAGCCTCGTCCTTGGCAGCTGCTAGCGCCAGAGGGGCGAGGCGAGGTGAATGGACGGGAGCCGCCGACTCAGGCGCTCGCCGTCACTGTAACCCTGCGACGAGGGGGCTTGTCACCCTAGCCAGGGAGCCCGTCATGCAGAGGGCTCATGGAGCCTTTATACGCATGCTCAGGCAACCAGGGGGGCGTAGGGGTGATCCCTCAAAGCAGGACCCGGGCTTCACATCTTGAGGTCGTCGAAGTGTAAAGCAAGTAGATCATATTAGGTAATATGTACACGTGACCTACGCGTAGTAGGTCGCGTCGTAAATCACAAGTAAATAATGTACCGGCTACGGCCGTGTCCTAGAATTAATATACGTCGGCGTCACATCCATATAGACTGAATAATGCGCAGTCTTTCTCTTTTTCCGTCTCGCAGAGTCGCAGTTGGCCAAAAGAGCAAAAAGGGAACCCATGCCGGCCATCGCTGGTGGATCCTACAACTTGCCTTCGAAACCGCGGTACGCTGGAATCTATTCCGCTCCCAGAGCCGGGCCGAAAACGCACTCCACCTAACGCGGCGGCCAGCAAAAAGAGGAAAGTGGATGCAGTGCACGGCACACGGCTACGCTGAATTGAACTTCCAGAACCGATTTCGCAGCCATCCGGGGTTCGACTCCCCGCGTCCACATACGCAAAGATCGGCTTTTTGGCTGGTTCGACGGGAATCAATCACGGGATTGACCAGGTTATATCTCCGCAGTAAAGCTCGTGCACGGCAGGGGACCCGCCGTTCAGCTACGCGCCATCACCAAAAGCGGGAGAACAATCCATGATCATACATGACCATGCATGGCACACAAAGGGCAGAAATTGGCAGGCGTCACCTGGCCTTGGCAGAGATCCTCAAGAGGATGGAAGGATCACCTGGCCAGGTGACCTGCTGGCCATCTATTGCCTTGGATGGGTTTCTGCTCTTACCCTCACATCTATATACCTATATTTTTAGTCCTCCCCTGAAATTCCCCATGTTGAAATTTGCCTTGCTCGCACTTTCCAGTATTATGCCAATGAGCGCATGAAAGAACAGCCAGGAGGAAGTGGATGTAGTGCACGGTGCACGGCCGCGCTAAATGCCGTGGTCACTTTTGAATGAACTTCGCAGTCAGACGGGGTTCGATTCCCTGCGTCCACTTAGGGTTAAGGAAAGACCAGTTCCTTTTTGGGGTTTTTTGCCTTACCCTGTCCAAACCCTGTCACTTTTTCTGAGTGATGTTGACAAGAACCCAGTGCACGGCGCTATGTGATGATGCAGTCCTATCTACCGCCAAGCTTCGATTGAACCATTACAGTCCGATCCTTTTATCCGTATGTTGCATCCTTTGTCAATTTATTTCTCTTCTTCACGGGGCCCAAGTTAGCGGATAATTAGCTACCACCCGGAGTGCCCGGGAGAAATGTGAAAGCGGACGTAGTGCCCGGCGCACCGCTGCACCGACTCATTCCCGGAAAACCTTCTCCATCAATGTTCACGCAGTTGTCGGGGTTCGACTCCCTACGTCCGCATACGCATGCGCCCTGGAAAGTTTTTTTCTTCTCGTGGCTCATGTTCAACATGGATGGGTTTTGTGAGCCGACTTGTACAGGTCAATGAATACAAAGAACAGCGGGTGTGGTGCGTGGTGCACAGCTGCATTGTATTCTGCATACAGCCCAACTTGAACCAACTTGAACTTTGGGGTTCGACTCCCCATGTTCGCAAGTGTGATTAGAGAACATGTTTTTTTCTTACGTCAAACTCTGAGATCCGAAACATCGACCTGCTGGGACACTGAACGCATGTCGATTGCGAGCTTGAGTTAAACTAAGAACCCAAACTTCAAAGCAGCAACGAATGATGGCGCATCGGGGGCAGTGCTCCGGATCACCGCCGCTTTCTTCCGGGTTCTCCGACGACGACAACAACTCACTGCACCTCCTCCGTGATTCTTCACCGAGCGGAACCACCGACTATACACCTACCAACCGCGTTCATTCCCGGCGCAATTCAAGATGTCGTATATATTACTTGTCCAACGCCAACGCTCCCAATCCAGGCCTCCTTGAGCGCGCCGACGCGTGTGCGCTTCAGTCGCCCCCACGACTCCACCTGCGCGTTCCCTCTTCGACTCAGTCATGCGCTTTTGACGTCTCGCCCGTCGTGACGTGGCCTCCCATCCGTCCGCTCGTCCCCACTCCGTCCCCTCTCTTCCGCACCGGCAACACATCCGCGAGCCTGAGCGGCACGTCACCAACCGTTAATCACAGCGGACGCGCGCTTCCAGGGAACGCGGGCTCAGCCGGTTCTCATCCTCCTCCTCATCCTCCTCCTCCTCCTCCTCTCCTCGAGCCGACTCGAGCGTGCGGTGCGAACACGGCGGCGAGATAGAAGATGAATGGTGCGACTGGGCCCATGGCGCGCGAAGGAGGGGGAACGGACCCACGCTTCCGGTGCGAGGAGAGGTTGATTTAGCACTGGGAGATCTGTGGAGAGAAAGAAAGCGGGTGAGCAGTCATTGGAATGAATGTGAGGAGAGGCCGATGATAATAAAGTCTGAGAGAACATGAAGAATTCTCCAACCACCGATCCGCGATGGAAAGAACGACGGCAGGGAAGGGTGCTGCGCGTCGAAGAACCAGTGGAAGTGGAGGAATTCGGACTTACGCGCTCTCTCCATCGACACTCTCCGAGCTTGCACTCGCGCTCACGCCCCCTTCGTCCCCCTCCACCCCCGGACCTCCCCGTCCTACTACACCCTTGGAGAGCGCCGATTCTCTGCATCCCGATGTCCCTACCTCGTCAGCACAGAGGCGCGGGTCAATGGGGATGCAGTCGAAGTCCCGCGGGGAACGTCTTTCGAGCGTGTGTCTGAGTTGCTTGCCGTACCCACACGCTTCCTCATACCGAGGGCTCGCCTGATGATGCGCGTCGTTCGAGTATACGCACCCACGCAGGCCCGGAGGCAGAAAAGGAGGCGGTACGACAAAGGGCGAGTCGCAGCTGCTGCGGGGCGAGTCCCTGCTCACGCTCATGTCGGTGCTGGTGCTGGTGTAGGCAGTGTCAGAGTCGGCGTACCCTTCGCTGCGAGTGTATTGGGACGGAAATCCACCCGAGCTGGACAAGGGCATTGGACGGCGTGCACGGGTTGGCGTGTCGACGAACGGGGAGGGCAGGAAGAGCTGTGGCTGCAGCAAAGTAGAATCGCGGGGGATTCCCTCGCGCTCATTCGAATTCGCGCTGCGACTGTACGGCGATGGCCGCCTATCCTTGAACGCGCTTGCGGTGGACTTTGCCTTGGGCTTAGCAGATCCGCGCATCCCCTTCTTGCTGTATTTACAGTCGACTCCACTCGCGACACAGCGCGTGCAGGAGGGTTGTTCGCCGGAGCACTGCGCCGCTCGTCTCAGACTCGAGACCAAGAGGACAAGATATGAGAGAATGGGGCCAACCTTTACTTTCCTCGACCTACACTTGTCGCATGCCCAGCGTATGCGCTGCCTCCCGTGTTCGAGGGTACGGTGGACGATACGCGTGGTGAGGTCGCGGTCGAGGATGTCCGGGAAGTCGAGACGCGTCTGCTGTGCAGTTGTAGGCGAGCCGTCGAGTGGGTGCAAGGGGTCGTAATTCCAGAGCGGGAGGGGGCCTTTGGACAGAGACGCGTCCATTCTCATTGCGCCTGTGGGTGCAAGAGGCAAGAGACTGAAAATAATTTGCAGCCCTGGCTGTCCCGATTGGGCAACTGGACGAGTTCAAAAAATGATCGAATCAGTCCTCGAGGCTCTGCTCTTCTCCAAACTCACCCTCATATCTTCAACGACGTCTGGCAAAGCATCGCAGTGCAGCGATACATACTACGTTTGGTCATCCAGTTCACCGCAGTCGGTTGCGACGGTGAATCTTCGAAACCGAGCAGCGGCGTTCTCTTCCAAGCTCCAAGGCTTCTGTTCTTCTTTTTTTTCCTCACCATCTCGTCGAATCGTCCGGGCCCCAATCGTTTCATTCAGTTCTCCCTCTTCGGTCAAGGTCTGCTCATAATGTGTTCTCGAGTCTTCCCAAGTCATCCCAGATGATCATCTCCAGGCGTCGTCAAGAAGAGTTTTGCCAGAGACCTTCCAAGCGTCATTCAGTATGCCTGTTATCCACCCGCCCTTCGCCGATCTGCCCGAAGGAGTCGTGTTAACCGATGGAGTGAGCTACGCCGTGCTGCACGAGCACCCCGCCTGGTTCCTCGACGCCAATGACTACCTCACCCTCAAGGCTGCCGCTCATCCCGACTCCAGCAGTAGTGCGATCGAAACTCCGCTCCCCTACCCACGCGAGCTCCAGCCACCGCGTCCGAGACGCACGGGTCGCGTCCTCAGATGCACGTTCTGCCCCAGGACATGGAGTACCGTGAACGCCAAATCCATGTGGGTGCGCCATGTTCGCGAGAGACATGGGGTCGCGCTCTCGAAGGATAGAGATAGGCTGGATAGACCGGATAGACCCAATAGACCGGATAAACCGGATACCAAGTCGCGTTCTCGTTCTAGACCGAGATCGATGTCGTGACAAAACCTTGAATTCGACGAATTCTAAACCTCTGGCCAGCCAACAGAAATTTTGTGACCAGCGCTGCTGAGCCTCTGTTACCCACCTGCGAAGATTCCGCCCCAGCGCCAACCCAATCTCAGGCCCACGATGAGATGGATGTCAATGACGATTAATGCAAACCCACGAGTGAACAAGGCGAGTCCCATCTCGCCATTTTATATCCGGTCTGGCTAACGGAGTCGCTGCGCAGGTGGACTCCGAGTCCCCGACAACGACGTCATAGTGATGTCTAGCGCACTCGTGCAGCTGTCGTTGACGCTGCAATATCTTGTAACGCGATTTACTTTCTTGACTGTGATCTCTGTGATTCGCACAAAACGACAAAATGACAAACATGACTGGAACATCTTTCATCCCGCCACGGCTCACTAGTCCCGCAGACGGCAAGACCGGGTTGCAACAAACTACTGCCGTCGGGAACATTCTGACTTCTGGGAGTCAACACCACTTCAACTTATGAGAACTCAATCCAGCCCTAGAAAAAATGAACGCGCACTTCCTCCGGAACTCAATAATGTCGCGCACCTAGCAAACGTCCACAGAGGATGTCTAAGCTGCATGGGCACCGCTGCAGTCATTGCCAGATGCCATCATATGAGATAGGTTTGACTTGGGTTTGACACAGCAGCTGCTAGGGTTCGACTCCTGGGGAACCGGTCTAACAAAGTTTTTAGTGGACAAGGCGCACGGTGCGCCGCTGGGATTGATAGTACGAGCAGGAGGAGTGGAGTAGCTGTCGGGGTTCGACGCTCCGTGTCCGCATGGTGACTTTCTCGCGAATCTTTCTCACGGTTGAACCCGGTTTTCCCCCAGTTTTACCACATTTGGAAAGACTTGAACGCGAGGATGGGGTGCGGCTATGAGGCGGAACCTCTCATATCTAAACGGGGTGGACTGCGCACCTGCTTCAAGCATGGTGACTGGTGGAAAACATCGACCCCCCTCCGTGTAGTCCGATTGTGCCAATCGCTGTTCATTCTCACGGTTCAAATTATTTGATCGGGCTCGAGAACTTGTCCGGACGAGCTTTAAAACAGCGATTTAGCACAACTGAAGTAATACATGAGCTCCTTGCGAACATTCCATCTCCGGTGAAGAACGGAGCACCCATTGCAAGTACACCTCCAATGAAATTTTGATGCTCAGACACTTGGTGAGAAGCTAGACCGTATGCAAGCGGACGTGTTGCGCGGTGCGCACATTGAATATTCGATGTTGGATAACTGTCAGGCTTCGACGGGGGTTGACTCCCCGTCTCCGTAGAAGCGATTCATATTCTTTTCTCACGGTTCAAGTTTTCGCGAATCGCAGTTACCTATACCTCAATTTTTTTTCCAGTGAAGCGAATGGGAAGTCTGTCCTCTACGAATAATTCGTGCGCTTCCAAACTACCCCGGGAGGGCGATGAATATAGCGGTGTTAATACACCCGAGCTGTGAAAATTCTGTTCACTTGTCTCTTAAGCGAAGCTTGCCGTAAGACCGGGCGGAGAAGTAGCCGACCCGGCGATGCTGGCATTGCTTGACTCTTCCTCAGTCTTCCTCTCACTCTCCTGCGGGCAAGAAGAGACGGTGAGGGCTCCGGCCTCAAACGAATTTACCAATGTCGAGCGTGGTAAAGCCCCTGCTCAAATATTTGCTGGTTGCTGATTGGATGCAGGCTCAGCGAACACTTCGCCTCGCAAACCCCGGTTCTTGGAAACGCGTCTACGACCTCTTTGTCAACAGGAGTGATGACATCTTGGGACGTGTCTCGTTACCGGATGGAAAGGCTGTCTCCACCCTCAGGCTTGTCTCTGCTCCGACACATGATTCCCCAGCCGACAAAAGCGCTGTGTGCAAGTGCGTCTTATACGGAGAGACGGCAGATACCATAGACACCAGCCTTTTCAAACGCCAACTCGTCCCTACTCTTACGGCGCAGAACATGTACACGATGAAGCCCAGCTCTATCTCTGGGTCGGGTGCTTTCGCTAGTCGGGATATCGAGATTGGCGAAGATATAATCGCCGAGCGTCCATTTATCGTGTTCCCCTGCGATTCACCCAAAGACTGGCCCGCCGAAGAGCGGGTCCCCCTAACAGCTTTTATCTATTTCGCTGTCGGAAACGTTCTCCGAGACGACCTACCACTGGCCGAACGACCTGATTTCTTCGACGTTTCGGATACCAGCTCCCAGTCTGGTGTATTCCAGCGCAACGCGAGCTGGTCGCCGGCACCGCTTCCCGGTAGCTATGGCGGCGGCTACGGTATTATATCCCGGCATATTACACGCCTCAATCACAGGTGTGGTGATTCCTGCTGTGCGTAGAGATGACCTGACAGCATTTCTTAACAGCTGCCAGCCAAATGTGGTACAACGCTGGGATTGGGACTCCTTGACCTTATCTGTTCGAGCAGTATCACATATCCGCACAGGCGAAGAGTTACTCCGCTCCTATATTGATCCAACACACCTGGCTCCCCGCGCAGAACGACTCAAAAGGCTAGCCAACCTGTACGAATTCGAGTGCACCTGCCCATCGTGCTCGCTTCCGCCTGAAGAATCGGTGCAGAGCGATGCAAATCGGCGTCAAATAAACGACGAGCTCGAGATGCGGTTCGCCACCGGCTGGGACATCGACACCGAGTACTTCGCATGGCTGGGTGATCCATCGCTCCCGGATGATCATCTCGTCAAACACAGCGCAGAAATTGTGCGCTTGCTGGATCAAGAGCGTGTGGGATTCACCCGTTTGCAGATGTTCCATTGCATCAGGCTGATGAGAGCGTTCTCAGCCTTGGGCGACGAGGAGAATACCAGGCGATGGGCGAAGAGAATAGTCTTAATTCTGGAACCGGGACTGGAGACCATAAGACAATTTGCTCTCAAGATGGTTCTGGATACCCAGGTATTTACTGAAAGGCGCGCGGGTTCGAAACCTGTCTGACATCTGTATTTGGATACTTACCTCAGTTCTACCAATCTGTCCTTCCTCAATTATTTCTCCAGCTGCACACGGGCGATTTAGTGTCAGAGTTGGTTTTGTAATTGGATGTGCAATCTCTCCTCCCTCAATTGTTTCTTCAGCCGCGTGCGTGCGACAAAGCGGGTAGATTATTGGAGTTGGCCCGTGTTGTTGATCCCCTCAATCGCTTCTCGCGGCGGGATTAGAGTAACAAAAAGAGTACATTGTCCAAGCTTTCAAGTCCGAGTCGGGTCTTATTACATTAGTTCGTATTTACAAGTTTACAGTGATAACGAATAGAGTGGGGGGAGACGGGCAATTGAACCAGACTTGCGAGGCAACTTCACTCTCTTTACGAATGGTTGACCTTAGAAAGATACCGTCAGACTCAGCTCTGAGACACACATGATACGATGAAAACTGACTGGATAAACCACTGCTGGTCAGTCGCGACACACAGACCGCCGTGCGCGGACTGAGCCGATGCGCAATTCGGTGCGACCCAGTCAATCACGTCTGCCTGGATCGAGTGTTCCAACGTTAGCATCGAAGTGCAGCATGAGGAGGACACGAACCCATTCGGTGTTGCAATATTCGAGCGGGCTGGCGTGTTGGTTGACGAAGAAGGAGGTGCAGCTGGCGTATTTCAGGGTCACGGTGTTGTTGGTTCCCTGCGAATAAACAGATCAGTAAAATAACTTGTAAGTGCAAGAAGGACGTGCCGTTCCGATAGTGAAGAGCGGCGCTGAAAGAAAAAGTACATGTAAGCCGATGTAATCAATGTAATGCGGCATAGAATGCGCTCACCGATGGCTTGACTGTTGTACCGCAGAGCGTCGGCGATGATATGGCAGTCGTTCGTGTTCGGTCCTCCACCCGCGGGACTGAAGCAGTAGGTGGTGCCTGCAAGAGCATGAGCCTACCAAAACCCATCCTCGGGTTCGACATCCGCGAATTCTTACATGCATTCCCACAGACGTCGAGCTGACGGTCTACCAGAGGCTTGACCTTGGAGCCGAATTTCGGGCAGGTGGCGTATTGCAGGAGCACGTTCTTGTCTTTGCCGATATAAGTTTCGGAGAGCGTCACCTGGCCTTCGCAGACTGCATGATCCGTTAGCAGGTACGAAGATGTCGTGGACGGAATGGGGTAGATACCTTGGGAAGCAGGGATCACGCTCCCGAGGGAGAGACCGGAGAGAAGAGCAGCTGAGAGGAGGGTAATGAACTTCATTGTTGTGAAGGTATTAGATTCGATGTAGGAGGTGGTGGGTTCCCGCTGCTTTTATACTGGCGTGCTTTCGGGCTTGGCTGGCCGTGAATATTTGTATGAGACAGAGACCAGGCAAGACGTTGAATGAGATGCGAATCACAGAATTTCTAGACTCGGGCAAGTCTGAACTCAGACCAGACATTCTTCGATTCGACTTCAAGCTTCAAGGTTTGCACCCGGGGGTTCTAGACGCGACGCTATGACATCGCTGGCTGAGACAACTTGAAGGTGCATGTCGAGCGTGCGCCATGTCGAGCGTGCGCCAGCGACGCATGACTCCGAGAGGATGTATGGAATGCTGGTAGTGGCCTGCAAGGAAGTATAGGCTTGGACTGGTAGAGCATCCATCGATCGCGAGACTCGAGCTAGATGCAACTTTGGTCGCCGAAGTGGACGGAGAGGAACGTGTGCGCCGCCCTCGACACGCCGGGAAGAGACGAGGCTGCGGAGGGATGGCCTCGACACGGCCGTCCTGTGGCATTTGAACTTGCTTTGCGGATGTGTCGGAACATTTGAGGTGGTCTGGTTTGGCCAATGGCTTGGACAGCTTAGCGCTTGACTCAAGATCGCACTTCGAACTTGAAGCTCTTGTGTCTATCGAATAATCGAACGACGTCGGCGGAAGCCGCCTTTGCTTGCATGAACATACGCATGCCCGTGGCGAGTCGAAAGTGGAAGAGGAAGAGAGCAGTCAGAGGCTATGCACAGCCTCTCAGCCTCTCCCGTCTCAAAAATTGCGGGAAGAAACACTTTCTATTACACCCACTCAGTACCCAGAAAAAATAGTGATACAAGGCCACGGCCAGCTAATGATACTTACTATGCTGTATGCTAAATAATACACGGTACACCGCAGACCGCCCGCCTGTGGCGATCGACGTTCGTAGTAGACTCGTAAGTATATCAGTGAGGAGTCGTGATAAGCATGAGGGAGGCGTCGAGCAGGGGACGAGCAACATCAATGCGTACTCCCCCCAAACGACCTCGCCAGCTCGCGCATGATGCGGCTCATATGCCTCGGGCGCTGCACGGGCTCCACAGCGCGCTTCGATGCAGTCGTGGTCGGAGCACGCTTGAGCTTGCACGTGCCCTTGGGCTTGGAGGACGAGGACGCGGTGGGGGAGGTGGCGGACTTCGTGGGCGTCCCTGAGGCGGAGCCAGAGGAGGAGCCAACGAAGGCGGCGATGGGCGGGCCGGGGAAGGTGTACGCTGGCGGCGGGGTGTCGAAGACCTACACCGAAAAAAAAGAGGGACAGACGGTAAGCAGATGTAGGGACGGGTGGGGGAGGGCAAGGGAAGGGACGCACATCAGGGACGAGGATGCCCGGGTCGGAGTCGCTGTACGCGCCGGGGAGGAGCACGAGCTCGCTGTCCTTCGGGACGCCCGTGCCGCTGCCGCCTACGCGGATCTGCGAGCACGACGGGTAGAACTCGGCGCCGCCGGGCTGGTCCGCGAGGTGCAGCGCGATGATCTCGTGCCGGATGAGGTACGCGCCGGGCGCGATGTTCGACGGCAGGGTGACGTTCGCGGGGACGCCGTCTTGCTCGACTACAAGGAGGGTGGGTGGAGAGTCAGCGTAAGGGAGGGAATGTAGGACAAGCACGCACAGAGACGATCCTGGAACCAGGTTCCGTCAGAGTCCCCCGGGATGCGTCCGACCTGCGCGATCTTAAACCACTTGGCGTTGCTCGAGTTGAAGGTCGTGCAGTCGGTGGACCCGCAGGACGTCATGTAGGTCAACATGGGGCCGATGTTGTGTGGCCACTAAAGACAACAGCATGAGCATCGCAAGAGAAGCCAGAAGATGGGTGTGGCGCACCCGACTGAGGTCCCCGCCGGTCCAGAGAAAAGACATGCTGTCGCCGGGATTGGCGTCGGTGATGTTGGTCGCAAACTGTGCATCATGCCCGCAGTTAACGTCGGGGTTCGTGGCGCCCTTGACCGGGTCCACGTCGTCGATCTGGCGGACGATGCTCGACGTGGGTTTGGCGTTGGGTGTGTTCCCGAGGAACGTCTCCGTGCCGATCCAGACCTTGTGGACGAAGCCGTGGGCGGAGACGTACGGAATAGCGAGGAGAGGGAGGAGAAGGACTGTGCTGAGGCGCATCATGGCTGAGTCGTTGGTCGTGAGCGTCGTGGAGGAGGCTTGAAAAAAAAAGCGGAAAGAGAGGTGAGTGGATCGCGCAGCGACACGGACGAGAGCGGCTTTACACAGGGATGGATGCGAGATGGCTTGATCCTTGGACTGGCTTTATAGGTCGGTGAAGGGTTAGAGCGGTGGCCGCATTGTTCTCTGGTTGGAGTCCTTTTTGCATTGTCATCGCGCACAGGCCTCGTGGCGAGGGCACCGATTACCATATATGGAACTAACGCCGAACAATAATAGCTTTTTCTTGTTTTTTTGGGCGGCAAAGAACAAAGGAAGCACAGCTCCTCTGGAATGAACGAGACGACCCCAGCCGCATAGCCCAGGACAATAATACAGAACAAGAGCTTTGACGACGGCGGAACTTGCGCATCACATGGCCGCACTTAGGGTCGGCGATGAGTCGCCGGATGGCCGGGAGGAATCCCAACGGCGCCGACTGCCCGTTGAACGCCAGAGAGCCGACTGGACGATAAGTAAGAGGTGCGTCCAACCCAAGGTGGCTGCCCCCAACCTCTTCAGGGATTTTTTTTTTCGAAAAGCGCATCAATTTTGCATGTCTTGAACCCAAAATTCAGTGATCCACAGATTTTCCGAGCAAGAGAATCAGCCAGAAGAGCAGTATGAAGAGGCAACGAGGATGGATCCGGACAGTAAGGGCGAAGACCAGAATTTCTTTCCTTGGTCGCTTTGACTTGCGGTGGAGTTAATCATTGACCTTTTCCTTTCGAGGGTTTGTTCAAGACGCGAACAGCAAGAAGCTTTTTCCGTGGTACTCAGCGTGTTGCTAGGTATGAAGAATGCGCAGAGATGACAGAGCAGAGAGAAAGTTGAAGGCCGAGATATATAAGGAGCTTCTGCTGTTGATCACGTTGGAGCCAGTGCGTTGACCCCCTTAGACTCAGCGATGCATGAACCTTGCCTGGCAGAGACGTCGAGGCTTGTGAGAAGAGGCAAGGTTCGTGGTGGTGGAAGGAAGAGAGGAGACTGGTGACATCATCACGTCCCAAACTGGCAAGTAAGTTGTCATTTTTGGCTCAACTTTTTTTTTTGGTGTGGTTTTTGCGGGATGGAAATTAAATACTACGAGCACCTGGTTCTTCTCATATCGAGCCTAAATTTATGACCAGCAGTGTCTATATGCCTTGTGAGTTATACACGGACATATTTGACTCTTTGTAATCGCTGCGCGCACATGTAGAGGCTCACGAATTCGGCCAGAATTATCCAGATTATCTCCAGTCCCAGTCAAATGCCAGAGACGGTTAGAGACTTTAAATGACCAGCAGTACCAGAAAAGTCGCGGAATCAGGATCTGCTCAGGGACTATGCTAATCTGTGACTACATGCATGTACATCTTCTAAAAATCTACCCCAAATCTAAATTCAGCCTTGTTTACATTGATATATTCAGACCGGGTCACTGATGCAACCACGCCGCAACTCTCCTCGGATCTTTCTTGAAGTGCGTGACGCCCTTGCCCAACTGGCTGGGTCCGCGTTTGAGATACTCGCCATCCCGTGGTTTGCCCAGCAGAACTCCGTTCGCCCATACGATCTTTCCGCGCAAGATCGTGTAGCGTGGCCAGTTGTCGAATTCCATCCCTTCATACGGGGTATCTACAGTAGGAAAGGCTATTTCAACCGAGTTGAAGCGTTAAAATCAATACTCACAGTCGACATTGTGGTGCAGATGCTGGTTAGTGAGCTTGATTGACGGAAGGCTTCCAGCTGGGTGCCACTGTGTCGTGTCACTGTCAGCAAATTTGAACCAAAAAGTTCAACCGTGAGAAAGTTTACTCACAATGACGAAATCCGCATCCGACCCTGGCTAAAACGCCGTTGAGTGTAAGATAAGTTAACAACGATAGGCAATATAAAGCGTACCAAAATAGCACCTTTCCGCGGATACAGGCCGTACTGAAACGCGTCAGGACTTATGTTATGGGCATCGCGGAGCACAAAGGCGCTTACAAGTTTCGCCGGGTTGGTCGCCGTCAACTCCACAAATTTCTGCGCCGTGATACGTCCGGTCGCGACGCCCCGCGTAAAAAGCAGCGGCAGGCGCGTCTCGACGCCGGGGATCCCGTTCGGAATCAGCTTGAATGCGCCGGTTTTCTTCTGTGCCAGTTCTGCGAGGGAAATGTTGTGGTCATCCCGAGAACCATGGGGCTCGTGCGCGAGCAGGCCGGCCATTTTTCCGTGCGGGTGGTCATATTTGTATGGCGCGTGGTCGGACGAGAAGATCGTGAACGTCCCGTTGTGGAGACCACTTTAAAAATGAATTACTCTAAATTGGATTTGTTGGACAAGTCTCGTATTCACTCACAGGTAAAGCGCATCTTGGTCCGATGAATCAGGACCCGGCGGAGGTGAGCAGACCATCTTGCTGTTTTCGAAACAGGTCGGGGAGTGGAACCGCTTTAGGTCCTCCCAGGTAAGAGTGAGGTACTGCGGGCACGTCTCCGCGAAAACAGGAAGACCGCGGGTCTGTGCGACACGGATGACGTTCGCAGAAGCCTAGATGGTTGCTGAGACAGTAAATACGGAGCGATTATACGATCGCACGGACACTGGACCCAACATGGACGAACAAAATCGGGCTTTCTATGAGTTCCGCGAGCACGATCGCACGGTTAGCTGCCTCGCCCTCAACTGAGGGCGGACGGGAAAGTGCATGGTAGTACGGAGCTATAGAAGATAAATCAATAGCCAGCCTTCGAGAAAGTGACACACGCACCCATCATGTCCTTGGATTCGAGCTTCTCTGAAGAGAGCAATGAGTCTTGTTATCCAACAAAAAATAGGAAGAACTAAACGAACCAGTCAGCCACTGAATCATATCGCCATTCTCCGCGTGAATCATCTGAACTGATTTCAGCTAGCCTATAGGTGCCATGCCACAAAATTCTGTCCTCACCGTCGTGATAGAATTCTTGAGCGCTGCCAGCATGACATCCAGCAGCTGATAGTCCTGCAACCGCATCGCTTCATAAGTCATGAACAATTTGCAGCTGGTAATACCCCATTTGTCGACGAGAACGGGCATTTCGGCCTCCAGAATGTCCGGGTCGTCGCGGACGATAATGACATGAAACGCGTAGTCGACGTAGCTCCCCGTCGTCTCGGCGCGCGCGCTGTACGCCTCCACGACCTTGAGGAGACTGCGATCTTCCTCCCTTCGGCTCTGCGCGGCGAATGTGATCATTGTCGTTGTTCCACCGCAAACAGCACTGCGGGACCCGGTCTCGAAATTATCGGCAATCTCTATGGTAAGGCCGAGAGCTTTTATGGGACTTGTCGGCACAGAATCACGAATCGGGCAAGATTGCGTACTGGTTTTCTTGTCTTGAGATAAATGAACGTGCGCGTCGATTCCACCGGGCATAACCTAGCAATCAGGAGGTCGATGAGGCCGGATATCATTCTAAAACGGTTATATACCATCCCGCCTCTGGTCTTGTCAATTGAGATAAGAGCCGGACAGCTGGAGACTTACTCCGCATCGACCACCTGGGCGTCTCCAATTTCTTCTGAGGTAAAGGACGCGGCGAGTGTGTGTATTTTCCCGTCTTTGACCCCGATATCGAATGAACTTCAGCAGTGTGAGAGGCAAATCTTGGTGGGCTGGTGGAACGGTCTCTAAACTTGCCTGGTGTCGCTCGCAGTGACAACTACGCCGTTAAGAATGACCAGATCGAACTTGGGCGCCATCGTTCGAGGTTCGGCCAAAGGAGCCGAGTCTGAGTGGGATGGGGGCGGAGGAAGAGGTGCGCTGCTCACGGACGGACCAACAGCCATTCATCAGCGGAGTCTACGAGCATTGGGCTCGCTTAACGTTCGCTCGCCGCGGCATGGCTCGGTTAGCAATGAATGGGAGGATACGTAGATAACCATTCTACCTATGTACGAACGAGACCCCGTGTCTCTCGGAGTGGGACTGGGTGGAATAAGGGGGACGAGGCCGGGACATGAACGATGAGCATATTCACATCGTCGTTGGTGAGGAGGAAGTTCAACATGACATCACGACATTCAACTCTAATATGTATTCCGGAACTTTCCGGCCGCAATCAAGCCGGGACGCGGAATCCGTATATGGCGTCGCGGGAGAAGGCCATTTGTCGACCTCGGCGGGGAGTCTGTGTCGCCAGTTTTGCAGTGCTTGAAAGAAAGCAAGAATCGGTGTTCAGCCCGAGAAAGGAAACAGCGAGCTTAGTGGACTACAATTTATATAGTTTTGGATTGACAAGAATGGTCGCGGCAAACCGGAGTGTTTGTTACCGTGCACTCACGGGTCTACTTATATACTCCTACTTCCCGTCGTCGTGGGGCCAGCGTGCACACCCTCGAGTTATCATAATGCTTCTTATCTAGACCTCCCTTCGCGTACAAGTAGGAGTTGTGTCAAAAAGTGCGTTTGGGTTTGCGCTGCTTCACAGCCCTGGTTTCAACACATTGTTCAATTGAGACGCCTGTCGGAGAAAGCGCCGGAGCAACAGTGCCGATATCTCCGCGTCTGTCGTTCATGGCCCGGACAATCCACGGAGGACCGAGGGGATGTGGTTTCCGTTCGATCTCCCGTTGATAACTGTTGATAACTCATGCTCGTCGTTGCAGATTCTCCGCGCCGTTGCGTCAACACAACTTCGCCGAGGGGCTTTACTATTTTTGAACTGGCAAGCAAGGCCGCGGACATAAGTGTTGGATTTTGACGGATAACATGTTCGTCGTCTGCGATGTGTTTCCTCTTCACGCACACCGAGATCTCTTGAGTTTTGGTCCAGCCGAAGTTGAAACCAAAGCCTGTCCAGGGATTCTCCTATTGGGTCGGCACCTTCCGGACGAACGGGAAATTTCCCGGACAGGTTTTGGCCTCAACTACGGCCGCACCAAAACTCATGAGATCTCGGCGTGACGGCGTTCAGCACAGGATTTCCCAGTTTGAACAGCGGACAGCCGCGGAGTTAGGGTTGAACGTTGAACTTCCGTTCTCTTTTTTTTGCTACTCAAGAAATTACGTCGGAAGAAATCGAATGCCCGGTGACCAGGTTGATATTTGTAGGATAGCATGAACCGAACCTTGCGTTTCTCATGTGTTTCTCAATTCAGAAAGATAATGGTAAGTAGGTCGGGAAATATTGATGTCCCGCACGCTACTGGGAATCAGATCTGCGCCGCTGGAACGACGCCGTTTCAACGATGTGGAAGCGGCTGCTAAATAATTCGTCTCGCTGCGGTCCGGGCTCTGAATCCGGATCTGGACACTGATTTTTTGTACCCGGCCTGGTGCCTCGCTCGGTAGCAGAAAAGAGGTGACAAAAGAGCGGTTCGAGGGTTTGTAGACTAAGAATGTTTGGTTCACATCGATCAATTGCACGTGGCAGTCTCTCTTACCACCTCCCACATCCACCACATCCAGAAAACCCGCTGTTAAAACCTCATTAACAATGAACGCCGGAGCGCGGCATATCCCCAGGGAACAACAGGGTGGTATCGACGTGCGAACATGCCAACGACATGTGGGTTGCGCCCAGCCGCCAGCCGGCCGCGGGACATGTCCGCGGCCTTCCAGATTTCCTTTTACACCCTCGGGGCATGGGAACTGTGAAACTGCATCCATACTTCCCTCTCAGTTCCCCTCCTCCTTGTAATGTCCTCTGAAGGCTTTCGCACCGCCGATGCAGAGAGCGCTGGAGATGAGAAGCAGCCAGAGTCCGCCTCGGTCTCCCCTGTCCCTGAACCTACCATTAATATTCCAGACGGTGGCTTTCAGGCGTGGGCCACAGTGGTTGGCTCGTATGCATTCATCTTGCTTGTTTCGTCTATCCACTGACTCGGCGTCAAGGTTTATGATTATGTTTTGTTCCCTTGGGTGCGTCGGCTATGAAAACCTGTAGAACGCATTAACTGAAAACCCATCACAGATACGCGAGCTCGTTTGGGGTTTATCAAGGTATTCTTTGTCGCCAGATTTCATGCCTTTTCGTTGCTGACGTGCCCCTCGCAGATTACTACGTCCGTGCATATCTCCCTAACTCTTCAGCGTCTGCGATTTCGTACGTTTCGAACTGGAAAGCTCTATGTTTCTCAACATAGCCGTCCTCGTTTATAGATGGATTGGGAGCGTCAACCTATTCATCATATTGTCGGGCGGTTTCATTGCAGGTCGGCTACACGATCGTGGATATTTGTATGCATGCAATCGTTTCCATACTTAACCTTGTCTCATCTCTTTTATCTCTTTCAGCTATTTTCTGATGTACGGCGGGTCGTTGCTCATGGCGCTTTCCCTCTTCATGCTTTCGCTGGCGCGACCCGGGCAGCTCTATCAGGTAAACACCATCCCATCGGATTCGCTCGTTCGCTTACGTCCATAGGTCTTCCTCGCACAAGGAGTTGCAAATGGAATCGGGGCAGCAATGGCCTACGTCCCATGTATGGCCGTCGTATCGCACCACTTCGTAAAGAGAAGGGCCCTTGCTATGACTATCGTGGCCTCCGGCTCCTCCCTAGGCGCGGTCATCCATCCAATCATGCTCAACCATACGCTTCATAGTGGCCTCAGCTTCGGTAACGCCGTCCGCGCCAGTGCAGGATTAATCTCTGGACTGCTTCTTATCGCATGTTTGCTGATGCGCACGCGACTCCCTCCGGCGAAGCAGGGCTTGAATTTCCTTCAAAGCGCCCGGAAATGTGGACGCGACCCAATATACATAATCGGCGCATTTGGGTAAATTGTCCTTTGCTCCCGAAATTCCGAGCAGACTCTCATGTGGTCCAGGATGACAATATTCACAACCGGCTACTATTACGCCCCATTTTACATTCAATTAGACTCGGTGCAACACGGTATTGATTCAACATTTGCATTTAACGTCGTGCGTGGTGTTATCGCCGCATAAAAACACTCAATTGACCCGCGTGGCTATACAGCTCGTTATAATGAACGCAGCCAGTTTCGTGGGCCGCGTTGTGCCCGGGTTTCTCTCGCGCAGCTTGGGAGTCAAGTTGATGGTGACTGTCGGGTCTGGGTGTGGCACTGTTCTCATTTTCGCGATGATTGCTATCGGCTCTCTTGCGAGCGTTGTGACGATTAGTGTAATTTACGGTTTGACTGCTGGTAGCGGTGAGTCTTAGCCAATGTCTCTTTCTGTTCCACGGCCTGATTGGATGCAGTTGCTACCTTAATGGGCCCCCTTTTCGCTGTCCTTACAGACGACATGTCAGAGCTAGGGTGCGTCAACTTCGTTGTCCCTCGCGAGTTATCTTCATCCGAAAATATTTTTAGTACGCGGATGGGTATCGCCTTCTCTGCCAGCGGTACGTGTTTTGTTCCATGCTGCCTCTTGTTGTCGTCTCATATATTCAATGGTTTGACAGGTCTCGGAATCCTCATCGGTGCGTGAATCTTAGTTTTCGAGGACAAAGTTCCAAATAAATAGGCCTCGACAGGGCCTCCTATCGATGGACTGCTTCTCACGAACGACTTCATATGGTGGCGGCCAGCAGTGTTCAGTGGTGTACGTGTTATCGTTGTATCTCTGTCTTCTCCCCGTCGCTCAACGACTTGGCAGGTGATGGCGGGCGTCGGATTTTGCTGCTTCCTCGCTGTGCTGGTTCTACACAGGCCCAAAAAGACTGATGCCGCTGAGCTCGCGTCTGACGCGCCAATAGATCTTGAGCAGGCGCCAATAGTATTCGAACCAGCAACGCAACTGGAATTCCCGCCCGCGCCAAAAGGGGACCTCGGACCATAGAACTAGTACAATCAAAAAATAAATGAACTTCCCACTTTCGTGCCAGGTTTTTGACGTATCCCCACTCAGAGCAAAAAGCCTGGGTCTTTTAAGTTATGCTGCTGCGTACATGATTAGTACTTGATTCTGCTCACAGCGCGACAGCAGCCGGACACCAAGTCACTTTAAATTTATAGCTGAAACGTTTGCCGCCTATATGCTATCATGTTCTATTTCCGTGAGCAGTGGTTGTGGTCGTGAGCAGAGGGGCTGTAGCTTTTAAAGATCAGGTCAGTTAAGTACGAGCCTTGTAGCGTATATGCTTGGGGCTGAGAGTTGGCAAGTTGCTGCTCATGGCGAAGTTGAGTGAACCACTACACAAGCCGGCTGGCAATGTCACCTGGCAAACTTTTTATGTAGATTTTTTTTTGAGCACTTCTACATGCGATCTTGTATAGTCCCTGATCATTTTCGTTTTAATCCAAGAGGGTTCAACATAACTTGTGATTGCATCACACTGCCACAAACGGCCATCACGACGTGACCATGTGACGACCGCTCTGTGGCAAACGACGACCACGGCCAAACCACGGCTCCCGCTGGTTCTGGTCGGGCAGAAAACAACAAGGCAGTGGTCAATCTGATCCGTCGTCAAGGCGTATAAAGCGATCACCTGCGCTCCAGCCTCCCCTCCACATCCGATACCCCTTTCCGCTTTTTCAAGGCTTTTTTGAATCTCAGTCAAGTCCGTCTCGATCATCCCCACCGACCTGCAACCGACCGTTATCAACGCAAAGCCATGAGGCGCCTCAACACGTCTCTCTTTCTCCTCATTCTCTCTGTTCCATATGTCGCTGCTCACGGATTCGTCCAGAAGCTATGGATCGGCGACAAGATGTACCTCGGCACTCCAACGAAAGGTTCTGGGAACAAAGCAAACCCTACGAGCATCATCCATCGAACCAGCTCTCAGAATCCGGTCAAGGGCGCCAAAAACCCCAGTGTTAACTGTGGCAATAATGCGACGATGTCTGCTGCACGTAACGGGAGTGCAAATCCAGGCGACACCATGTCCTTCCTGTGGACCGCCGATGATCTTAGTACGGTCCGTCACTTCCCTCCTTTACTCTCGGCCTCCCTTACTTGTTACCCTCCTCAGTGGCTGGTCCCATGTTAACGTACATGGCATCCTGCGGCTCCGACTGTACGACCTTCAACTCAAGCGCAGCTAGATGGTTCAAGATTGCGGAGGTCGGGAAGATTTCCGGAAGCTCTGGGGAATGGTATCAAAAGCGTCTCAGTGCGTGTTTGTGCACTCCTCGCTGTCTCGCTGTTTTGAAGACTCTGACCCGCCGCCATCTCTCAGGGACTCCAGGGGTCCGCTCCAACGTCACCCTCCCGGGGAACATTGCCCCCGGCGCGTACATCGTCCGCCATGAGATCATTGCACTACATCTTGCCAACATCAAGTACAATGGCTCCAAAAGCACAGGCGCTGAGTGGTACCCGTCTTGCGCACAGGTTGTGATCGGCGGCACCGGGTCGGGCGTCCCCAAGGACAGCGAGCTTGTGAGCCTCCCCGGCAACTACACTGACAGCGATCCCGGCATCTATGTCCCAGACGTACGTCGCCCAGCGCTCCTCGACTTTTATTTGATCACCCCTCCCGGCAGATATATGATACGTCGTCATCTAAGTACACCTTCCCTGGGCCGCCCATTGCCGCCTTGTCGGGCTCGGGTTCCGGCGCCGGCGCCACGCCCGCCAAGTCCACGCCCGCCAAGTTCGCTACCATGACCATCGCATCCTCTCCAACCGTTAGCGCGTCTTCACCCTCCAACCCCAACAGCAGCGGTGGTGGTGGTACCTGCAAGTCCAAGCGCGCTGTGTCAACCGCCGCCACTACAGCGTCTAATAGTAAGCGCGCTCTGGCGTTGGCACGCCGGCGGCACAACAGCCGCCTCATACGCAGATCCTTCCGTAAGGCACATGGACTCTGAGCGCTCGATGCGTCTCAAGCTACTCTCACCTCCTCGTTCATCATTATCCCGACGTCCCTGGCGGACAAGTTTTCACACTCACCGTGTATGTATTTCTTAGTATGCTGTATTACTAGCTGCCTATGGTGTATCACTATCTTCTTTTCGCTTCTTCGAACTTGAAATAGGTTTCTCGCTGTTTATTGCTTCTGGATGTCCTGACGCGACTTGCCCTGGAGCCCCCCTCGTCGGACAGTTCCCTTACCCGCACAGGCGATCATTATTGTTCTGGCTTCTCTCAGTTCTGCTTTGTTTCCTGCACGCTCCCTCTTCCCCCCGGCGCCCGCTGTGCGCCCTGTGCCTGAACTCACAGCCTCTGGCACAGCCGTCAAAATATGTTCCCACACCCCGGATGACCTCGGTCATCAGTGCATTGTCACCACCGAATACTAGCTGGCGCTTCCGTGCCTTCCGCTCAACATCCGGTTCGGGGGCTGCGGACGCGCCAGCTTGGCGCCAGCTATCTCAAATGCGCTTGATTGAAACGCAAACGGGCTTGATATAAATTCAGGCCACCTCTTTCAACAATGTTCTCATCCCAAACCACCTTCTCGCTTCTTTTCCGGCCTTCCCTTTTTTCTTCCCCCGCCTACACAGTACCATGTCCACCAACTCCACTTCCGGCGCAGTTGGTGACGAGAACGAGTACGGCTACAACCCAAGCGAAGCCATCGGAATTCTCTTTGTCGTTCTCTTCGGTGTCAGCACTCGTATGTCTTCGTCTTCTGAGCTCTCTTCATTCATTCAGCACATTTGACGGGTGCCGATTGCAGTTATGCATGCCGCACAAGCGACATATTGCCGCATGTGGTGGCTCCTCCCAACCGCGTGCCTCTGTGGTGTCGGCGAGCTTCTCGGCTGGAGCGGTCGTCTATGGTCCAGCTTCAATCCTGCATTGGACGACCCGTATATGATGCAGTGCGTTTCTGCACTCGGCTGAATTGCGCCTTGTCATATTCACAAATTGCTTCTTAGAATTACGGCGACGATTATATCTCCAACGCCGCTCATCGCAGTGAACTTCATTTTGCTGTCCAGGCTTGTGCAACGCCTTGGAGTGTGCTACTCGTGGGTATCTGCGCGTTGGTGTGAGTTCTTTCTGTGCTCCTTCGATGCGGGGCCTGAAGAGGTAAAATACAGACACAATAATCTTCCTTTCTTGCGTGAGTGGCATTAAATATTGGGGATGATGGAGAGCTAATCGGCGCCCTCGCAGGATATCGTTGCGTTGGTCATCCAAGGTAGTTTCCGACTCTCCCCTTATTAACCACAAATTCTGATTCGGAAAATCTCTAGGGGCCGGTGGAGGTATTGCAGCCAGCGCGGATGACCGTGCAGGTACCCAGCTCGTATGCACCCATCATTTTTGTCTATTATCCCGTACTCACCAGTAATGATTCGTCAGGGCGCAAACATCATGCTCGCTGGCATCGCCTTCCAATTCGGTACGTTCTCCGCTTTGAGCTGTATTCGGTTTCTAATCATATCTATGCAGCCGCCATCGTCATGTACATTCTTTGCGCAGGGGAATTTCTCCGCCGCTACACGCGGGACCTGCCCGTTCGTGGGCAACGGCCTCTGGGCAGCGGGAAAACCCCGCTTGCGTCCGGAAACCGTCTCATGATATACGCGCTCGCATTCTCCACGCTAGTTCTCTTCATCCGGTGTGTTCCCTGCTTGCCATTTCGGGATAGGGTGAAACTTACAACTTCGACAGCTCAATCTACCGACTCATCGAGCTCTCGGGCGGGTGGAATGGCCGCGTGATCCAGACACAGATTTACTTCAACGTTCTCGACGGCGGGATGGTGGTCCTTGCAATATACACCATGAATATCGCGCACCCGGGACTTCTCTTGTCTACTGACAAACCGAGTGAGAAGGAGAAGAACATAGAGAGCAGCATCGCGTTAGTGTGATGGAATAGGGCTATTCTTTGGACTATATGTAGCCGATCGTTGGATGTTACCCGTAATCTGGTATATTGTGATTTTTTGCTTTGGTTCCGACCTGTGGAAATCGATTCAACCTTGACTTCAACCGTGGGTGCGGCGCCCATCTAATCGTTATCTTAGCGCCATGAGGCACGTGCGATCATTCCGTAGTTGATCCGTTGCCATCCGAGTCAGAGGCCGACGTTGACCGTGACCGCACCGGTCAATGTTGGGTCAATGTCAATTGCAATAGGCTGTTCCAGGATGGTTCCAGTCATCTTCAACCCAACTTCCACCACGCTCAGCCGATCGTGGTCCCGCATCTTCTGGATTTGCAGAGCTTGCTCCCACTCAGATCCTATGGTGGAGGCCAATAGCATCTTTGCAGCATCTCCCGGCCTTCCTCAGTGGAACAATCCGACGGATACAACACGGCGCATCCTTCAATGACAAACTCTGAGGAATGCCGTCGCCTCATCCGACATGCGACTTGCCCCACACACGGCACCAAACTTAAAAGGCAAGGCATTGGTAGATCGACAGCTTGATGTCTGCGGAAACCAGTGTAAGACATCGTGGAACCTGGGTATTTCCGTAACCTCATCGTTTCTTAGGCACGACCTATTGCTTCACTCCCGCGACTGGAGGACTGGTCCATGGACACTCTTCTAATTACTCGGACGCTCACGGAGGACCGAACACGAACGATTGCCATATTATCGCAGACGCCCTCCGGTACAACAGTCAAAACATCGGTAAGTGCACATCCATCTGCACTACATAATGATAGCAACCCTGACTTTTCTTCAGCACCGCTATTAACAATTGGAACGGCAAGTACTTCGTTTGCGCTTCTGGGCCTCATTCGCTCACGATTTCACTCGCAGGGGACGAACAACACAGTTACGGTACAATACGCGAGCTGTCTGTCGTTCTTCGTCAACCAAGATGCTAGTTCACTCGAATATTGCGACACCGAATGGGTCGGTGCTTTTCTCGTCTTCACTGTATATTGATACTCATCCCGAAGTACTCAACTCAGGCGAACTTGATTGACTACATCGCACCGAATTGCGCGGCGGCGCAGAAAGCTAATGGCGGTCTCTGTGTCGCAACAGACCAGCAGTGGTTTGTCCAGTAAGTTTACCTTGTCATCTTTCCCAGAGTGTTGAATCTGAAATTCCTTTCCCATTCTCCCTCCGCTTTACGAACTGCACTCTACCTACAATATGGTACAAGATACGACTGTAAATTCACGTAATCTGTTTCCTAATATACCTAAATTTGAGCTCTCTGCGTCACGAATTGCACCAATCACACCGAAAAAAATGAAATTTCAGCTCAGGTGAACACCCAGTCGAAAACAAAGGTCTCAGCCCCAGTTTAGATGTAATCTGAAACCGTTGCTGGACACATTAGTTTCGACCGCAGTTTTGGCTGCAACGCGCCGAAACAATAAGTTTTGGGCCGGCCGAACACGCAAATCAGTAGTTTCGGCCGGCCAAAACTGCCGTCGAAACAATGAGTTGCGGCTATCTCGGCTGAAACGGCAGCCGAATGCACTGGCTTCGTTTGCTGGCAGCCCAAACCAGTGTTTTCGACTGGGTGTTCGCCTGAGCTAAAATTTCTCTTTTTTTGGTGTGAATAATCGGAAATTCGCGACGCTGACGTGGCTCACTGCAGTTGAGCAGACAGGAACACAGCGATGGAGGCGTGTCAATAGGGCAATCAGGGCCTCCACCCAAGCCACTTGTCAGCAATTGAATTCAACCGTGCGAAACGATGATCTTGGAAATCCTGACATACTTTTAAGATTCCTTCTCACACTCGGACCACAGCTTCAAAACTTCAGTGCGTGTATATGCACATTCCATCTGGACTTCATGCAACATGCCGCCGCCATTATTTTCCTTTTTCGTCAAAGGATCAGGAACCAGTCACTGGCAGGCACATATTCGACTCGTAAGTAATATCTTTCGAGCGAAGCCATCTATTCAACGTCAGCTGTGGCACGGACCACTCCAACTCCGCATCGTACCATACAGTACTTAGCTATATGACTAAACGCTTGGGGCGACCGAAGAGCGCCCCATCTTCCACGTAACGAACGCCTTGTCGCTTCGCTCAACGCTTCAGCAAGAAAAGATCTTCTGTCTAGCCGACCTCGATGCCTCTTGAAACCTTGGCCTGGCAGCCCTCTCCTCACACCTATCCCATCCTCTACATCATCTCCCTCTTCACCTCTCTAATAATCCGACCATTTCCTCGCCGCCGCCTATTCTTCGCACCGATCCTGGTGCTGACATGGCGTCTCTTATACGACGCTGAGGTCGGGTACCTTATGAGCACGGCGTGGTTCAGCTATCTGATAATCGCTTCCGATTATATTCTGGTCACGAACGTCCAGCGGGAGCTACACCAGGTCCCCGACTCTACCGACAAGCGTTCGCTAGGAAACCCAATTCGGAACATCGAAAATGCTCCTTTAAAATCCCGCATTCAATGGGCTCTCCAGTTATTTTTCAACGCGCGAGGCGTGGGTTGGGCCCACGAGCCGCGATGCGTATTCTCCTCGCGCGCGCCGCCAAATACACCCAGAATCGACTTTATCGCGCGGCAGGTGGGGAGTATATGTGCCAACATTCTCTTGTTCGATCTTGCGAACTTGCACTCGCACTGGAATCCCGGATTTTCTCAGCACATTGGGATGGTAGCTGCAGGATGGAGGTGGCGTGTCGTTGGCACGGCGGCTTGGGCACTCGGGGCCGCGTCAGCGATGTCGGCGGCTCATTGCGCTGCCAGCATTTTATGTGTTGCCCTGGGAGTCTCACGACCGCAGGACTGGCCCCCATTGTTTGGGAGCCTAGCAGATGCAGCGAGCGTGCGGACATTCTGGGCGTTAGTGCGCTTTCCTTTCTCCTCTACTAATATTCTTTTGTTAATCGACTTCGTAGGCGAGGCTGGCACCAGCTCCTACGGCGTGTAAGCGGGCTTCTTGCAATCTAGGGTTCATGCTGAAATGAGCTTAACCAGTCTCTCTGTGCGCATGCGAAATTCATCTCTAACAAGATTCTGCGCCTCCCGGACGGGACGGTCGCATCATCCTGTACGGAGATATGCTCTGCATTCGCACTTTCAGGTCTAGTTCACTACATGGGCGAGTCCGTGCCAATGGGGCACGGCCACAGCGGCTCCCTTATCTTTTTCGGCATCCAACCTGCTGCCATCGCATTTGAAACACTCCTCAGGGCACTCTTCAATCGCACCGGAGTAGTGCTGCCCACTACCGCGCGCAAAGCGCTCGGATATGTGTGGGTGTTCGGCTGGTTTGTGCTAACGTGCAGGATCCTCTGCTCCGGACAGGACTAATGGATTCCCGGGTGAACATCAGCTTGATAATGCGCCTGTGGCATGGGACGTGGTTGCTTCCTCCGAAAGACATTACACTCGCAGTGTAGACCTAGGATGGATCATCACACCGTGTAACGTGTTTACATAAATATTGGCAAATTAGTGCTGAGTGAGCTTCAGGTTCGATTTCAGGTACTACTGCAAGTAGCATGAATCCGCTAGATATTATGCTTTGTATTGCGGAGTCCGCTAACATGAAAGATCGATGACAGTCATTCGTCAAGTAAAGTGGCAGGTCAAGGAACAGCCAACTGTGGGCTATGGGCAATCAGCGAGCAGCTGAAGGATAACTATTGCGACTGACCGATTAGTAAATGGTTCGTTCGGGATTCCGTTGTGTGTATGCTTCAAGTTCCCAATTTCAGGCAAAGTTTACACCGCTGCCTTCTCCGTAGTCTTGGCCGGTTCATCCTCGCTCACGATATTTACTGACTTGAGCTCCATTTCCTCGGCGAGAATCTTGGCTATCTTCAGATCCACACAGGGAGCAAACTTACTGTTTGCACGGATGCGTGCGCCGTACTTGTAAAACAGGAAAGGGGAGGGCAGCAGGAGGAGACCCACGCCACCAAGGATCGTCGAGGCCCAGTGGACACCAAGCTGGTCGATATAGTAAGCAACCAAACAAGGATCATGATGACAGCGCACGTTAGTAAACATTTGAACCGTGAAGAGGGGGAACCCGGCGGCGACCAGTGATCGAATGAAGGTGTTCGCCGCGAAAGCGGAGGCGCTGTACATCCTGGGACAATATCAATATGTTAGGTGCTGGGGTACTAAGGAAAGCTCAAACACGACACACAGATAGGTCTCAACCAGATAGCTCAAAAAACTGATGAAGATCATGCAGACGCTCATACCCACCAGGACTGTGCTTAGCCCTGGTACGTACCACGGTACACTGGAATACTGCCCGGTCCACCCGAGCCAGAAGATGCCGATCACAAAGGCGCAACTGCCGACCATGCCGCCAATGAGGCGCTCCTCGGGAGGAGGGAATCCACGCCAGTGCTTAATAAGCTGCGGGTATTTTCGGCCCAAGTGCACGTTTAGGAGCGCGCCAAAGGTCGTGCCGATACCAACGCCGAGAAAAATAAGGCCGTTTTGGCCGATAGTGAAGCCACGTTTCTCAATGAAGATGATAGGGAATGCCTCAAATACTGGACGAGGTCAGCTTTGTGGTGGGCATAAAAATTCAAAACAGACGTACGACCATAGAGGACGCCGTATACAAGCGAAAGATAGAGGGTGACGAGCACAAGGATGGGCTCACCCGCTAGCATCTGGAACGGACGGAAGAGCGTACGGTTGAGGACTCCGCCGACAGACCAGTCTTGCTTTTCGTGGGCTGCAAACATGTGTTGGGCGCCGACGGGATCGGAGGTGCGCCGAGCCTTGACCTGATGAGCATGTTAGTCGGGCATTTATGAGCTCGGGAAAGAGCGTCACAGAACCTTTTTGAGGAGAATAACTGGGGCATAGGTCTCTGGGAGAAGGAGAATCATGAAGATGGTGCAAGACCCAGCAAACAGCATCATGACCCAAAAGACCCAACGCCAACTTGTTCCGCTCTCTATGATGCTGAACCATATACATCAGCGAGCCGGACAAGCTGTGATAAATAAGCAACCCACTAGCCAGAAACAATAGGGCCCATGACTGTTTCGCATTTGCTCAGTATATGATGAGAAACTTCACAAGGAACGTACCGGGTCCAAGGAAGACGCTAGCGGCAAACAAACTCATGGCGGTCCCGCGACTCTCAACGGAAAAGATATCAGCAATGAGCCCTGGGGTCTTGAATGTGAGCTGGCGATCGAATAAAGAGCAAAACGGCTCACCTCCAGCGTTGACGAGAGGGGCAACGGCAAAGAAGCCACCGAGGAAACGGGTGATTAAAAGGGTGGTAATGTTTTTTGCTAGTGCTTGGCCGAGATGAAGGATAGTGTACATAGTCATAGTTAAGACAAAGACGGGACGACGTCCAAAAAGTTCGCTGCCCGGACCCCAAAATAATGGCTGATGCAACGTGAGCAGGTGACTGAACAACAGACGAGGTCAAACAAACGCCGAACACATATCCTAGAAGGAAAACGCTGGTTATTAGATACGAAGCTTCTGCCGGAATTCCAAAGTCCGCCTGGATGGCGCGCTGCGCAGAGCTTGGTGCCGACGACGCAAATGTTCTGGACAATTTAGCTAACTGTCAGCCAAGTTCGAATTGTTTGACAATCATGTACGCACACATTCACCGTCATCACTACTATCACCCCAGTAATCGTCCACTTCCTTACGGAGCTCCAATTTTGTGGATTTTCCTGGTCGTCGGCGCCATTCCAAGTACTTTCTTGAGGATTGATGAGGGCCGGCGTTAAAGTTCGACGTGAAGTAGGTGTTGTAGACCGGCGAGGTGGAGGTTCGCGAGGGTCGTCACCGCCATAACGCGTGTAGCGCTCCTGATCATCGGCGAGCTCTCTGTCAAGCTCGGCCACAGACCCTGCCAGGGGCAAAACGACGGCCCAGCTGATGGATGAACGTGTGTCGCCGACATTGGGCGTGATGGTAACGTGATGAGTATCCAGGAGCCATGAGAGATGGCGACTGCGCGTTTGTATAACGCGGGGACCATCCATCGAGGAAGAGAGTGCCACGCATTTTGCTCTGCATTTTAACGACGGACGAGGATGACTGTTTTGGTCAAGTTTGACGGTGATGCAGTGATCGCGCTTACGGTGGCGGTGCCAACCTCCTTAAGGACCACCTGAAACTCGTACTGTTTGTCAAACCGTCCTACGAGCAGCACTTGTTTCGCCGTCCGCTCTGGGCCGGCCCTCGGGCACAGATGCCTTGGCTGACACGACACCGGCCTGTTTACAGCCAAATGCAGCCTCTGGTAGCATCTAACGCGCTGTTCATGGCTCGGCGGGCGATCCGACTCATCCGAGCAAGGAGAAGACGTCGGAGACATTGCGAAGGATTGTGTTCCCGCTTTCATTCCCTCCAGTGTCGGATGGATTGCAGCCGGCTCCGCTGTAGCTGGCCTGACAAACCTATTCTCATGCCAGTAGTCGGTCTCCGCAGCCGGAGACTAGGAGATCAGGTCGGACAGTAAGTGTCGCTAATGATAAATCGCCGCTTCGGCACGCACCTCGGGGTGCTGAGCGGGATCCTCCCAGTGGGGTTCCAGACGCCCGCCCCAGTCCCTCGACTTGCAATTTGGTGCACTTTAAATTTTTCGGTACGAGCTATCATGCCCAGACGGCACCGTGACAAACAATGAAAACCAAGGCAGTCCTTTACGACTCAGATTTCGAGGAGCGGGAGCAAAAACCGACCAGGATACTCCAAGTTTACTCCGAGCACCAGACGTTCACCAACTCGCTCAGGTGCTTACGAGTCTGGCGAAGGATGACCAACCTGCTACTCAAATCCCCACCACTGACTTGACTTTCCGTACTGGATGGTGCTACTTTCTGCGCATTGTGCTGGTATGCCCCCTTTTCCCTTCAATCACCTCAAAGGATGTCGCTTCCTAACCAATCGGGCGTAGCGCGAGTCTCCGCCCCCTCTGACAGCGCGCGTTTCCCATCTCAGGACATACCCGGCAGCCTAATTTTATAAAACAGTGCGTGCCATGTGAGAGTACCGCGACTTCTCACTTCTTCCCAACTTGACGGATGCATCACAGACTCATCGTCCGAGATTCAAATATCCGAGACCCTATGACTGCAATTAGGTCTACCTAACCACGTATGGAAGCACCACCTGGATATCCCAGTGACAGGCGACGACAGCTTAACGGCGGCGCAGTGAAGTCACACTCAACTGGCGACTATTGTCCCGGCTGAGCATGGCTATAGTTTCTTAACAGACGCGCTTCCTCCGCGCGCAAAAAGCCAAAAAAAAAAAAAAAGTTCCAATGTGACCTCGCGTCTTTACAGTCTTATGAAACTGCTGCCCGGGAGAATTCCGCATTATTTTCGCCATTTCCGGTTTTGGCCGAGGTCATCTTTCGCCACCGGTCACCATTCCAAGCGCGGCTTAGACTCTGATCCTTCTGGCGCACTGGTTTTTCGCAAGGACAAGGGATATCTTCTGTAGGAAAAACCGGGGGCTCCTCAATGAGGCAGCCGATCGCTCATCGCGTGGTCTGCTTCGACTAATCCCGCAGTATGCTCCTTGAACTCTCGCCACGAATTCTACCTCGTGGCCTAGGAAGACGAAGCGGTTCGACGAAAACAGGCTCTGGCTTCCAGATTGTGTCCCGAAAATATCCAGAACCCTTCCTGGTCCGCAGCTTACTCCTTCATCATGCGCCTCTGAGGTTGCGACCCTCGCACTGTCCAGACTCATCGCGGGTCAAAGCTACCGTCTACCAGCGATCCCCGAGATTGGAGAAGTCTCGGTACAGTGCTTTGCCCTTCTAGGCAACGGAACCTAGGCTGTCTGTGTCACTTGATTCTATCAGCTGCACCAATCTCCCAGTCTATTCCGGGCCCAGACCACTCTCCGGGCTTTTGTCTGTCCATCCTCGCCCAAGAGACTTGTCAGAACTATGTTTTCGGTGAAACCCGACTGGATTCAAGACAGCGTCGAGTAAACAATGCAGCTTGGTGTTCGACGACACGGAGTAGGGCCTGCCAGTCTATGCCTAGATCCGAGTCGCTCATAAAAGCCTCTCCAAAGAAATCTCACCATGGGCCAGCATGACCGCTTTTGCCCTCTCGCTTCGGATAATTTATACTTGACTCGGCCCGTGATATGTAGCGTGTGGAGGCCTTCCGGAGTAGCGATATGGGATTGTCTCGAGCAAGCCCCAACCCAAACCGTCGCTCAATATTCATCCGGCATGTTTCTTGGAAACTCTTGGTACCAACACGGAGCCAACGTACTGGATGGTTGGATCTCTGCACCTCGGGGTCTCTTGTCTAGAGTCTGAACCTGTCCAGTGACTACTTCGGCATCGTCTCAATTTAGTCGCGACCCCCGGATCTACCCAATCGCTGCTTCTGACCCTCCGCCTTGTGAAGATGCGTCTCAGAGCGGCTACACCTCATCCCTCATCCCCCCTTTGAGCCTCATTTCTACGCGAAAGCCTTGTTTCCGGGGCAAAAATTTGAGATGACGGCTCATATGCAAACCCCCGTCACACAACTGCCAGCTGCTAAGCCACACGCGAGCAGCCTTCTTTCGGACTCTTCCTGAGCCCACACGAGCTTGGATTTGGGTCGGAGTGCGTTCGTATCTCAAGCTAAGTATTTACTATGCAGGCAGACCTGACTGAGCTTGACCTAAACAGTAATCTGGCGCGCTAGCATATCCCAGGTCCGACGATAATTCCTCTGTTCAAGTCTTCGGTAATCCGGAAGCGGTTTCGAGTACCGCGTCTGTGCAGAGGCAGACGGAGCAGAACCCATGAACTATGATTCGCTCTTGTTCAAGTAGTAATGTGGCATGGTCTGAGCGATCCCCTTCCGCAAATAACTTCCTTTCGGTGTGTAAATGACTTCGTACAACAACGAGGCTCGAGTTGGAACTGTTGACATCTGCTCAAAAGAGAATCTCAGGTTTCTCGACTTGGATCAGTTTTAGGCTCTTCGTGGCTCTGGCTTCTGTAATTCAAACCGGAACTTCGAAAGTTAGATCTCGAAGTATAGCGAGAACGAGAACCTGAGCAAGTGGGATGCCTGCCTTGGCATCGAGCACACGCTTTCGAGGTACTCAAATCTACATTGAACACACATCAGAAACGTCACATCACTCAGAGGATGTTGAAAACGGAACAGTCAGAAATTCGCCCTGTGACGGCTATGAACGGAGAGCACGAGCGCACGAGCTTCTGTTGTTTTCCTGGCAGACCGAGATACTCACGATGACTATCGACTTGTTAGCAAGTGAAGTTTGGGCGGTTGTGAGCCGATTTCCCACAGCGATTGCTGCCCAGGCGATTCTGTAAAACGACTCGAGATACTACTATAAGTTATGAGTGCCGATACAGATAGTCAGATAACCGACAGCTAATAAATACCATGGCGGTAGCGTATGTAATTTTAGGGTCCGTTCGACGGCTGGATGACACGAAGCGTGCCTCTCTACCCGCGCTACTCAAAGCTTCCCTAGAATCATACCCTTCACCTTGTCAGGCTCGAGCACGGAAAGTGGGTACGGGACGACGAGGGTGCGCAGGTGCTCACACGCTCCGTCAACAGGGATGATCTGCCCTGAGACGTATGCCGCTGCGTCGCTGAAGAGGTACACGGCCATATTGGCGACGTCCCCGACGGTACCCATGCGGCCGAGCGGGTAGAGGAAGTCCTTCGTCTCAGGGCTCTTGCTCTGGGAACGAAATTAGCATGGGAGGAGGAACGAAAGCAGACGGGGAGACGGAGCGTACTTCGAGGCGGTTCATGCCCTCGGTGCCTTCAATAGGGCCCGGCGCGATGACATTGGAGCGCACGCCGTGCGGGCCCTCTTCGACGGCAACCACGTTAGACAACGCGTCAACTGCTGCCTTCGCCGCAGAGACGTGCGCCTGGTATGGCGTCCCTGAACGATTATTACTTTGATCATTCACCCATTCTTTGAGGGAAAAAGAGAAGGCGCGTACCCTTGTAATGCAACATGGCGCTGACGCTGATGTACGCGCCCTTGCTCGCGCGTACGTGTGGCAGGGTAGCTTTGATAGTATTGTACGTCCCGAGCGTGTCGATCTCGATCACGGTCCTGAACGCGTTTTCGGAGAGGCCCGAGATGGGGGCGAGGAAGTTTCCCGCGGCGCCTGAACAGGTGTATATCAGGATGCCGATTCTGGCGAAATGATAGAATCGCAAGGCAAATACCGCAGATAACAAAGTCAATCCGGCCAAACGTCTCAATCGTCTTGGCCACAGCGTCCTGGAGGGCCTTCGGCTGCCGTACGTCACCCTGGCAGGGTAGGCACTTCTGTCCTGTTGCCGCAGAAAGCTCTTTCGCAGCCTCCGTGAGACGGTCGAGCCTGCAAACAGTTAAGAACTTCAGAATTATCGTGCTGTCGCTCAAGAACGTACTTGCGACCAACGATGGTGGCACTGGCGCCGTGGCGCATCTAGGGCGTACATTAGAGCAGGTATTCTGTGCAAGAAAGGAACTCTGGACGCACGACGGCCTCTGTCATCCCACGACATATTCCCGACCCGCCGCCAGTGCAGAAGAGGACCTTGCCCTTGAAGATGTCGTCCTTGAAGACGGACGTGGAGAGCACATGGGGTGCTACGAATGCTGTGGGCGCCATTGGAGAGGTCGAGGACAGAGCGGCGAGCGTCGCCTTAGTACTTGGGCATGGCCGATGACCGACCCCGGCTACTTACCATGCCGGTATAGCCGCGCCGAAACAGACTCTTTCGCAACAACCACGACAAGTTCCACATTTCGACGCCATCGCTCTAAAATCCTGCTATGTGTCCATTCGCATTTCATCGACTTTCGGGGGCATGAATTCGAAGCTGACTCGTCGATGCCCTGGGCCACTGACGCCACAAAATCTTTCAATCCTACTACGACTCTGTTGATCTTTGGGTTACTACGACATAATACGCGTCCTCGTCGTGCATGGCCGCGCCTTGTAACAGGAAGCGCGCTGCGCAGTCGTGATTGTCATCTCTGGCCTACATCACCACCGCCTTTGATCGGTCTGGCCTTGGTCGTCCTCCTGCCTGTCGTCGTCGATCCACATCCTTGGAACAGATCGCCCGCCATGGCTCCCTGATTTCTGCCGCAGAGCCCGAGAACAAATCCGCCTAGCACTTGCAGCTAGCAACAATATTTGCGTAATGGCACAGGTGTCCAATTTCGTGCACGCCGCATCGGTCTGCGCCTTCTTCCTGTACGTGGTGAATCACCTCCCTGGAGATGGCTGGGTGTCGGTATACTCCCAGACTCGCTACGCATCGAAACTTACGCATCGCCGTCTTCTAATTCGAAATACAGCTCTCGTTCGGACACAAATGGACTTAAGACCATTAAATCTTTCGTACTACCGCCGCGTCGCACCTGGGATCCTGTCAAACCATCATGCGGTGGCCGCCGTCGGGCACCGAATGCCTTCGTCCGGGAAGCCATCTAACGTCTTCCGTTCGTGTATCGAAGTTGAACCTGTCACTGGGTCTGCGAAAGTCTCTGATCCTGATTACCTCCGTCTTTGCCTAGTCTGAAAGCCTTATCTTTCGTGACTATTGGTCTGTATTTGGTCTTACTATCGCATGCGGACTACTGTCTGGGCTGGTGTACTCGTACTCGCTCTCCTTTATATCTCAGGCTCCTTCTTCGCACGGTTTTTGCCAGACTGGCATGAAAATCTCGGCGCAACAGTCTTCTCTCGATCCACAGTGTGCCCATTCCCTCGAACTTGGAGTACCTGGCGTGGGAGCAGAGGTGTAATAGCCGTACTGAGTCGATAGCTCGTGCCGTCCGTCCGTGCATGCGGATACTGCCATAACATTTGACGCGACACCCCCACATGCAGTCCATTTTCTCGCGCTTTGCTTGACTTTTGTTGGAGCTAGGCAAGAGCTAGGCACAAACACCAAAGAACTCGCTTCTTGCTCTCACACCGATCACTGGTTCCATACCCCTTGTCCAAATCATCGCTGGGTTGTTAGGATCACTGCTCTTGCAGACGAATTACGGGATCCCGCTCTCAGCGTGGCTAACAGCCAACAAATGCGCTTCCGCTTTGGTGCGTCTCTGCGCTGCGGCTGGCCTTGCTATCTTGATGCAGCAGCTTCTTCCGTCTTGACTCGCTCGCTGCTTTTGCGATATTTGGTGTTGCATCGCGATGAAACGGGACCCCGAATTTCAAAATATCCTGCGTCCGCCGCGCAATCTCCGCATCCTGATGTGCTCGCGCCCTCCTTGAGAGTCGCTGCTGCGTGAGGTTAGATTCCGGGATGCAAGGCACAGGGCACCAGCGTTCCGTCGCCCGGGTCCGTGCTTCGGTACGGCGTACCGAGATGCGATCGCTCCAGCGGCTCCCGATTTTTACCCTCGTCCCACACCCGCCCCACGGCGCTGGCGCGCTGCTCGAATGACTCGACGCGCGTACCGCTCAGCGCGACTGCCGCTTCGGCACAACGTTATTATTTCGCTGCCCGCCTCCCGCGAATGCTGAGGGCCTGATTCCCGACACAAATTCATCTTTCGATTCGCCGCGGCGTCCTGATGTCCGTCCGACGGCGTCCACAGTGACCCACCCACGAGACTCGCTACGGCATGCATCTCGAACGGGCGTCACCGTGGGTGACAGGCGCTGCCATTCCCCCGCTTCGAAATTGCTATTTTCGTGTATGTGGGTGTCCGGTGCCGTTCCCCACCAACGAAGGTTCAGGACCCCGCTTCTTGTCGGCCGGCGAATTTCTTCCTAGTTGGTCTGGTGCCTTCCAACTGACGCGTCTAGCGAGTCCGTGCGTTCCACCTGCCCTCCAAGCGACGCGCACGCCAATAATCTAATCCGCGAGACCCCCGGCTTTGCTCGCAGCAGTTAATTAACGGGCCCTCCCTCCGACAACGCAGCAGCAGAAAAGGGCCTAGCACCGAAATGATGCACCGACCGCCCCGTCCGCGGATTTTGGTTCCGTTACATAATCCCATACGGACGATACGCAAGTTGCAAAACGAAGGAAACCGTCGCGCGAAAATGGCAATAATTCGCCACACGGGCAGCTACGCGGCGCTGAATCCGTATATGGCGCGTCCCGCGGACGTGACGCGACGCGCTGCTCATGGTTTCCCCGGAAGGCTGCCGTGCGTAAATGTTACACCCTGCACCTGCTCGGGCCTGGACCGCAATCATGTGGGGATGGGGATGGGGCTGGGGAGTCGATGGGCACGGTGGGTAAGGCACGGGCGAGTGCGGGCTGGAAATAGTAAGGTTTCCTAGGCTGTGCGGGTGTATCTATCTCTCTGATCAGCCTCCGCGGGTGTGGTGCTCAGACGCGTTTCGTCTTGGTTTCGGCCGTTTTCGCTGCAGGTCAAACGAGTGTTGGTTGGCCTCCCTCAACACGACCGTCCAATTGTTCTCATCGCCTGGCGTGCGAGAAGTAACGGAGGCCGATGTAACCCGAAATCCAGCGGGCGCTCTCAGGCTTCCGCACACGATCATTTGCATCAGATTCTTATTCCTCGTTGATGGCTGCACACCTCGCCGATCTGAGCGCGGTGTTTTCCTGCCGTCGACCGAACCAAGAACCTTTTTTCCTGTGCTCAAAGCGCAACCGCCCGGCATGCCGATCCATTTTTTTCAGCTCCCGGACTATTTTGATCGGGGTCTTTTTTCCTTCTTAATTTCCCCATTCGTCCGTCGACAAGTTGCAACCCCTTCTGGCCGACTGTTCAACCGAGGAAACGACGGCATCTCATCGGCGCGTGATTTCCAGATATTCCCCATCCATTTCTCATGACTTTGAGCCAATTGTGCTTCTGTTGCGGTACTCGCAGAGCGACAGATGGTGCGCAGCTGATCATCGGCGCCGTCGTGCGCGCCTGTGATGCGCTTCGATGGCTGACTTCTGCAACTTCTGAGGCGGATATCAGGTGGGATCAGCGATATTTCGAGCTCCGCGGCAGTCGTACGGCAAGTTCCGGGGATGCCCCTGCATTCTTGAGAAAGAAGACCGTCAAGAAGAAGCCACGAAAAGATGACGTACCGCGCAACGTTGAACCAGAAGTACGGATCGTCGTGCATGGGGACGCGACGCGCCTGCCATCCCAGGGGTTTCGTTCTCGTTGTCGTCTGCGTTCTCGTGCTTGTCCCCGCAAAATCCCCGTCCCCCTTTTCAAAGTTGTTCTCCTCCCTGGACCCTCGTTTACGTTGAGCTACGCGGATGCACAAACCCGCCACCGCCACAGCTCTAAACTTTCATCAGAGCTGCAATCGGCAACTTGAAAAGACTCGCATATCGCCTAACCAAGTATTGCAAATTTCCCCGCACGTTCGCCGGCTAGCTAACAAACCCCGTCCGAATTTCATCGTTAATCTCGATTTTTATTCCCCCGAAACTGAATTGGATTTGCCCCCAAATATCATGTGCGCGACTTGGGCTTGGGGGCGGGATTTTCTGCTTCGGGACGAGGGAGGTGCTGGGAGGTGGCGCGTGATATTCGGCCGACGTCGACGCGGGGTTGATGGAATGCGACTGAATTAGTGAATAGAGTGCGACTGAATTGGCCCGGGGTTGATAATGTCGACTGCGAATCGCCGTGTATATATTGAGTGGCGGTACTTCGAACTTGAAGGACGGGTAATATCGTTTGCCTATATTCGTCGACGAGAGTTTGCAATCTTAGAGAGACTTTGAACGCATGTGGGAGGAGATGATGTTATCCCGCCTTCCTCCCTTCTTTCCTTCTGTTGTCCTTCTTGCCCGCCTTTACCCACACAGCGACTTGGGACACCTGGGATCCCCGCTGCAAATTCAACAATGAGGTAGCTTGTGTCTCCCTTGTGCACTACAAATTCTTCAACCCTTCTCAACTTCGAAGAACGACCCCACAACGCCTGGGATCCCCACTGATCCGCGCTGCAAAATCGCGCGTCACTGGCTTGTGATTATCCGTCGGACCCGCGACGCGTCGATAGGGGCGGTTGGTGGACGCGTCGGCCCCTATCTACGCGTCGTGCGATCCGAACCCTTGGCTGTGGAACGTCGTCGACGGGCACCCTAAACATCGATTCTGAACAACCTGAATGCTAAAAACCCTAAAATCCAGCTGTCCTCCTACCTTTCAATCGATTCCCGAACAAACGTGGTTCGAATTTAAACATTGCGCTGCTTCGATTTGGGGCTTCGAATATTCGAAGTACTCCTCAGTGCCCTCCTAAGTGCTGCTTCTCCGTTCCTTGTGTTTGTTCCTCCTCGCATCAGGCTCCTCCTTACCTTCGAATTCCTTCATCTCCCCTCCCTGTATCATCCTCTCCCTATCTCTCCCAGACACTTTCCCCTCCACCGTTCTCGCATCATGGAACTGAGGCCCGGGCGGAAGACACTCTCAGAAACCCAATCGCACCTCAAACCTCAAACGGCCCAACCAAGCTCCGTCCCGACTTCCGCGTCCCGACACCCGTCCGTCCCGCACACGCCGGTTCCGCCGATCTCCATCCCTCCTCCATGCGCCTTCCTTGCATGTCTGAATGTTGCCTGTCGGCTCGCGGCTCACGGCTCGCGGGTCTCGGGTCTAGCAAGCATCCTGACACGCTACATCCGGATCGTTAATCGTTATCTTCATCCGTAGGCCGTATCTTTTTTGTGTTCCGCTCCGAGCTCGGGTCTACGATCCTACGATCTCAAACTTTTTTGCGAGGGTCTCCTCGTGGAGCCGAGGGAGGGAAAAGGGAGGGGAATTTCCGAAAGCGATATTGATACAAGAAGAACGAAGTATTCGACAGCAATATCTCGACAGTATATGAACGAATAAATAGAGTCCGTGCAGTAGAGAAAGAGATGAAATGCTACAGGTAGATGAGGCGTGCGTGCGGATGTCCGATATCTAATATGTACAGAAACTAACAAGGAGTCGAGGACATTGGAGGAGGCACAAGCGCAAACGCGCTTTACGGGAATCGATTCGAGTGGATAACAACAACTACTCGGAGGATAAGATATCACAAATCACAAGGCGTAGGGTAGGGTAGGGTACATATGTACATAATCTTAAGGATACAGGATACGGCTGACAGTGGGTGCGATGCAGGAGTGGGTGGGGGTTCTGGTTCTGATTCTTCGAAAGCTTTTGTCTGTGTTCTGAAAATCGAGTGGCGAAGGTCGAATGTCGAAAATGCTGGGAAGGCGCAGGGGAGAAGCTAAAGCAGCTTATCCGCCCTCCAATAATACTCCCCGCCCACGCCCAGCCCGGCGCCGCCATGCCCATGCCCCGCGATACCCAACCCGCCCAGCCCGTGCCCGCTCAGCCCTAGCGCGCTCCCGCCGCCGCCGCCGATGTTCGAAGACGCGGTAAGCCCGCCGAGATGCGCCGCCAGCGCGCGCGGGCTGTCGGTTGGGTATCCTCCTCCACCACTTTGCGTTCCGCCCGCACCGCCGCCGCCACCGCCGTTGTAATTGGAATTAGCGTGCGCAGAAGGCGGGCTGGCGGTCGCGGCGGTGTACGGCGAGCTGTACACCGGCGCGGGGCTGCCGGAGTAGGAGTTGGACGCGGGCGAGGCGGAGGAGGCGGACGTGGCGTAGGGCGAGTAGCGCGTAGAAAGGGGTGGGGAGTACGAGGCGGGGTGCGAGTGGTGCGTGTAGTACGCTGTAGACGAGGCGGTGGGCGTGCCGTTCGAGTGCGAGGAGTGCGACGAGGAGGAGGGGTGCGAGGCGGAGGAGGAGGCGGAGGAGTGCGAATGCGAATGCGAGTGCTGCGAAGAATGCGAGGTAGGCGTGGAGGAGGGCGCCCAGCTCTGCGGCGCGCTGGTGGTGGGCATGGAGGGGATGGAGTGCGCCTTGCGCAGACCCGCGCCGTTCACGGAGTGCGAGCTGCTGCTGGAGGACGGCAGGGGGTGGTTCGCGTCGTACGGCGGGTAGTACGCCGTCCCCAGCAGCCCGCCGCTTGCGCCATCCGTGCGCGCGTCGTAGCGGTACTCGCCCGCATTTGTTGGTGGGTACGGGTAGGACTGCGTGCGCACGTGCCCGCCGCCGTAGCTGTATGCCGAGGAGCCGTACGCAGAGGAAGAGGCGGCGTAGGGCGAGCCGGAGGAGACGTAGCGGTCGTACGGCGAGGCGGCGTACCGGTGCGCGTCGGGCAGCGGCGGGGGCTCCTCGCCGTCGGGGCTGCTCTCCGCCTCGTCCGTCGCGGGCGAGGGCGCGCCCGTACCCGCTGCGTCGGGCTTGCGGCGCTTGCGCGAGTTGTTGGGGCGGCGGCGGTAGACGTACTCGGGGTACTTTTTGTTGAACGACTCTTTGAGCTGCTTTGCCTGGGTGAGGTAGAACTGCTTGTCTGCCTGGGGGAGCGAGGAGGTAAGTAAGGGGAGGTGAGACACGGCGGCGACGAGGACGCACGGGGAGCATTGCCTTCCACTCTTGGCTGAGAATCTTGGAGATGTCGCCGGTGCGCATGGACTGGTTCTCTGCGGAGACCTGGGGGCGGCGGCGACGGGCAAAGATCATGAAGGCGTTCATGGGGCGCTTGGGGGTGCCGTCTGCGTTGAGGGTCTGGGAGGTGAGGGTGGAGTGGTCCTCGTCGTCGGGGTCCATCTTGGCAAAGATGGATTGGTCGTAGACGTCCTCGTCTGATTCGGTGTGGTAGTGCATCTGGGATGGAGACTAGAAAGCATAGTTAGTGTTGTGTTGTCTTATGAGGGATGCGGAAGTGTGACTGCGCCCGATCGGGTTAGGTCTTGGCCCATCAGTCTGTGTTTTCTCGAAGACACGGAGGTCAGCCAACCCCCTTTGCCCCTGACGACAACAACCCATCAAAGATCCTCGTCCAATCGAGATCTGCGGCTGTGCACCATGTCACACCCAGCCTCCGTCCCAGTCGCACAACGACCAACAACAACGTAATTGAACACCGACATACTTGCCTCTCCTCCGTTCGTTTCCCCTCGCTTCCCTTCGAGCGCTTTTCGCTGCCCCGCTTCTCTTCGCCGTCCACTCCCCCGTCTTGGACTCTTGGCCCTTCCTGCCTTCGACCCGGCGCGGGCGCGAATAACCCTCCCCAACACACCACCCCCGCCACGCAATCTGGGGTCTCCACCGCGCACTATCCTCCCTTCGTCGCCCTAGTCCCCGACCGCACCGAGCTACGCTCTACCCTCGCTAACCGCTTACCCGTATGCCGTACCCCACCCCGAGCTCAACGCGGACTCCCCGCCTCCGTCCGTCGAGGGCCTAGGCCGACGTGCGCTGGCAGTTAATGTCCCTTTCCCGCTGTAGCTGTCGTCTGTCGCTGCTATAGAAATTTCAATTTTAAACAGTTCACGTCTGCGACGCGGCTTAATCTCCCGTTCAACCCAGAAGCCTCCCCTCTCGCTACTTACCTCGCAGTGACCCCTCTCGCCGTTCCTCAGTCCCCAATCCCAAAGCAGTAAACTCCCTTATATCGTTAGCTGCTCTGCGTTCATTTCCTTTCCTTCCTCGCCTCGCTATTAGCCACCCCCGACCACGGCCACCTATTACACTCCAGTCCCCTCAGGCTTAACGCTCTACTTCACGCTTCGGCCGATCCCGCAGAAAAGACGCACGCGTAATACTCGCGTGTCCTCCGCCTTCCTTCCTTCCCTCCGCCACGCTTCTCCTTCTGTCCCTTCCCTCCCCTTCCCCGCCTATACTTCGGCTTCTTCGTTTTCATTTTCGTCTTCATTTTCGTTTCCGCGTTCGTTCAAGCAGCGGCCGCCGCCCTCCACACGTAAAGCGCGCTCCAGAATAATATGTAATGGAAATGGAAGCCACAATGTTTAAAATTACTGTTAACCTTGGTTGCTGCGATCATGATCAGGGCAGAGGCCAGGGACGGGCGCGGACACGGGCGCGGAGCTCGAAGGAAACGGTGACGTGAAGGAAAAAGAAATACAAAATACACACGGACCCACAGATGGACTCCCCGTTTTCGTGTCGGCGTTCTATCAATTTTCTTTTTGGCCGGAGGGCAGCGTCACGCGCGTGGTTCAATTTGCCACGAATGCCCGCAGCAAGGAGCTTCATGTTTGGGCTTCGTCAGACGTCTTCGGTTTTTGTGCCGCAATCTCTATTATATAGCATGGGTGAGGCTGAGGGCTGAATCCACACGGACCCACACCGTGACTGTTTTGCTTTGGGAGACGCCGTGCCGTCCAATTTCTCGGAAGAGGCCGTCTGGCGTCGGGCTTTCGGGGCGTCGGGGCTTCGGGCTTCGGGTTTCGGGCTTCGCGGCGGGATTCAACGTTTAAGGTTTGGGACGGATCCATGCAGCGCCCGATAAATCACCTTACTCTTCCGATTCCTTTGGGGGACGGTTGATTGTGAACCCGCTAGCGACCTCACTTGAGCCTGAGTCTTGTCAGGTGTGCTGCCAAGTGGGTGCGGACAATCCTCGGCGGGGAGCGGGATTTGCACGCCATGCCTATGCCACGTTTCACCCAACTGCCCAACAGCCCAACTTTCGGGCCCGTCAGCTGGACCCACGAAAACAGGATGGGGTGTTGGAGTGTTGGCCACGGCGGGGAGGGGGAGGGCTCAGGGATGAGAGCAAGGGATGGGATTGTCCATTCTGATTTATTATTGTTCAAGGTTCATTTTACAAAGATATCATACGTGTTTCAGCAGATAGACGCCGCGCAGCGCAGCGGCGTGGCCCTTGCCTTCGCATTTCCTTACCTGGCCGGCAGCAGCTGCGGGGTCTGGATTAGACTTGGCCAATGAAAATCGAGATTATCTTGTGGTTCGAACCACAGCTTGGTTGGTTCAACTTGATTTTTGATTGGTTGGGATCCTCCTCATCGCCCTCCACTGTTGCTCAAAACTTCAACTACTCGCCTCTCATTTAGTAACACGTTCAACTGGAATGTCATTAATTCCACTCCGTGGCTCAAAATTCGGACCACAGCCAGTTCATCTGTTGGTGCCGTTAACCGGTGGACGGAGGGTAGGACCAGGAGCATACTCGTGGTTCGAGTTGGGGACTGGGAGTGTTGGCCATGGCGAAAGATCGGCGGCATGACGTGCATGACTTATTTGTGAGTTTCAACCCCACGTTTCAGCTGAGCGCGAATAGACGCCGGCGACGCAGCGCCTTCCTCCTCGACATATCGCGATGCGTGGCTGAAAACTCAAATGACAGCTTTCATTTCCATGCAGGCTGGCTTGCTCAGCCCCTCGTGTCCTCTGATTCAACCGCGACTTGTTAATTTGAACCAGTCATTAATGGACCCACGAACAGAGGATATTATTGGCGGGACGGGTTCTTCCATTATGATCTCCCGCAAAATAGGGTTAAAGTCCCACCCATGTTATTTTCATTCGCGCGTCTGGGTCTGACTCATTTCCGAATTCCAACCGCAACATTGGTAAGTTTCAACCGCAGCAAGACGCAGGCTGCGGCAATGGGAGCCTCCGGATTTATATATCTTCCATTGCGCCAATGAACTCATTACAGCTGGGGCGCGAGTAATTGCTCAAACGATGAGCCAGGGAAGGCCAGGAAGTTTCAATCATGGTACAGCTTCCAATCAACCAACTGCTACTAATTCAACCGCAGCACACTCAAGATTAAGCATAGACCCAAAGAGCTGATGCCCCCAGAGTCGTGCGTTACGCGTCGCGTCGTCAGTGCAAGCTGTGATATGTATTTGTGCGTTGGGAGCAATTGGGAGTTCAAATTTTTTGTTATATCTCAAGAGTACGTAACGGCAGCGTTGATTCGAACAGAAAATAATGACCTAGTCAGGACTTGTTCAAGTACCCTGTGGCGTTGATGGGTGGACGGGGAACAAGAACGGAACGGAACGGTGGGCCCCCTTTATCGAGGCAAACCGTTACCCGCGAAGGTGTGATTGACGGGTGGACGCCGTTCCGTGGTTAGAAAGGAGCAGCAACATCAACAGCAACGCTAACCCTAATTCTGTGTGGCCGTGTGAGGCTAGAGTTGGAATTTTTTCAACCATGAATCATGGGTCGAGGCGAATATTTGTTCACGAGCGAGGTTGAAGTTCTTTGTACTCGGGATTTGCTCGGGATCGCCGTAGATGTCTGAAAAAAAATGGCGGTAGAGTCGCCGGAGATTTTGAGAAGTCTCTGCGAGCAAAGGAATATTTCTCTTCCCATCTTGCTGATACAAATGGGGTTGAAGAATAACCAGCAAACGGGGGAGTGAAAATGAAAATTCTATATGGAGAATTCGCATAGCGAGTACGCCACGGCACGTATGACTCGCCGCGGCGCTTCATGACACGAACGTTCACGCTCGACGCCGCGGGACTGCGCAGTGCGGTGGCTATCCGGGTCCACGAATTGTGCGGGACGCGCTTCGCGCAGCGTGTTTCAACCCAGCCTGTGGACAGCGCGTGGTGACTCGTCGTAGCCACGTCCGCCTTTGCAGCAGCCGGTCCCTGAAACCAATCAGCCAACGGGAAGCCGGAGGCGCAAATCCTGCGGCGGCGCCTCCAACGGCATGGTTCATCCTTTGGGTAACGCCCTGATCAGCGTTGCCGCCCTGTCAAGGAATCGGTGTCGGGTCGCCGTTCGGATGTAGGAAGCTTCTGTCTTCAGACTGGTGTGTCTGTCAGTCGCGAGCCCATTGCCACGGAGTTGTGGGGTGCGTTGGGTGGGTACAGGCTGCAGCGGGCGAGGCGGGCAGGCTCAGGGACTCTGAGACGCGCCAACCAGTGACAGGATATCACCGCTATCAAAAGTTTGGCACAGCGGGCCTATTTTCGACATCGGTTGTCGTCGAGCTGCGTCGTGACACGGAGAACTCTGGTCTCAGTCTGTGTATTTTCGGTGAGTCAGTGCTGATGTCACAAGATGTTTTTAAGGTTGGCGTATGCGACTCGACGTGGATTTACGAACACGACGAACCCTTGAGAACTTAGAAGCAAGGCTCGAGATAATGGAACGAATTCCGCTCGCTTGGTTTTTTCCCGTCGGGCCTAGACGGGGTGCCAACACTGTATAACAAACTTGACCTTCGGCGTAGAGAATTGCAGCCCTTGTGAGTTGAGTTGACAAGAGAGGCTCAATCATCCGGCCACTCAACAGAGCGTGCTTTCTTTGAGATTTATTCCTAATTTATAGGAAGGCTCGGAAGATTTCTGGCTATCCCATGAGAGCTTGAGCCTAGGTGTTCCGTGGCAATTTACAACCTATCGACCGCAATTTGCAAAACAGGGTGTATTCTTGGCTAGATCGCACGGAAAAGCAATGCTATAACGATTTTATTCCTAAGGTTTGGCTATTCCAGATTTACCTCCTCACCGACCCCTTACCTACACTCTGAGCTCACTGCAATCATCTAGACTACCCAGCCCTTCTCGAAAGTGTTCGGGCATACTCGCTGTGGGGTTCTTAGCCCACCAATCTCACCCACTCCTTTGCCCGCAATCATCTAGGCCATCATCGAAGGTGTTCGGGAGTTACTGTGTTTCCTGTCAATTTTTGGAAACAGTAAATAGGATTTGCAGTGGCGCCGTTAGTCATCTCGCATTGACGGCACACTCCCCCCGTTTCCATGTTGCCCCCCCGCACTTCCCCAATTATCACTGACCTAACGGTATGGGATTAGGTACAATTGCTGTGATTTTCCCGCGATGTTCGATGTTCGATGTTCCGCGGGAGATCGTACATGCGACGCGGCGGATGTTGTGCTGAATATGATTTGCAACAACTGGGTGTGGCAGATCCTCCCCATTCGATCTGTATGGCTGCTTTCCGGAGATCAAGTTCAAACTCATTCTAGGAAGGTGGATCCAATTTAATCCTTGTTGCGCCGCGGATGCACTGGTAAGCAAGGAGGGTCCAGGATTGAGGGGACCCCGCTATGCATAAGCCTTGAGAGTGATAGATATCGAGACGGGGGAAAGGATGGATAGTCAATACGAGTTGTCACTCACAGGTATGCGTATGACCAACTAGAACCCAACGCGGGGGTAAATCTCTGATTTGAATAGAACTAATCAAAGCTAATCAAGACTGTTAAAAAAACCTGTGGATTCGCAGTCGCTTGCGGCCCGAAGTACGTACGAAAGCAAGTTGAACATCGGGGTTCAACACAGTTACCGCATTCGGAACACGATGGTCGAACTTTGATGGCTGGCGTGTTCAACGATGACTCACTCACGTTGCACTCACGCAAGCCTACATGCTTCGCCGGGGTTTCAATGAAACGACGTATTCTTATAAGATCTATAAACGAACCAACGCACGATCCCCCTCCCGTGAAGTTTCACGGCATTCTCTCTCGTTCATTGAGTTCAACGTCGACTTCAGCGCGTCTTTGATCCGTCAATTCAAGTTCTCCGAGATTTCGTCAGTGGCGTTCGGAATCTCTCGGATTCCGGAAATTAAATTGAATCAAGGCCCAAGCGCCCAAGCGATGATTTGGGAATAAGGTTTATATTGATCTTGACTTTGTGGCAGGCTGGATCATGCCAGCCTGGATGATGACTCAGGTAACCTGACACCGACGAAATTCAAACGTGGTTAAGATATCGAGAGGCCGTCTGAACTTTTCTTTCTGGTCCGGGTCGAGGGGCGTATCTGAGTGCTCCTGCCCCTTCGTTCTTTTAAAAAGAAAGGGACTGAGGCATACTCGTCGAATATCCATCGCATGGGATCTGAGCCTTTGGTTGAAAGACCGTCTCCGGGGATTGGAAGACATCACTCGCCTTGGTTCATTGCCAACTGGGATGAGGCATAACGTGTTACCTGGGCCCAGTGTTATATCTCATGTCCCATAATGTGCCTGATATTCCTGCGCCTCGAAATTTGAGGCATGCCCACATTGCATTCACGGGCATTTGCGGGCGTCGTGTTTACTTAGCGACAGACGGCGATTCGTTCTTCGATTCGCCTAATGTTCGCCTAAGCCACGTGTGGTCCTCCACATGAGTCCAGCAGAGTCCAGCTGTGCTGGTTCGAAATGGAGCGAAACGAACAAATACTAAGCAAAGGAGATTCGGAATTTGGAAATGGTCCGCGTTAAGTTGGCGTGAATTGCATGCAGCACGATCATGATGTGAGCTCCACGTGAAAAGAAAATACAGGAAAATCACGCACAATTTGAGCTCGCCAAACGAAGCAGCTGCGCGAGGTCTGCCATGTGAACACCCGTGAACACAGATGAGAAGTTGAAAAAATCCGTGGACGACCGGAGTGCGTTCTCACCTTCCCACGGGTCGTACGCCTGATCTATGGCCACAGCCACGACGCAGTGTCGGTGAGATCTGCGGTGCGTGATGGCGCCTGAAAATACATACGTGGATACCGCAGGCCTCGGAGACTTCCGTTCTATCAAGCGAGGCACGAGCTGGTAATGATAGAGCGTCTGTCAAGAGAGACTACTTCCGTTCCATACTTATCTGAAGTCACTAACGATGCCCGATGTCCTTAAAGGACCTGCTGTAATGTGACGATCGTAAGTACTGTACTATTACGACCAAAGGTTCACGCCATGTCACCGTCACCGAAATTGTTCACTAAACTTGATGTTCATTCCTCGGCAATCACATCAAATTCCCATAAATGGACGCCCGGCGGATGCCGGGCGCAATTTTTTGGCGTTTATGAGCCGCAAAATTGGAAAGTCACCGTCACCGACACCAAAATGGTTCAGTTCACGACCCTCCGTCACCCGTCACCTGAACCTTTGGTCGTAATAGTACAGTACTATGGGTTTGGGGTCGTAGGTTGTGTGTGATCTACGCAGAAGCGAATTTGGCGAACGGTTGTAACTTCTTGTTGCAAGTGACTTACCTATCGACTATGTTACTCCCGCGCGCCAGCTCGGCCAAGCAATTGGACCGCGCTGCGGAACCCTAAAGACGAGAAGGATCGAAGGGCATATGTACTTCGTTGATTCGTCAAATTTAGAGGCTCGACGTCACTCAATAAAGTTAAACCAATTGAACTTGCGCGAAATCTGAGCATAATGAATGAGTAGATGAGGCAGATTCATCCACCCCACGCAGGCACCCCTACGCATTGTAAAGAAACCCACGCAGGCTGTGATGTCGAGTTCAACATCAGTTTGAACCAAACCCAGGGCGGGACCGGCAACCGTCGGATCGCCCCCGAGCCGCCCGAGCCGCCCCAGCATCCGTTGCGGTAAATGTACACAGGCTAGGCCAAATGGTCGTGCGGAGTGCGGAACGTCAAAAGGTTGACATATCTTGCCGTATCTTGCCGCGGAACGTAACCCAAGCCGCGGAACGTAAAAGATGGCACTAAGGGGGTCCGCCGATCAAACATATTCTGAGAACAGCTCGAACAAGGTTTGCCCACGCCGACCCGAGCTTATGTTGAGATTATCGCAGCTATCGCGAAGGAAGGATGAGTGTATCTGGCATAGATTGCGGCGCGTGATTGGAGCGCCAGTTCCCGGAGCAAGCATAACAACAGCAACAGTAATGGTGCAATAATGGTGCATGGTTCCACTGCAAATATACGCTCCGTATTAGTCCTGTTTTTCAAGCGTCATCACACCACAAGAGCGTACAGCTTGAGTTGGGTTACGCGTTGCGCGATATGATACTAGGGGGACCGCAGTTGTCTTCCTGGCAGGCAAAGCCCGCAGCAAATCGTTTGGATAATGGCCGTGAATCGCATGTGCGAGACGGATGCGGTGTCGAGTCAGCCACGTTTAAACCATAGACATTTCGGCAGTTCAACCACTGCGACGGGGATAAATTGAAGTATTGCGTCGGTCACTCAAGGCTCCTGGGGCGAAAGTGGCCTTGGGAGAACACAAGATTGGAGGTGCTGGTGTGGCGCAGAGGTATAGATGAGAATCAGAGTTTGGTAAAACTGGCTTGTTGCAGACTTGCATTCTTGCCAATGATGAGCAACGGATGTTCTAAACATAAAAAGTGAAACAGTCAGGCACTCAACGTGGCCGCCGCGGTTTGAACTCACATTATTCCGGAGATGTATTCTACACCGAGAAACCAGGTACGGCGGAACAATTTGTGAGGAAGGAACCCAAATATCCGGGGGGATGAATCAGATTGGAACTCGCGTCAGAGTTGCATCATGAACGAAGTATCAACAGGGCATCATCACGGAGCTCGGACACGTTTGTACCACAGCAAAGAAGTGTGGGGATAGAAGCAGAACACATCGGTCGCGGGTGAGAATCGAAGTGATGATTGTGACGAGCATTACGAACTTTGCGGAAGAGATCGGCCTGACCTGGAGATCGGGAAGGGTAAGACAAATATTTCAGGCTGAGTTTCGTCGCACCGTCCACGCCAGTTGGATGAAGCAGCTTCAAGGCAAACGATCCACTATGGCCTCCTCTGGCCAGTGTCAAAGAGCATTGGTGGATAAAGGATGGCACGACCAGCTCGCTGTCACAACAAGAGAAGAAGGACAGCCCACTGATTGTATCGAAAAATCCGCGCCAGACTAGTGAATCAAAGCAAGATAGCCAGTCTCTAGAGATATCTATCTATCCAGGGGGCGAGTGGAAACCAAGGGACCGTCATCGGGGGTATGAGGCCTAAAAACAAGCTGATCGCAGTCAAGCAAGCAACAGGCGGCATCAAAACATCACCAACCGGGTGCTAGTATCGCAACGACCCAGCTTTGGGTGCTATTTGAGGTGAAGAGCAGCAATTTCGCGAAGCAACAGCTGTATTCGCTGTAACACTTCGCTGCATCCTAAGCGTTCTAACGGGTCCCGGTGTCGTGACTCAAAAGTGTTTTGAGTCAAGACCAATTTGGCGGTTCGCAAAAATCTTCAACGCGAAATGACGGAAATCCTGGACTCGTCTGGATTGCTCTAGCCGAGCACCCAGACTCGTCCCAGACCAAGGCCCAGAACCGTTCTAGAACCTGTCATGCCGAAACGCACAGCATGAAGGCTCTGGAACCTGTCAAAGCGCTTGCACTGCCCTGCGCCTGTCACGCTGAAACGCACAGCCTGACAGCTCTGATGGACATGACACGGCCCGTCTGGACCCGTCTGGAATCGTTCCAGACCCATTCTGGACCCAGTCTCGTCCCATCTGGATCAGACTCGGCCCACTCTGGAACGCGCTAGGCCCAAGGTCCAGGACCCCACAGATTCGACTCGTTATATCTATAGAACTATGGAAAAACGTATAAATAGACCCCCAAATGTACCTTCTAGGCATCGAATTGAACTCCCCCTCCTCTGCTTTGACTCGATCTCTCTCTCTAAACCCTCCGCGCCTCCGCTGCTGCCTAACCGCCGCCGCCTCCTTGTATCTGTTGATCCGTTCAACTGGTACGCCCCCTGCGTTCAAGTAGCCTGGGATTGGAAACCCTTGTGCTTGCGCGCTTCTGATTTATCTGTGTAGCCTGGGAATTGCATCCCTTGTGCATAGATCCCGTTTATTTGTGTAGCCTGGGAATTGCATCCCTTGTGCACAGATCCCGTTGTCGAGTAGCCTGGGATTGGAAACCCTTGTGCTTGACTAGCCGCCTCGTACGAGTAGCCTGGGAATTGCATCCCTTGTGCTTGTCGTGTCGACTCTAATAAGTAGCTTGCGACTTTGAAACGCGCAAGTGCTTATTTGTTTTCTGAGTAGCCTGGGAATTGCATCCCTTGTGCTCCGAAACCCAAGTAGCCTGGGAATTGCATCCCTTGTGCTTGGTCTGCCCTCTGAGTAGCCTGGGAATTGCATCCCTTGTGCTCGGAAACCCAAGTAGCCTGGGAATTGCATCCCTTGTGCTTGGTCCGCCTTCTGAGTAGCCTGCGTATTGCACCGCTTGTACTCAGCCCCTTCTTCCTCACCCCCAAACCCCGCCTTTTAGCTCGTACTCAACCCCTACGAGTTAATCCCTTTCCTCCGCCTCCGTCGGACTCTTAACTGCACCAGTTAATTGTCTATTTCTTCCACCCCTCCTCCCGTCTGTTCGATTAGGCAACTCCGCGTTCTTCGGAATATCAGAGAAACCTGGTTAGCAGTTGGAAATCCGAACCTACGAGAAACACCCGAACAAAGTCAATTCCGGTGGACCTCGTGTATATCGAAATATACGCTTGACATCATTGGTGACCACCGCAGGGGGGATTTAAATTCCAACTGCTTACGTTATCTGCTCAAGTTCTATATCTTGCTCCCAACCTCTACTCCGACCACACCCCCATCCTATTATGCGCATCAACGACGAGACTGTGCTTGTGGACGCCCCCATCTACGGCTCCACTAGCCACCACAGGAGTCTGCCGCAGCCGCCCCACGCCTCTGGAAGCGCTGCACCACCCCTCAGGCCCCAATTCGTCAATCCTCCTCACACCCAGAATCTCCCGTTCCCAAACCTGTCCTCTCCTCGTCGCCACTCCCGTCGATCTCGCACTCCAGACCTGATGGAAGACACGGAAGGGCAATTCATGGGGCAATTGACTTCGTCTGATGAAGACGATTTCACCTCCTCCTCTGAATCGCAACATCGCTCCCCGCGGATGAAAAGTGCTGTCCCGCTCTTTGGTTCTAGTAACCGAACTGTACTGGATATGCCTCTCCGTGGAAGCCGTGATGCACCCAAGACCTTCCGTGGGCACCATTCAGAAGTGGAATACTTCATTGCGCACTATGACCGTTTGCTGGTGAAGTTCCATGTGAATGATCCTGAGGACCAGTGCAGGTTAATCCTCGATTACTGTGCTACCGACGTCCAAGGGTTTATTCGAGCTTCAAAATATTTCCAGCAGAATAGATGGCCAAAGCTTCGCATTGAAATTCTGCAGTGCTACGACGCGGACAAGGCTATCTCGAGATACAAGCCCAGTGATATTGCAACTTATACTCTTCGCACCAAGAGTCGCCCCTTCCAGAATCTCTCGCAATGGAAGAAGTACTATATCAAGTACAAAACCATGGCGGGAATTTTGCTTCAGCAGGGGCATATCACTCAAGTGAACTATGATGTTTACTTTTGGCTTGGGATCGAGCAGGACTTACGCCGAACGTTGGAGCAGCGCATCAATCAACTCAACCCCTCCCGCAATGTTCATCGCCAGTACTCCGTCCGCGAAATCAATATTGCTGCCGAATGGTTCTTCCGCCGTAACAGGGCCGAGGCCATGGTAGTAAACGCCGCGGACTACGGAGTTGACTTGGACAGCGGGACTTCTGACGCGGAGACCGAGGACGAGTCTGACATCGACAGTGATGACTCAGACTACGAGAATTACCGAAGGAAGCATCGTGCAAAGGCCCGTGCGAAGAAGGAGAAAGAAAAGAAAAAGAAGAAGAAGACGGCCAATGCACCAACTTCGGGTAAATCTCGAATTGTCTCAACCTCGGGGACCGCGGAGGAAGTCACAAGCCTTATTCGCCAACTTAACAAGATGACGATTACGGACCCGGAATACGCTCCGGTGTACTATCGAGTGCTTACGCTCGATACTACAGGGGTCGCGGCTAAATGCGTACAGCCGCCGCGACTTCCACAGCCTTGGCAGGAGCGACCATCCCAAAAAGGAAATCAGGCTCCCACGCCAACTACCGGTGCTACTGGTGGTTCGAGTGGTGCCCCAGGCCCTACGACTTATCCTAATAACATCCCCGTCCCCACTGGATGTTATGGGTGCGGTCTCGACGGCCACCGCATTGGGGAATGCTCTGAGATCCGGGAACTCAAAGCCAAGAATGTGATCAAGGTGGACGAGACCACCCGGCGTGTTCGTATGGGTGATGGCACCTATATTCATCGCCAGGCGGGCGAAAGCTTAGCAGCCGCCGCACGTCGACAAGCAGCTCCGCGTGTCATGTATACCTCTGCGCGCCAGTACGCTGCCTCAGATTCGGACGAGTCATCTGCCGCCTTCATTGAAGACTACCCCGCAGCAGTTGACACGTCGGATATTGAATCTGAAGTGGAGTACCGCGAGGACATGGAACTGGATGCGCACTGGTATGTGGCGGACAGCGATTACGAAGTCCGTGACTGCCAGAAAACGCCAGGCGATGTCTACTTAACAGTGCCAGGTCCCATTGTGGAGCTAGAGCCCGACGAAGCCTGCGTAAATGCGGCTGAAAGGACTCTGCCTAGCACTCGTGTTGCGCGACGCGACATATTCGACGGTGTCATGCTGCCGCGACGCGAACGGGCAAAGAACGATCCAGAGCCCGTCAAAGCGTCTCCAGCCCCGCAGGAGTCAACACGAAACAAGAAGGAGCAGGCCCCACGACAAGTTAAGGATCTGCTCCCCGAGTTGACACCTGTAGACGCCAGAATGCCACGCGACGACGTTGACATGCCCGATTTGGAGGTCGTTGCCAAAAGGGGAAACCCTTCTCCGTCATCAGACAAGGGACCCACAAAGGAAAACAACGATCCCCAAAAGGCGAAACACCAAATGGAGAATCCGTCCAAGAATACGGGCCGATACTCCGACCTTCAAGCTGGCGTTCAAATTCCCAGCATCGTGGACCGCATTTTGGATTTGACAATACCCTTGACTGTGCGCGAGGTGTTTGTTGCATCTAAAGAAGTGCGATCTGGGATTATGGATGTTATGCACTTCAAAAATATCAAGGCGGTCCTGCTTGGGAAAAGCGAAGACAACCCTATTGTTGCACACTGGGGTTGGCCGCGCACTGAGGGTGTATTAATTAAAATTGATGTGCTCTCTCACGGGAGGCTCATATCAGCTATAATTGATACTGGCTCTCAACTTAACGTGGTGCGCGCCGATATTGCGGCATTACGGATTCAACGACCCGTTGATATGACCATGGTCACAAATATGAACGATGCAAATGGCGGCAAAGGCCAATTGCGCGGTTATATTCGAGACGCGGAGTTTGGATGTGGGGGTGTACAAACCTCCACGGACTTATGGGTCTCACACCAAGCTCCGTTTGAACTTTTGCTAGGAAGACCCTGGCAAAGGGGAAATTTGGTCACAATTGACGAAAGGGATGAAGGCACTTACCTGGTGTTCAAAGATAATGACACACGGTTGCCGCGCTACGAACTATTAGCAATCCCTTATGAGTCCGTCATAAATGCTGCGATGGACTCCACCAATAACTCCCCACCAACACCGTCTAGTCATCTTATGATCTGTTCAGATCAGAAAATGATCTCGCACTTCCCAAAAATTTCAAGAAAAATCACTTCGGGCGCGAAATCTGGACGAACAAGAAAGCAGAAGAAGCTCAGCAATAAAATTTATGCTCCGGCGTACAACAATTCTTATTGCCCAACTTCAACTCCTTCGTTCCCCGCGGACACCCGATCACCACCCCGAACCAACCCAGCAAGACGCTACGGACATCAAGAAAGTCTTCTGTTGATGCAAGAAAAATCATCAGTAGGACTCGGGAAGAAAAGGAAACAGGGACTTACTAGTGGGAATCTCCTGCTCCGTGGAGCCATGCGCGCGATCTGGAGCTGTGTCCCTACACAACTCCACAAACTGATCCGAATCTTGGTTACGATATTGACAGGAACTGTCAAAATTCACCAAGAAAAGGAGTCAGTTCGGTCCAAACATGTGTCGCCACGACTTACCACGGCAGAATCCGGATATGACAGACAGGTCTTGTCGTTTTTGACGGCTGTCGGGGCTCACATCCGGGGCGGAACGGAGATGCTGTCAACTTTCAAAGTCAAAACTTTGAAGTTGACAAGGTCAAACGGACTTACAGTCAGTTTGGCCGATGCCCTCCCCAAATTCACCAAGACGACGCGGTTCGAGGCGTCCAACACGACGCGGCCCCACAAAACGGAGCGCACTCGAACAGCAACGTTTGAAATACCCAAGGATATTTCCAACAGGGTGTCCAAAAATTCAAGAAACTCGAGCCGAGAAGGGCCCGAGCTCGCGTTTTGCTGGGGATTTCCGTGTATCACGGTCCTCGCAATCCTTTGTACCTTCCTCTTGTGGAAGGCGCAAAATGGAGGGCCGGCGGGATCGTATCGGGCGTGCTTAGGTGAGCACTACGCCGCTTCGTACAAAGGGAGGCTAAACGACAACGTACCTGTCATTTTTGCCTTGCCGTACGAAACTCCCCCTACTCAAACCCCCCAAATGACGAGTCGTTCCCCCTCCCCTCCTGCTTCCTTCCCCCATCATCTCCCTTCCCCCAAAAACGAATCGCCGACCGACGCCACACAAGACGAAGTCCGCCGATTCCTCGCCACCATCCACGTTCCCCCTTCCCCAACCGTTTCGATCCCGAGCGACGTGCTGAGCCGAACGAGGACGCACCACTTCGGCCGCGTCGACACTCACCCTCGCTCAGGTACGAACCATCAACGAGTCCAAGCGGCTACGGACCTGCAGTGGGCCGCCTTTCGACGTGGACACGAGCTGACCGTGCGCCCAGGTTCGGTCGTCTCCCCACAGACGGTGTACACAGGACGCGAGGTTCGCAGCAACGGACAGGAGGTACACCACGCGGTCCTCCTGAACGCGCGTCTGCTCGTGCACAACCCCGACTCAGGCGAGCCAGGTATGCAGAATGGACACGCGATGGTCCACTTCTACACGGCCCCGCGCGCTGACGTCGCTTGGGATTTAGAAACCCCCTACGCCCCCGCGGAAAGCGTACACCGGCAGCTGAAAGGATATTCGGCCGCCATCCATCAAGAGGTAGGACGGCAACGACGTACTGGAAATTTCGCGATTAACGGGGCGCGGCAGATTAAAGAAATTAACGCACCACCCCCGCCTACGCCCGCTTCTCGCGCCATGTCGTCCCCTCGCCGCCCAATATCCCCGCTTGCCAAACTCCTTCCAGCCCGTCTCCCCCTCCGCCGCTCGGGAGAAGACACCCCTCCCGATCTCACCTACCCCGCTCGAACGCCGCCGCGCACGCGCCCCGCAAACTCGTTGTCCACCAACTACATCGAGGTGGACACGGGAAACAGGGTGCTTGCGCTCCCCACTAACGCGCACCCGCACCTGGATGCGTCTCCGCGTCCTGGTACTCCGGGGCTGCCCGGACGCCTCCACGAAGGTCGTCCAAGACTCCGGCGCGCTCACAGTTCGGATGACGCAATGGAGGACGTGCTCCCGGCGCCACCTGCGCCCTCTGCGCCATCCGCGTCTGCCGAGCAAGTCGCCGCGCCAGTTCCTCGGCCGCCCGCTCTCACAAAAGAAAGAATCAATAAGGTACGCACCTGGATTTCGTCCCAGCAGTCCCCCTCTAATGCGCACGCTGAGAAGTTGAATGCGGAGGCACTCAGGCGCGCTATCGAACGGAGGGTGGGCCTGGCCAGCGGAGTCCCGTGCGTATCTCAAGTTCTTGACAACAAGCGCTTGCTGAAAAACCAGGGCAGCATGATCGAGCAAGAGCAAGCCGCCGCTGTCGAAAGCGACGGGGAATCGTTGGGTAGCACCGACACGTGGAGTGTGAGTAGTAGCGACGAAGACGACCCGATGGGTGGGGCCTCAGCAAAGGAGAACGCCGCCGTGCTCGCCGTAGACGGCGGGCACGACGACAACGGACATGAGGGTGAGACGCAAGATGGAAGGACCGGTCCGGAGTCACGAGCCGAAAGGTCTCGTGCTGGGAAGCGGCTTCCGTTCGGCGCGGCTAACACCGGACCCGGTACCGGCCCGCAGGGTGACGCGTCCCGTCGTCACCCGACTTTCTCCTCCACCTCCATCCCGTTTCCCCCGCCCTCGTTCTCGCCATCGCCGCCTTCGCTCTCGCCGCCGCCTGCTCCTCGCCTCCGCACTATCCCGCTCCCCTCGGCCTCTGCCAGCGAGGCTGAGTCGGGAGACTATTTCTCCATCGACCACCACCGTGACGACTACGACCACCGCGACGACCGCGACCCGCGCAGCCCGTCCAGCGGCCGCCGCTCGACGCTGTTGACACCCGACCGCCCGCTCTTCACTACCGAGCCCCTCGCGTCGGCTGCTAGCAGCACGAGCTCGCTGCTCAGCTCGTTGTCGACGTCTCTTCCCTCGCTTATCAGCTTCCGGTCGGGCCCTAGCGCGTTTCACTTCGTCCTTCAGGACGAATTGAAGCCCCAGCCGGCAGCAACCACCAAGAACGTCAGCGATCGCGGGGAACTCCAGCTCTCGCAACGGTCCCCAGCTGGCCACGCCATCGTCGACGAACCCCTCTTGAATTTCAACATCTCTTGCGTGTGGGACGGCATCCCCAGTGCGGTCTTCGAGCCTACCGAAATGACCCTGGATTTGCCCCGCATGCGACGCATTATCGCCCGCCATGACGCCACTATTGCTCGCCGCCGCCAAGACCAAAATACCAAGGTCAAGGCGGTAATCGAACGCGCCGTGCAAGCCTACGACTATTGCGCCCCGTACCTCGATTTCGACGCAATGGACCGCGCCGAGATGGTCGTGATCGACACGTACCAGCACGTTCCGACCAAGCGCAAAACGTGGCAGGAAGTGCAGGAACGAGTTGATCATGTACGTGCCCCCGCTGATTCTATTCACAACCTCTCTCATGCGCAGCAGGAGGAGGTTATGAAGAAGTTTCTGGCTACCATCTCCACGGACTGTGGCGATGGAACCCGCCGCGTTCGCGACGATCTGGGTGTCCCCGTCTCCGAGGATGGAGATCGCGTCCGCGCTCTCAGCGTGGCCGCGATGCTCAACGGAGCCATGTACCGGCTCGCCATCCTCCTATTTGCCCAGCCGCGTCTCATGGAGATCGCGCGTGTCGCTGCCCTCCGCGCCCGTGTTCTCCACGTCACTTTCGAATGCGACGCGCTTGCCGACACTCGAGGGATCGCGTACGACGAGACCCTTTTGCACCAGCCGGCCCCTTTTCCCCCTCCTTTCCTCCACGGCATCGAATACATGCACCTTCGCTTGCTCATGTATATGTTTGCCCGCGAGGGGGACTTCGAGATTTCGGACGGCATCGCGCAGATCCTCAAATATCGTCTTCGTGAGCCGGCCGTCATCACCCATTTCTTGTGCGCCGGACTCTTGGATCCCAACGATACTGTGGTCCGTGAGGGGGTGCGTATCCCCGTTGAACGCCGATCCGCGCGTCCAGTTTTCGACGCGCGCCCTTCCTTTCGTCGCGCTAATCTGTTTTCTCAGGTGGCGAACGACACTTGGAACGCGCCTAGCTCGGTCTTCAACTCGCTTGTCTGAATATCGCAATGGTGAGTACTTATTGTATTCGCTCCCCGCGGATACACTCACCAACGCGGTATTCAGAATTTTTCTTGGACTTCTGCTACTCGTAAACTGTACCACCACCCCGCTGTCTCATGCTCGCTCTCGCTTCTGGTTCCTTCTTGGGTTTGCTTCTCCTACCCTGGGGAAGCAACGGACTTCTGTATACTCTGTATTACCACCACCCCGTTCCCCCGACTTCTTTCTTGGTCTTAGTTCAAATTATCTACTAGATAACTTTGGACTTATCGAAATATCTGTACTCGTAGTTTGTATATTTGCCTTGTGCTTGTATGTTTTGCGTTTGAATTCACCTAGTTCGCGGTGTTTCTGGTGGGATTTCGAATCTCCGAAACAAAACGAGGAACTCTGGTGTTTTTCTTTCGAAAAATTGGACAAGTCAGCAGATATGACAAATTCGGTTCGGACATTTCGGAGTAAGGTCAAACGGAATATCTTTAATCCGTTGGACCAAAATCTCCTGGAGCCGGATGATCTTTATATTTTCTACCCCGTCGAGGTTCGATCCTCGAAGGAAGAAAATTTTCAAGCCTTTACGATGTACAAAAGGGTTGACAAAAAGATCAAGCCGGTTTCCACCACCTTCTCCCCCGACTATGAAGTCAAGCGCGTAATCCCAGAAGACCCCTTGGCGACATTATCACCCCTTCCTACGCGACCTCCCGACTTCCAACCCACCGCGCGGCTTACGCGCGAGCGACTCGAAACTCTGGAATTAAATCCTGATAAATTCCTCACGGCCGAAGAAGAAAAATTGTTTGCCCACATCATGAGGGAAAACGAGGACGCTTTGGCCTTCGAGGATATTGAACGTGGCACGTTCAAGGATTCTTATTTCAGCCCCTACAAGATTTCGACGGTCCCTCACACGCCGTGGGAATACAAGAATATCCCCATCCCCCCCGGTATCCTTACCAAGGTCATCGAGGTCTTAAAGCTAAAGATGGATGCAGGTGTTTACGAACCCTGTCAGTCGTCTTACCGATCTCGCTGGTTTTGCGTCTTGAAGAAAAATGGCAAGCTCCGCATAGTTCACGACCTCCAACCCCTCAACAAAGTGACTATCCGTGACGCTGGCATGGTGCCCATCTTGGACGACTTCGTCGAAGGCTTTGCAGGCCGTCAATGCTACACCGTTTTCGACTTATACTGGGGATTCGACGCTCGTCGAATGGAACCAGAAAGTCGAGACATGACCGCCTTCATGACCCCACTGGGATTGCTTCGCATCACTTCAATGCCCACTGGCTTCACGAACTCTCCTGCGGAATTTCAGAAGTGCATGGTATTTATCCTGCATGACGAAATTCCCCATGTCGCCAACATCTTCATCGACGACCTACCCATCAAAGGCCCGGCGACTCAATACTTGGACGATGATGGGAACCCTGAAACCATCATTGGCAACGACCAGATCCGCAGATTTATTTGGGAACATGCTATTGACGTCCACCGCATCATGCACCGCATCAAGTGCGCGGGTGGGACGTTTTCTGGCACCAAGACTCAAATCTGCCGACCTGAAGTGTTGATTGTGGGCCAAAAGTGCAACCCCCAAGGACGAATTCCAGACGAAAAGAAAGTCTCGACCATTCTGAATTGGCCTGCACTCACCACCCCTCACGAAGTCCGACGGTTCCTAGGACTTTGTGGAACGGTGCGAATATGGATTTTGAACTATTCTTCCATTATTCGGCCGCTCACCGAACTCTATCGTAAAAACATGGAGTTTGACTGGAACACAAGACGCCAAGATGCTTTCGCGATGATTAAGACATTGGTTACAAGTGCACCCGCCTTGAAGCCAATCGACTATGAATCTCCGAACCCTGTTATTCTGTCAGTGGATTCTTCACGAGACGCAGCAGGGATGATCTTGGCGCAAGACGACGACGCTGGGAAGCGTCGCCCAGCTCGCTATGGTTCTATACCAATGAGCGAACGAGAATCCAGATACTCGCAGCCCAAGCTTGAGTTATTTGGATTGTATCGGGCTCTACGCAGCTGGCGACTCTACATAATTGGGGTCCGCAACTTCCAAGTTGAAGTCGATGCTCAGTTCATCAAAGGGTTTCTTAATAACCCTGACTTGCAGCCAGACGCTGCAGTGAACAGATGGATCCAAGGAATCCTGATGTTCCATTTTGAACTGATTCATGTTCCTGCCGTCCGATTCCAAGGCCCCGATGCGTTATCGCGACGTGGTCTAGGCGAAGGCGAACATGCAGAAGACGACGACGATAGTTGGCTGGACCGTATTGCCTTGCTTTGTGGGAAGCCTCTCGAGACCAAGTCCTCACACGGCTTAGACTCGGGAAAAATTCTGGACCTCAAAAAGCAAGGTTTTTACCAATTACCAAAAATAGCATTGGTACATGTCGGCAAAATGTCAACCCGACAAGTCGACAAGTCGCCTATAGCTGCCGGATCGGCTGCCCCATTTGGGAAATTTCCTAATGGCGATAGCACTGCAGCCGAGCTGATTTCCCCGTATGGGAAATTTCCTAATGGCGATAACATTGCAGCCGAGCTGATTTCCCCATATGGAGAATTTCCTAATGGCGATAACGCTATAGGTGCCGAGGTTGCCATAACAACCAATGCTATTGCATCCGGGAATGCCGTAATTCTTGACCCACCCGAAAACGGTTTTGAGTATGTCTGGAAAATGCCAAAATATTTCCAGCATATTCAGATGCCTTACGAGTCTCGACAACTGTTCGATCCTGAACAATTGCCTTCATGTCTCATGGGACGGGTTGGACAAGAATTACAACTGCAACAAATCCAGCAGTTTCTTCGGACTTTGGATATGCCGGACATGGGAACACCACAGAAACAGCGACGATTCATCGCTAAAGCCTCTGAATTCTTCGAAAGAGAAGGACGACTTTGGAAGAGGACTCGCAATGGTGCTCCCTTGGTAGTGGTCTTCGAACCCAAATCGCGAATGTCGATTTTGATTCAGGCTCATGATAATCTCGGGCACAAAGGCCGGACTGCTATGTGGAAGAATCTGAAACTACGATTCTATTGGCCTTATCTTCGCGCCGACATTAACCATCATGTCGGATCTTGCCCACAATGCCAAGTGCGCAACACGAAGAAGATGGAAATACCACCCACTATTTCCACCCCCACCACGCTCTTCAGCAAAATATACATCGACGTGATGCGTATGCCGATGTCGGGGAAAACGAATATGATTGTGGCGGCTCGCGACGACTTGAGCGGCTTTTGCGAAGCCAAAGCCCTTACAGCTCAAACCGCGCAGCAGATGGCTAACTTCTTCTGGACGTATCTGTATTGCCGATACGGATGCCCAGTCCAAGTTACCACAGACAACGGGTCGGAATGCAAAGCAGCTTTCGAAATATTGATGCGCCGTCTACGGATTCCGCAAGTCAGTATTTCGCCTTACAACAAGCACGCAAATGGAGTCGTTGAACGAGGCCACTTCACGCTACGCGAGGCAATCGTGAGAGCGTGTAACGGCAAAATCAAACGATGGCCCCAAATGCTGCAAGCTGCGGTCTTTGCAGACAGGATTACAGTCAGCAGTGTGACTGGATATTCGCCCTTCCAATTATTGCATGGGACCCTGCCTATTCTTCCATTCGACTTGGCTGAGTCCACATTCCTGGTAGAAGGATTCTACTCAGGGATAAGTACTAGCGAGTTGCTTGCATTGAGAATACGGCAGCTTCAAAAACACCCACAAGATATAACGAAGGCCGCGAATACCATACTCCAGGCACGTTTTAAATCGAAGCTTCAGTTCGAGAAGCGATTTAAACACAAACTGCAGAAGGCTGACTACAAGCCTGGGGACCTTGTGCTCATGCGCAATTCTCAGCTTGAAATCACCGTTGGAATGGAACGAAAAACCGAGGATCGATATATGGGACCTTACGAGGTCTTTCGAAAGAATCAAGGCGGTGCATTTGTCTTAAAAGAATTGGACGGAACCATGCTCAAGGGACAAGCGATAGCAGCCTTCCGGCTACTCCCGTACATTACCCGAGATCATTGGTTCATGAGAACCGGCTGGATGGGTCCAGAACCCGAAGACGAATCTGAGCATTCTTCTACGTCGGACAGCGAGTCTGATTACGGCAGCTTGACGGATTAAGCCCCCTAATAGGGACCCGTCAAGAAAATGACACGTGATCAGACTCCTTATAAACCCGCGCGCTCACCATGTCTTCAAGTGCATCCCCAACACACTGGCAACTCCTGAATCAAAGAAACGGCACGTGGTTGTTTTTCATAACCGAGTCGTGTCACTCAAACCTGACATAAGACTCATCCATGGAGAACTTCGACGATCATTCTTTGACTCTCGCCCCATTTGTGTTTCCACCACATGCACGCACCCCCATTCGGTCTATCCAATTCCTCTTGCCCCCATCGATCCCGCGGCCGAGCAACCATCACTTGGTTACTTCCGCCCCTAACGAACCCATTCCTTCTCCCGTCCGCACTGCCACCCACCCGCTCTCGCTCAGCACTATTCTGAATCCTGTATCTGTCCCTCGTGAGCCATGGTCACAAGCACACGAGCAACAGGCAGGGTTACCTCCCCCGGAATACCGCTTCATCACGCCATACCGCACGGCGGCCAAAGATCCTCGCTCCAAATATCGCATGTATGCTGATGATTACTCATCACCCCCTATCAAAGCTCGAATCGAGTCTCGACTGATGTCATGGGACACTCTTTTCTTCACGGTGGTTTGCGATCCTCGCACAATCATCATCCCAGGAAAGGTGCTTGCGGCATCTGGCGAACTTGACGGTAGATGGGTGATCGAGGAAGCCTTATGCAAAACCTTGACTTACCTCTTGGTGCGCATCAAAGAGAACCGCAGGCGCTTGATTGCCGTTCTGGCTATCCCTCGAGCATACATCAATATTCCTGATCCTGAGCAGGAAACGCAGAAGATTTTCGAGAAATACACCCCGGCCACGACGGTTGTACCATCTCTAAGGGTGATACAGCAAGCTGAAGAATGGCCTTGGAATAACCTCGCTGTGCGACCAGTTGGAGTACGATCTGAGATGACTGCTCTACCTGACCTTCACACTTCTGTACGGCCCCGCTACCAGTGGGTGGATACCATAGGCCCGTAATCTTGTAGGCATTTCTTGAAGAAGATTTCGCTTCACCCCCAAATTGGAGTTTTTGGAACCGAGGACGGTTCAGAAATTCGTTCCCCGCGGATGTCGTGACTCAAAAGTGTTTTGAGTCAAGACCAATTTGGCGGTTCGCAAAAATCTTCAACGCGAAATGACGGAAATCCTGGACTCGTCTGGATTGCTCTAGCCGAGCACCCAGACTCGTCCCAGACCAAGGCCCAGAACCGTTCTAGAACCTGTCATGCCGAAACGCACAGCATGAAGGCTCTGGAACCTGTCAAAGCGCTTGCACTGCCCTGCGCCTGTCACGCTGAAACGCACAGCCTGACAGCTCTGATGGACATGACACGGCCCGTCTGGACCCGTCTGGAATCGTTCCAGACCCATTCTGGACCCAGTCTCGTCCCATCTGGATCAGACTCGGCCCACTCTGGAACGCGCTAGGCCCAAGGTCCAGGACCCCACAGATTCGACTCGTTATATCTATAGAACTATGGAAAAACGTATAAATAGACCCCCAAATGTACCTTCTAGGCATCGAATTGAACTCCCCCTCCTCTGCTTTGACTCGATCTCTCTCTCTAAACCCTCCGCGCCTCCGCTGCTGCCTAACCGCCGCCGCCTCCTTGTATCTGTTGATCCGTTCAACTGGTACGCCCCCTGCGTTCAAGTAGCCTGGGATTGGAAACCCTTGTGCTTGCGCGCTTCTGATTTATCTGTGTAGCCTGGGAATTGCATCCCTTGTGCATAGATCCCGTTTATTTGTGTAGCCTGGGAATTGCATCCCTTGTGCACAGATCCCGTTGTCGAGTAGCCTGGGATTGGAAACCCTTGTGCTTGACTAGCCGCCTCGTACGAGTAGCCTGGGAATTGCATCCCTTGTGCTTGTCGTGTCGACTCTAATAAGTAGCTTGCGACTTTGAAACGCGCAAGTGCTTATTTGTTTTCTGAGTAGCCTGGGAATTGCATCCCTTGTGCTCCGAAACCCAAGTAGCCTGGGAATTGCATCCCTTGTGCTTGGTCTGCCCTCTGAGTAGCCTGGGAATTGCATCCCTTGTGCTCGGAAACCCAAGTAGCCTGGGAATTGCATCCCTTGTGCTTGGTCCGCCTTCTGAGTAGCCTGCGTATTGCACCGCTTGTACTCAGCCCCTTCTTCCTCACCCCCAAACCCCGCCTTTTAGCTCGTACTCAACCCCTACGAGTTAATCCCTTTCCTCCGCCTCCGTCGGACTCTTAACTGCACCAGTTAATTGTCTATTTCTTCCACCCCTCCTCCCGTCTGTTCGATTAGGCAACTCCGCGTTCTTCGGAATATCAGAGAAACCTGGTTAGCAGTTGGAAATCCGAACCTACGAGAAACACCCGAACAAAGTCAATTCCGGTGGACCTCGTGTATATCGAAATATACGCTTGACACCGGACTGAGGGCTGAAGGCGTGAGGGCAGTGCATGCCGAGTTGACATGCATAAAAGACTCACAGAGAATCTGATCCCGCTGTTTGCTGAGATAGCATGATGATCATCGTTTGCGACGACATCCGATCACCAGCTTTGACGACCGAGAAGGCTAGTGCCGTCCGCTGGGACCAGTGTCCACTCAACGAAGAGGGAATGCGATTGCAAATCAGCCAGCGGCGGTCTTCTTGTCTTCTTCGTCCAGAACATCGGCGGTTCAAGGTTCAAAGCCACCCAAACCCAGTTAGAAACACTACAGCAGCGGTGATGTTGGATTGGCATGTCCCCATTAAAGCCAGAAAAGGTAGCACGTAGACGGATCCTTGCTTTTACGGCCTGGGGCCCTGCGTAGATGAACTACGTTGCCGAGCGCTGTATGTGTGATTATCCAACTAAAACCCCGAGCACAGTGCGAATAGGCATACCATTCGCCCGCCCGCTCAGTGCGGCCAGGGTGACGTATATCTGTCGGCGCTCCTGCGTTGGCGTATATTTAGCCTAAAGTTTCGGTTACCTGTACGCGCTGTCTTCGCTGCGGGACCAGTGCGGGCGGTTACATAGTACGGAGAGGAGACGGGGACCAGGGTAACGGGCTCAGCCTCAGTCGGGACCCGACAAATGAACAAGCCTGAGTCCCTCTCGCGCGGCCCAAGCACGGTAACGGTTTCCTCTACGAATGTGGCCGTTTCTCCGGCCAATCCACGCACCACCAACTAGCGGATACGGGGATGTGGTATGTGCGGTTTCCTACGATTCTGCGCTTCACACAGATGTCATCAAGATCGAGGAAGAGCATGCTTGGAACTAGAGGGCCATTCATTCTGTGAGTTTTTTTGTCCAAAGCCCCGGTTCCTGAGAGGTAGAGGTTGTTCCGCCAATGAGTTGTACGCCTTTGAGGGACAGGTTGATGATTTCAGAAGAATCAACAACAAGGAGATAGCTTGACAAGCGCCCCAGATATCGGAGTTACATCCAGTATAGCACAGGCATGGATAAAAGAGCAGTTGAATTCCGGCGCGGTCCTGTTCCTGACGCGGTACCGACCGTCTCACTACTTTTGGGAGTTCGCGGTGGTCTTTTGATTCGAGGCGCACCGCGCACGAGGATTGATATACCCGGGTACTATGGATACACTCCTCGGGAAGGAGCCAAACCAGAAGTCGGAGGCCGTCTGAAAACCAGGATAACATGCACCAGACATACAGCAGTTGCAGAGAACGTCCAAGATGTTATCGCATGAAGCTTGGAAGGAGGAGGGCCTTTCTATCGTAACGAAATACGCAAAGGCCATCATAATCCCGTGCCAGGGCCAGGCAACGGCAAGATGTAAGGCATGTAAGGGGCCAGGTCGCCAGTAAAAAAAGACGGCGCTTCGCATCAGTAAAAGTACACGTTTTGCTTTGGCGTCTTTGTCTTTGAGACACGTCTTTCGGGGTCTTTGTCTTTGGCGAAACGTCTTTGGTCTTTGGCTCGGAGTCTTTAGAATGCTTTGTCTTTGGGACAAACATCTTAGTCTTTGGCAATCTTCTTTTTTTGTCTTCCACTCTATTCACCGTTTTCCACTAATTTTTCCCTCGCAGTAAAATGTGAGGAGTCTGCATAGTCGGCATACTCAGTAAAGTACTCGGTATCAACTCGGTGTTGTCCATACTACTTAGTAGTAGTGAGCGCGGAACTGGTTTTGTTTGCAAACTTGTTCAAGTTGGGTCCGGATTTGCCATTCCCATCTCAATTAAATGAGATGGGATGAATGCCGCACTTGCATGCAGAACTTTCACGAGTAAGTCGAAACTCGGTCGAAACCGGAAAAGCACGAAGAAAAACTAACAAGTCTTTGAAACTCCGCTTCGGATCAGCGGGGATCGACGGGGATCATTCCGGTCTCTTGTTGTCAAGGACGAATGGCGTGATTGATCGCAACAAATGGTTCGTTGCTCTCCACGTCCACGTCCCTTTCTTCCTTTCCCCCAACGTTGTCCCCCCAGCCTTTTAAATCTCATCGTCCATTCCCATCCTCTGCATTCCCTGCGCCAGTTACGCGGCACGCCCCCAAGCCCTCTCGAGCTCCACTGCCAACCCAAGCCCGTCCTCGCACCAAGCACGGGTCTCAAAAGTGGTCGATGACCGCCGTAGAGTGACTTCATCACCACGCCCCTTCCTATGTGCCACTCCTCTTAAAACCGACGGTCTCCCGTCTGTTTACTCCGATACGTCTCGCTTTCAAGACTCAAGTCACCTCGGAGTCAAGTGTCGGTCAAGGGTCCTTCTTCAAGTCATCGTCAAGTCTCTCTGGCCTTCGTTCCTCAATCTTCAAGCTACAAGTCTTCAAGGCTACCTTATCCCCTGTCTACCACTCAAAACTGTCGTCACGCTGCTTTCAATACTGGATCGGGCTGCGCCACTCCGAGTTCAAGTCTCAAACTAAATCCGCATCTCCGTGGCGCTGTTAACGGTGATAGTGTTCGGGAATGAGAGGGAATGAGGGTTTATTGGTACGTGGTCGTGTCTTTGCTTCGGATAAGTGCTCACTGAGCGCCTCACCAGACGTAATCGTCCTCCGGGCGTGCGCTCGGTTTTGTTCGTACTTGTACTTGTAATTGTTTGGCACGAAGAAATATATGTCTTTAGCGCTATTTCATGTCTTTCTAAATCTCTTTGAGCATCTCTTAATGTCTTTGGCAGTGTCTTGTCAAAGACATGCCGCGTCTTAGGAGTCTTTCCAAAGACTCAAGTCTTTGCTAAGAAAGTGGACCTTACTTAGCCAAAGACTTCTGTCTTTGGTGAAAACACGTCTTTGGCGTCTTTGACGTCTTTCCAAAGACGCCAAAGACGCCAAAGCAAAACGTGTACTTTTACTGATGCGGCGACGTTCCAGATGAGCTTGAGATGAGCCATGATTCCCAGCCTGAGTTCACAGATGAGGAAAGCCCGGCCATGCAGCTGCCTCGAGGATTCGGGAGAAAAACAACTGTCCGACGGAAATTTAGCTTTTTCCGCGACGATTTGTATGAAGGCCCTTACTGGACAAAAGGTTTTTTTCTGTGTTTTGGACCAAAATTCGTCGAGATCTTGGAAGATCTCTAGAGAACCAGCGAGATCTTCAGGGATCTCTCGAGTTCTCTAGAGACCTCAGTTATTTTCCTCGAGATCTCGAAGGATCTCGATTTCACCACCTTTATCCGAGGTCTGTGGAGATCTCTCGAGATCTCGATTCCAGTAAAGGTTTTTTCGAGATCTCGAAAATCCACGCATTATTCCATTCTTGCTACTCTCCGAGACCTCGGCAGGGTATCCTCCGGTCGGGTATATCATTGATCGCAGACTGGCCACACATAGTGGCCCCCCAGGACCTTTCATGGCCACATGCTGCGAAAACATGGATCAACTATTACGTCAGTTTCTACCCACGGTTCGAAGTTGCATAAAAACCGTATTCTCATTTCTATGTCCATGCCACATATGCAAATCCCAAATGTACAATTGCAAGTACTGCATCAGACTGCACTGCGGGATTGTGACTGTGCCTTTGAGGGGTGGAATTTCGGGTGGAAGATAACCTTGAAACGGAGCCCGTTGAAGCACGCGCTAAGTAACTGTTGCTAACTTCGCGACGATGCACAGTTTTGACCGCAAATTTCTGTGTCGTGCCCATAACACAGCGCTAATAGTCAGATAAGCAGAGCAAAGCGGCCACTTCAACAGGCCGGCCGTGGGTGCCTGCCAAGTCGTTCTGTCAACACCATTCACGTTCAGAAGGTTCGTCACAATCAGGGAAATTCGCAAGAGCCAATTATATAATTACCTCGACTCAAACCGGGACGTGGAATACCGCAACTCGTTCTCAGCCTTGAACTTGCGCGATGCCGCTCTATCCATTTCGGTTGAACCGCTAGATAGGGAATCATCGCGTGGTTGCACATGGCCATTGTATTTCTTGAAGGGTCTGAAATGATAGACATGACCCTCACACTCAAACTCTTCACGACATCTTGTGAAAGGGCTAACTGAGGACTTTTGCAAGTAAGATTACCCGAGGCTTCCATACGTGAGGTTCGTTCGTTTATCTCTGTACATGTACCATTCGTGTAATCCGTAGCCTACCCTTGTCCGATTTTCTTGCCCGACTCCGGTCTGACCGTTAGCTGACAATTTTTGGGTCTTTATATCTATTCATCACTCGAGACTCGGTGTCCACACTTTCCCCCAGTCGCTGACTGACTGCTTCGTCACGCGCTATAGGCTGAACGTCCTCAATATAGCCATGATCATCTCATGTGATCGTCCATGGTGGACAAGACATGATGAAACATCTCACTCCGGCAGCGGAATCGTCATTCAAATCTAGAATCAGCACTGTCCTCTCTTCTCAAAGTTCGTTGAACAGCACCGTTAGGCTGTCAAACCTGGCAAGTCATACCTTGGGGGGATTACAGGACCGGGCTACCTCCTTACATCTGCGAGGATGCGGCCCTTCCCTCCTTGGACTCAATGGTGCATTGCACAAAATCCAACTATCTTTGTGTTCTGGTTCCACGATATCTTAGATATTGCTTAATTCTGACTCTCTGATGAGCATTACAAATTTTATCGGGGAGCAAGTTTCTTTGCCTGCAGCAGTTACTGTAGCTGACCCTGCCGACTCATTGTGTCGATGGTGCACAAACGAGGCCACATGTAATCTTCAACCATCCAACAAAAGCTTAGTCACAACCCGAGAAGGCCGAACCTGTACACAAATTTGTACAGGGACCATCACAACGCTGCTTTCTCGGACCGCGTGTGAGCCCCCAGGCTGCAGTGACAGGTGGCGAGAGTGAGGGTATGTAGACACGGAATCATTTCTATCCATTTAATGGAATTCCAAAGTAACAGGCTTTCGTTGCGCAATGCCACATCGGTGCAACGTGGATGCAGAACACCTGGAATGTAGTCCTTGTCCAATGAAGATGAGAAATGTAGCCTTGCCTCCCATAAAATCACGGTGACGATCCGGATTTCTTGAACGATTGGGCTCGCCAGTATCTCAACAGTACCGCTGCTGTCAAGTTGGTAAAAATTTGAGTCGCAGAAATATACTTGGTATCGTGAGCCATATCCTTTGGAACATTCTCAGACTCACAAGCTTCCGAATCTCGGGGGGTTAGGTGCGGGCCCGGGTACCTGAGTGCACAGGGAAGAGAAGTCGGGAGACACTGCGGGGATCTGAGGGAACTCGAAGGGAACTTGGGGGACGTGTGAGGGAGATCGCGCACAAAAACCAGGTACTCACCCAACATCGAGCCAGATTAGTGTGTATTACAGCCTCCCTGCAGCCGTTATCCATTGGTTCGACATGGAGTACAATGGGTATGGTATCTTCAATTGGTACTATTCTGCAGGACGAAGCACATGCTTGGACAAAACCGCAGCAACAAATTTACTTGGGTGTAGGGCCGTGGCTTTGCCCGGCAGGAACTCGTACTTATGTTTTTTTTTCTTCATACACAATCATACGTATATATACAAGGTGGCTGTCCAGCTCCGCATCACCTCATCAGTGCGGCATGCGTGCTAGTCGGAGTTATCCATCCCAAGGCCAACACCACTAAGTTCTTGCAGACTTCTGGCTACAGGGGGGTATATTCATTGAGGCCCAGTATCACATCATGTATGGTGGAGCCTCAACACATATATATCACCGACATTTAAAGACTTAGACTCCACGAATGACGCGGTCAAGGCGGTCGAGATAGTCGTGTTCTGCGTAAGCGAGTTAGCTAACCATCTGTTTCGAAGAGGGACAGCCAAAATGACCTCCATTTACAGCTACTTGCGGAACTTAGGGCGCGGGCAGATTTTTTTCCAAAAAGGGACATTTTTGATCGTTTTTACCATTTTGCTCGCGACGGCCTCAAATCTCAACGAAATACAAATATTATTAGCGCATCCTCTTCGCCTCGCAAATCCGCAGATGCAAGGCGGTTTCGATTATCTATTTACGGCTCTCGTGAGTGCGCTGTTTGACATACCGTACTTCCGCGCATTTTGCTCAACATGTTCGCGTCAAGGCCCCTATTGATCCAGACATTTGATATAGCGAACCCGTATGTATTCCGCACCTGCAGCGTACTCCAGATTTTGGCCAAGCAGCCCGGTCCCTTTGCGGCGGGATCAACAGCGTGGAACAACCATCAAACTGAGAGACTTGCCGCAACTCCCCATTAGGGCAAGAGGGATAGAGCCTGAGGCAATTCAAAGATGATGTAGTATTTGTCTGTTAGCCAAGAGAGTAAGTGCGGAAGCGTAGCATACAGATAGGCAATGCAGAGCCAAGAGACCGAGATGGCATCAATAAATTCACGAATCTTTTGATGGCAATAAATGTACTGCACATGTACACCACAGAGCTGTCCCCGGAATTGAGGTAGTTTCAATAGTACAGAAGTTTTTTCATGTGCTCTAACACTCTATTACTTGTAAAATGAACCAGACCTTGTAATTGGAGCGCAGTCAAGGTAATGGACAGTGTTTGTATGGGGCAAAGAGGGTGAGCATGGGTGTATGTATGTACTGCAGGATCCTGGGTAATCAGATCAAGCGAAGGCGTAAAGCACCGGTATAGTTTTTTCAGGACCACTTTGAATCCCAATCCGAGGGGAAACATTGGAAACGGTGGGTGCGGCAACATTTCAGTCGCGCATGGAGGTTAATTTCGCATGCGGGTCTGCCAGAGTTTACGCCGAATGGAGCCTCGATTGCCCCAGGGAAGGCAGGTGAACTGGAGCAGTGTCAAGAAGATGGAAACAGAGGTAGTTCAGAGGTGCGTTCAGCCAAAGAGCAATCGGTGTCCCGTGCTTGCTGGGTAAGGCAACAGCGCTCTGACAATGTTCCAGAGACTGGTGCATTGAGCGACTTCGAGACCCGCATTGAATGAAGGGGTGAGTGAAAAAAGGGTTGAAAGTTGAAGGAGCACGATCGGTCTCAATGAATGAAGTGCAGTTGAGATTTGGGGTTACCAAGTGTGCATGTGGGAGCGAAAGTAATGCGGAAGGGTATACGGGTTTGGAAAAATCTGTCAGAAGTCACATTCTTATACAACAAACGAGGTACGAGTTTCGGATGTTGTAGCGTCTGTTTATAAGAGACTACATCCCCATTCCGGACCCAGAAATCAATGCTCCTCCCCAGTTTCCGGCCACCATTTCCTTTTTCTTAAGTTCCCCGGCGCCAACCAGCGAGAACTCGGCTCTACATTTCGTCTTGAGTCGTCCAACATTTTACAACCTAGAGGTCTAGATGTTGAAGCACCGGAGAGCTTTCAAAACAAGTAGTACCCAAAAAAAACCGCTCAATTATATGTGTGTGCCAATTGAACCTCACGCTACCGCTCCGCTCATCGAAGAACTTATCCGGATTTGGAAGTGGCAGCACCGGGTCCCGAATCTTATCCGAATTGGTTGGACTGGCCTTGCCGTCCCAATCTGAGATTGCCCTCTGACCGGGATGGCCTTGAGTGGTGGGCCATGGTCACCGGAGCGAAGCTTGTCTCGGTGCTTTGAGCCGTGAGAAGACTTTCGGGTATCTCGGAGAAGTGCAAAAACAATAAAAATCACCCAGACTAAGGGCCATATGTATGTCATATTTGCGGGGATCTTGATTAGGCTTGCAGGTATGGTGGGAATTGGAAAGCGGAATCGGCTTTGTCGATGGGTTTATGGAGGCCGCCGAACATCAAGGGCTGTTTTCGAGTAATGAGAAGCAACCTGGGGTATCGACAGCACCGTAAGTCCAACCCGATTGTTCAATCGAAAGTGTCCAAAAATTGAAAACCCGATGCTGGATAGGGCGGACATTGTCAGAAAAACAATTCCCATGGCCTCAATTTCGTCATTGCAGCAACGTTTTGCAGTCCAGAATCAAATTCCGCAGTGGCTTCGAGTGGCTTCGAGTACTCACATCCAACAATATGTAAATGTTGGCGTCAATTGCCAGATTGCATCCCCTGCAAGGAACCGAGCTTACAATTTCCGTGCTGGACTCAAAGTCCAAGCAATGCTGCTCTTTGCCTTGAACAAAGTGCAAGTGATAAAGGACACACGTAAAGCATCGCCTACCCAGTCAAAGCGACGTGTGGAGTGCCGAATCGAGCTTGACAGAAATAAACCCCGACTAAACTCAGTGGTCATCAATGTGCGATACCTGGCTGACTCCTCTCAGCCTTCTACCACCCGCCATTTGCTGCCTGTCTCACGGTGCGTAAGTAGCGCCTTGGCATCGCGCGCTACTAACAATTTTGTATTTCCCCTGGATATTTCTATTGAGGGTACCTTCGAATTGGCCCAACTCACCAGAACTTGACGGGAGATTGACGAAGATGCCTAGATGTTTAGCAGCGTAGGGATGGGAAACGAGCTGTGTCCGTGGATTGACGGTGCTTTCTTGTGTTCACAACCAGTGTAACAATGCAGCCCTCGGCAACAACACCGTGACCAGTCAGTTGAGCTCAAGGACATGCATCTCTCAACCTCCTCCCGCCATCGATACTCTCGCCATACACGCTGAATGAAACCAGGGCATTTGGCGCGAAGATTGAACATCCCCGAGATGCCCGAAAACCACATGGGGTTGCGGGCAGATATCCAAGTTGGAGCGCGCAAGTCCGTGGTATTGTACGGGCTACCAGGGGTCTCCATCACCTACTAACGATGCCATCACGGCTCCCGAGTGTTTTGCCGGCTGCACAAAAAAGTGGTTGAGATCTCGATTTTGAGCGCAAGTTGCACCTCTGGCGCGCAAGCGGAAGCTCGGAAAGATCATTCGAGATCTCTCAAGATCTCGGGCTTTTGATTTTTTGGTTCTAAAGGAGCAAAATCAGAGTTTCGGTCGAGATCTCTAGAGATCTCGAGAGAATGGTCGAGATCTCGACAAATCTCGACAAATCTTGAGGATTCTCGAGGGATCTCTCGAGATCTCGGACGATCCCGACCGGCTAGGGCTGAAAACGTACCTTTTGTCCAGTATGGACCCCCAAAGATTTGGCGTCGAATGAAACCATTGTGCTGGTTCGGGTCTGGGGGTGTGTGACGTGTGACGACGTGATGCGTGCCAATCAATCAGTTCCGTAATCCATTATCCCGCCACGTCCACAACCGATTTTAGCAAGCTGAAGCGAAAGCCGGACGCGAACGATGAAGCAGACCCTGACCGACGCCAGTATGCCTTTCTCCGCCGCTCATTCGACAGAATCACTTCTGTCAACCATTTCACCCAGATTTTCCACGCACAGCTGATCTACGGGTCTACCATCTTGGGCTGCGCCCAGGGGAGGTAGCGAACAGAATTGTGCGCTAACCAACATGTTATCCTTATCACTTATTTGACTCCGTGTAGGTTACCGTGGGCTCGCCGTCTCGTGCGCACACGATTGCGTCGCACTTCGACTCAGCGCCAAAGCCCTTTGAGCTCGCATCCGAGCGGGGATTTCTCACCATCACAGGTCGATACAAGGGCGTTCCGGTCTCCGTCGTCAGCATTGGCATGGGCCATCCTAACGTCGACTTCTTCGTTCGCGAGGTACGCGAATGCCTCAGTGGCGACATGCTCGTTGTTCGGTCAGTGCCTTTCCTCTTTTTCGTCAGGGCCATGAGTCGCCGCCGCCGCTAATGCTATCTTCGATACCCCTTTCAAGCCTAGGTTCATGCGGGAGCCTCATCGATGTACCAGTAGGCTCTGTGGTGGTCCCCAAATCGTCTGTGGCGGTAGAACGCAATCTTGACTTTGACTTTGTGAATTCTGGTGACTGCACGGAGCAACCGTATAGAATCAGCAAACCCGCAAGTCCCTTTTGTCTTAGACCCTTGTGGTGGTCGTCGTACTTACGTTCTGTCGCTTTCTTTCTTTCTCGAAGGTGTTGGCAGATCCAGAGTTTCATAGCAAGGTGAGTACTGAGAATTCGCCGTCGCCGACTTCACCCTGATCCTGTACACAGGTCCATAGTTGTCTTACGGCAGCCAAACCCCAGGATTGGAAGCCGGTCATTGTCGGAGGCACCACCAACGCGTCTGCTGACAGGCAAGTGTGGATTGCCTGCAAGATCTCCCGCTCTAAATGCGTATCCTCCCGAAACACAGTTTCTATTCTTCCCAAGGGAGGCAAACATCCTTCCCCGATCAGAACGAAAACCTCATCGAATATCTGCAAACATCAGTAAAAGATCTAGCCACACTTGAGGTACCGTTCTTCTATTGGAACGACAGTATCGCGCCTCATTTCATTGGCTTTCCCTTTCCCTTGATCATACTTTCGGCGCGAATACCACACTAGATGGAGACCTTTTGGTTGTATCACCTGGCCGCCTGTTGGAGCGGGCGTAAGACAACATCAGCCGGTGTGGATGCGCCACCTCTCGCAACCGGCCCTGTTCAGCCGACGACATCTCTGCCGTCCACTGCCAAAGTCGCCCCGAGCGCCCTCGCGGGCCATGACACGGTCATCCGTGCCGCTGCCGCTCACTTGGTCTTCGCCTCACGTACGTCGCAAGATTTCATTACCCCAGAACAGGTCGCCGTCTTGGAAGGCTGGACCGCGAAGGTTTGTGATTCCCTTCTTCTCGGTGCGTTGTCGGCCCTGATATGATTTGCGTGGTTAGGGCGTCCTCGACGCGTTGGCGGAAATGGTGATTGCCCCCGACGTGCGTGCCTCTTACTTCTCAAGCAGCTCACACATTGACACACACCGAACACAGCATGTTCACGCAGAGGAGGGTAGCGTGTGGGCATTGTGATATTTGTTCTTATGTTAATGCGTTAATACTGCTTGACGGAATTGCGTTACCGCCAGCCGATACCCCAATCCTTGTCTGGCCACTTGTCCAACTCGTTCATCGCGTCGAAATCTCGCTTGCTACTTGTCATCGTGGCCTGTCATACCACCGGATTTTGAACCGAGTGCCTTGGAATGACCTTCGGGGAATCGGCGCTATTTCACTCGTTGCCACGTCGGTAATCGTGAACTTTATCTGGTATTTATTATCCACGAACAACGGCGCCCGAGGGATTTATTTTGCGTTTGTAAGCGGACTGGGGGAAACGAGAGAGGCCTATTCCGCGTCCCCACTCCACACCACCTCGGCCACCCCCAGCGCCTTCAGCGACATGGCCTCCTCCTCGTTAATCGATGCGCAGTCCCCAATTCGCACGTAGCTGATGCGCGCCGGCCGACTAGCCTCCTTCATCGCAATCATGGTGGATAAAATATTGGTGGTCGGTGCGCGCGGCGAGGGACCCTCCACAACACCAGGACCCTGACGACGAAGTTTTTTCATCGGCCGAATAGCCCTTGCAGCTCCCTTCGTCTCCGCGCCAACGCTCTCAGACGCCGCGATGGTCCGATCTCCCGACTCACCGCCGCTGCTTCCATTCCGCGCAATCACGATCCCAGCAAGCGGGCTGATGGTGACGAGTGCGCAGCGCCAGAGGGCAAGCGCCTCGAGGCGCGGGCAGACACGTACCGCCGGGCCGCTCAGAGACACCGCGGAGCGCTGCTGCAGCCCATCGAGGAGCTTCCATACGCCCCCACACTCATCTAGCGTCAAGGAGACGAGCGCAGGCATGTAACCGAGCATTGCCTCCGCCTTCCCAAGCTCGGCAGAGATCTCAAAGCGGCAGATCGTGAGATGGGTGAGGACGGGGAGGCGCGGGTCGCGAAACATCGACTCGAGACGCGGAAGAATCGGGAACCCATCTCTGTTCACGCCGCGTCGAGTTCCGCCCTCGTGCGTCAACTCGAGCTTTTCGAGGACCGGGAAGGCAAACTTGCGCAGCACAGAGCCGACGGTGTCTTCGTGTCGACATTGCAAGGTGAGATCTCGGAGGGCACCGAGCTCAATGACGCGGTTACTTGCGAACAGCTGCGATGCAGCGTTGGCGGCGTAGCCTCGCAGAAGCAGGACGTTGGCGGGCAAGTGAGGGAATTCCTCGACCCCAACATCGATCTTCTCTAGTGCTGGGACAACGAGGAAAGAGAGGAAATAATGGATGTCTGGCCCGAAGGGATACGTCCAGTCGAGGGTCCGGAGATGGGTTAGTTCGACAGGAGAAACCTGGACACGGTCCGAAACCTGTACGGCATCGTCTGTGTTCAAGAAAACATCCATGTACGGAGCTGTGTTCGATAACACGAGCTCCTGTAGCTTTGGAGTGCAGTTCAGGAATCGCACAAGTTGTGACATGCGCAACATGTACGAGTTTGGCCCCTCTGCTGTGGATTTCTTGGGGGGAAAGCCGAGTTCGAGGGTCGTCAGACTTGGGAGGAAGTGTTTTGGAATGTTGAACAGAGGGAGTTTTTCGAGACGCAGGTATGTCAGGTTCAAACAGGGACCTGATCCCCGAAAATGGATAGGCAGGAGAGACGGCGATCCCAACGCCGACGGAGCCAGGGACACGAGGGAGAGGTTGACGATACGCAATGCTGAAAACACGTTATCTGGAGATGTGAGAACGCTAACGAGTTTCTGCATGGCCTCCGTTCCGCGAGACTGGAATGCGATACTGCGAATCCGTCGGATATCATGGGAGAGATGGACGAGCAAACGTTCTGCTCGACCATGGTCGTCCTGTGAGTTCACAGCATGCGGGGAGATGAACACGATGTCCAGAGGGGCTTTGCCTGAGCGGGCCAAAAACGCGACGATGGGACGGGCATTCCAGGCGACGCTCTGAACGGAGATTCTAGACCACATCTGGGACGTCCCCAGAGAGATGCTTCGCCACCGGGAGGACACGTGCGAGATGATGACCGGGGCGCGATGATAGACCTCGGTGGGATCGGGTCTATCGAAGCCGGCGTCGGTGAAGGTGACGAAGATGTGGATGAGGAGTTCGGCGGGAAGCCAATTGATAGGCTGACGTTCACTGTGAAGATCCTTCTGCTTCATCTCCAGTACCTCCCTCTCCCGGGAGACCGAAGCCTTCAACCTCTGCATGTCGTCCAAGATTCGCTGAAAATCCGCCTCTCGCGCCCGGAGGACATCGAGCTTGGCATTGACGATATCGGCCTCTTTATCGATGGAGCTTTTTCTTCGTCTGGACATGGGAAGGGGTAAGGAGGTGAAGGAGGAGACAGAGATGCCACTGGCGGCAAAGCGGTGTTGTGGTAGAAGACAAAAGATGTCACGCGGGGGCGTGATGTGACCTGACGCGTTGTGGCGGTGTTGATGGGCCCCCTAAGTAGCGTAGTTGCTCTTTGTTCAACGTTTGTGACGCTTCGAAATTTTTGCCAGCGTCTGAACCGAGACCGGTCTTTGTACCTTAGCTTATGCGAGCTTCCACCAACTCATGAACAGTGCCGCGCAATCCAGTCGTGAAGCTTAGAGGACTCCGACTCCGAGCCTGAGGAGCTGGGCAATCCGCTCACTCTGCTACTGCTTCTTCTGCTTGTCTGAGCTCCGCCGCGAAAGCCCGGATTCCGTCGAAGGAGCAGGGAAAATCCCAACAACTATTTGAAGGAATGAGATACACATATCACACCCTACAGTTGCCCTACAGTGTCCAAGATAATTCCGACAGGAACCAACATACATCATGTTCGGAGGCTCAAATTTGCAGAGAAAAAAATTCTGCCTACGAGTGGGCCACCCTAACCAAAGGATGGTCAGTGCAGCTTCCAGACATGAGTAAATAACTCACTCAACAAACCACTGTTGGTTGGTCGCGACACACAGGCCGCCGTGAGCGTTCTGAGCGGAGGCGCAGTTCGGACCGATGAAGTCAATCAGACTCGCCTGAGTATTGAGATATGAATTTCAAGCATCCATGGTGCGCTCAGGAAGATACGCACCCAGTCGTTGTCGCAGTATTCGATAGGACTAGCATCTTGATTGACAAAGAACGAGAGACAGCTGGCAAATTGCATGACCACAGTATTGTTGGTGCCCTAGCGCAAAGTTACTCGAAGCGGAACAAAGCGTAAGAGTAACACTTGCCGTTCCGACGGTGAACAGAGGGCCTGACGAACATCATTAAGTATTGATTTATTCAGACGGTTCAGTGCACTTGCCGATGTTTTGACTGTCGAACCGCAAGGCGTCTGCAATCACATGGCAATCGTCCGTGTTTGGACCTCCCGCGGAGGGAGTGAAGCAGCTGGTGTTGCCTGCAAAGAGTTGGAGGTCACCGAGCCTCATTTTTGCAACTCTTACATTGATTTCCACAGACGTCGAGCTGGCGAGCTTCCAGCGTCTTGACTTTAGCGTTGAATGTCGGGCAAGTGGCGTGTTGCACGAGAACGTTCTTGTCTTGTCCAATGTACGTCTCTGACAGTGTGACCTGTCCTTCGCAGACTAGACGGCTTATCAACAGGAGCACAGCGAGCGATGTGAAGTGAACCACAACCACCTTCTTTGACAGGGATGACGCTTGCGAAGGAAACCTTGGAGAGCAGAAGAGCAGCTGAGACGAGCGCAGAGGACCACATTGTGAGGATGCATTTGTCGGTGGATTCGCCCTGAATTTATAAGGCGGCGGCTTCGGGGTCGCGAAGCCGTGGAACCGTATTTTTGGTGGGAAGGATGGGCTGAAATGCCCGACTTATTCAATCCGGGATTTTTGTCAGTTCATGGCTCAAAATAAGTAGAGCATGCGCATTCTAGATTCAATAGAAAGATCAAGGAACCTGGAGTCCAGGCTCGTTCGACGTTCAACTCGGGTGCAGAGCCGCCACGGACACAATTTATGTGATGGGATGGTATGTGGCAGAGTAACAGTTTCCTTGAACTTCCTCGACTAGATACCTGGAACTCCCCCAATTAAATTTAAATCACAATATGGACTCGGGGTACATCTAACCACTCTTAACGTGCTCTTGAAAATAGAACTTTGTGTTACTCACTGACACCAGTGGCAGATGTGAATCCCCAAATGTCTGATGAACATTTGCAAGATCAGGCAAAGATCAGGCGTTAGTATACAGCGTCAGCAACTCTGCCAGGTGGCTTCATTCACAGTCCCTGATCATCAGCTACCGGAGTCCGCGTCCGTATCTTAGGATTCCCAACTTGGTTGTTATTCGCATGGTTGCATTCAATTGCTGACAGGGACGGAAAGTGATAAGCACTAAACAAGAATACGGCATTTTCAGTCCATAAAGCGTCTGTAAAAATTCAAGAGGTCATAGAAAATTTGGATGGCTGAACGGCAGAAATGCAGCAGCCTCGCCGGAGACCATGTTTCGCATCCTACGAGTGGGCCACCCTAAAAGTAAATCGTCAACGCAGCCTTTATATACAAGTAAACGAACTCACTGAACAAACCACTGCTGATTAGTCGCAACACACAATCCGCCGTGAGCATTCTGAGCCGCTGCACAATTTGGTCCAACGAAATCAATCAATTTTGCCTATTCAGAAATGGGTTTTTCAAGTTGCAGCTGGCAAGAAGGAGACAAACCCATTCGGTGTCACAATATTCGAGAGGGCTGGCGTCTTGGTTGACGAAGAAGGAGAGACAGGTGGAGTATTTCACGACCACGGTATTGTTGATCCCCTGGTACAAGCTTATCAAATTCTGCGTGAACGGGGGGAAGCATAACTTGCCGTTCCGATAGTAAACAGTGGGCCTGAAGCACAGTAAACATATAATGACATGCGCAAGGGTTGTACTTGCCCGTGTTTTGACTATTGAACCGCAAGGCGTCCGCAATAACATGACAGTCGGTGGTGTTCGGCCCTCCGCCCGACGGAGTGAAGCAGTTGGTAGTGCCTATAGGATATGAAGTCACTGCGGCAATTCGTTTTGCTGCTCTCTCCTCACATGTATTACCACAGACATCCAACTGGCGGGATTCCAATGTCTTGACTTTCAAGTTGGAGCCGAAGGTCGGGCAAGTGGCTTGTTGCACAAGGACGTTCTTGTCTTGGCCAATATACTTCTCCGCTGCCGTGACCTGTCCCTCACAGACTACATAATATGTCAGTAGGATCAGAGGGAACGATTCTCCCCGTCGGAAGGATAGTAACCACCTTGTTCAACAGGTATAACGCTCGCAAGAGAGATGCCGGAGAGCAGAAGGGCGGCGGAGAGGAGGGTAGAGGACCACATTGTGCGGATGAATCCGTCGTTGGAGTCTTCCTGATCTTATACCCTAGTAGGTTCGGCGTCACAAGGCCGTGAAGGCATATTCCGGGAAGGAAGACAAGATGGAAGTGTGGTTGCAATGCCCGATTCATTTTGATCAGGGTGGTTCCCGGCCCGTGGCCCCAGAATCTGCTCACGAGACCCGATGCAACGCCCCAGCCAATAGATGACTTCGCCAGGGCAGTTGGATTGAGAGTCGAGACTGTCGAACAGTGGCATCAGAATTCTTGATCAAATCCTCGACTCTTTGGATTCTCAGTCCACGTATAATATTGGCGCACCTCTTGTTATGGGGAACCACACCCTGTCCCCGTCACAAGGGAGTTTTGCATTAGGCTTTGCCTGGCTTGCGGCCAACTTGCGGCCCTACTCCACAACGCCGAACGGCCGGTGATGGTACTTACCTCAATTCAACACCCTTGGACGAAAAGGGCAACTTCGCAACTTCGAAGCGCGTGAAAGCCTTGCTTGCCGTTAACGCCGCTCCGGAGCTTGCAGGTCGACTTCCCCCGTGAGTGTTAGTCTCTTCTAAACAGACGCTACAACAATTCTGTGCTCGTACCTCGCATGTTGTACGTGAGTGTGCTGGTCGACAGATATATACACACCAAAAAATGTGAATTTTTGGTCCAGATGAACACCCTGCTCAAAACGAAGGTTTCAGCCCCAATCTCAAAACACTGTTGGAAACATCGAATGCGCCGAAACAATAAGTTTCGGGCCGGCCGAACACGCAAATCAGTAGTTTGGGCTGGCCCACCGTCGAAACAATTAGTTTCGGCTTTCTCGGCTGAACAGGCAGCCGAATTCACTCGTTCCGCTTGCGTGTTCAATTTGCAGCCTAAACACTGGATTGTAACTCCGAGTTGACTTGGTCGTTCTCAATTCTTCCCACTTTGTCTTGTGAAGATGCAAATAGAAGTTAACGATACCGTTACAGTTCTTCGTTTGGTATGTAAATTCAATTGTATTATTACGAATACTGTAACGACTTTAAGGTACATTTACATTCACAAGCGCAAGAACGAGTGGATAGCAAGTCGAAAACAAGCTGAAAAGTGTCCAACATCCAGAATCAAACAACTGTCCATCACGTAGAACGCAGCCCATCCACCCCGGACTGGTTCCCTCCGCCGAAACTCCACAAAGACACACCTACTGCGCGGCCTTGATGAGGTCAGCCGCCTTCTCCGCCACGCCGTACAGAGTCGAGCTCAAATGCGCGCTGATCTGAAGGGGCACGACCGAGGCGTCAACGACGCGCACGTTGGAGGTGTCGTACACCTTGAGCTGGGCGTCGACGACACCGCCGAGATCGCGCCGCATCATCGCGGCAGTCCCGATGGGGTGCGCGACGGACGAGAAGCCATTCTTGATCCACGTCTGCCACGCCGCGTCTGAGCCGCGGAGGGAGTTGTCGGGGACCTTGCTACCGGGGGTAGCCTCGCCGGTCGACAAAGTGCTGTGACGCGTTCAGTTGAAGGTAAAAGGGAGTAAGGAGTTGAACACGAACCTGAGGGGCGGGCTGCTGAGGATGCGGCGCGAGAGACGTGCACCGGCGACCTGTATGTCGAGGTCCATCCCGACGCTGAAGTAGTTCACCTTGATAGCGGGGTGCGTGTACGGGTCCGTAGACTGCATATGTTGCAAATCAGCAGGTGTTGCGACGGGAAATGAGAGGAACTAACCTTAATCTTGACGCTCCCGCGGCTGAAGGGAAGCAGCTGCCACATGTCGATCCCAATAGGGCTGTAAGGTATTGAGTGAAAGAAGAAGAAGAAACCACGAGACGACGCACTTGGGGAAGCCAGTATCATAGAACAGTTCAACGACGGGGGCTACACGCACACTAATTAACTAGGGCAGATAAAATACAGGCAAAACGCGCTTACCATTCTTGTTGATAATGAGATCGGCTTGGACCTTGTATATTTGGTTCAAGGCATCTGCAGACAGTGCATCACCAGCCTGCGAGGTCGCCCACGCAGACAGGTTGTTCTGGATCTGGGTAACCTTCAAGGTGGCCTGGGAGCCGAAAAGCTGGTAGATGTTCGGGAAAGCAATCGCGTCCGACGGGCCATTGCCATCGGGATCAAAGCCGTTGCTGTTCGCGCCGAGGGAGTTCATAGTCTAGGTGTTACGATCAGTGCCAGCGAACACGGGATGAGTAAAGGTGACTGACCTGTTCCTGCAAATTCTTGCCGACCGTCTTTAAGTCAATCTGCGTCTTGATTCCGAGAGGGCCGAGCAAGGCCGAATCGCCGATACCAGAAAGCTGGAGGAGCTGAGGGGTCTGATACAAAGTGTGAGCATCGCACATTATGGGGCGAGAGCCGAGGTCGACGTACCTGAATAGCGCCGGCGGCGATGATGACTTCGTGGCGAGCGTTAGCGAAGTAGCGCGTAGATTGATTGGTCCAGTAAGCATATTCAACGCCAGAAGCAGTAAGTGGGACAGCCCCAGAGTTTGCCCATCGCAGTTTCGTGACCTGGATTCAAATGAGCCGACATTACATGCGAGTAGGAAGAAAAAACGCACGATATGCTTTCCGAGAGTAACCCAGTTGGTGCGCTGGCTCTCAACCGGTGTGAGATAGGCCTCAACGGATGACGAGCGGTGGTCGTCTCGGTGCCAGTCCATGCTCTGCGGATTCATCCTTAATTTCTTTTCGCAAAGGGTAGCGATGCGAAGTGAAACGCACGAGAGGAGTGATGGAGACACAGTTGGGTGTTCCGCCGTTGAGGTCTTTGAAGTGGCTGATGCCTGCATAAAATATGAACGTCCACTTTGTGTGAACTTGTGTGTTTGCATGACCGCACCAGTGAGATTGACGATCGTGTTGACAAACGCAGGCTGCTGCGGGCCACCGTACATCAAATCTGGGTAAGTCACTTGTACAGGACCGGACGTTCCGTGGTACGAGGCAATCGATTGCGCCCCTTTGGTCGCTTGTCCCGCATTTGGAGCAGAGAATGTTTCCGCCTACATAATAAAACTCAATTGGCGGATCCGATCGAATGGAATGGGAATTTGACGTACCTTCTTCATGTAATTGAACATTCCCGCCCAGTTCCACCCGACATTAGCTTCGTCATCCTCAAGCAATGTGGACCATGCATCGTATTGGGCGTTCAGCCCCCGTGTCCAGTGACCACCGTTGATAGAGGTGCTCCCGCCGAGCGTTTTCCCTCTTCCAACAACCTATAAGAAAGATATTCGTGTATCGGAACCAAGACACGCACCCATGGATAACTTTGCCCTGCTCTGCTGTCCAAGCCCAGTCCATAGGTCCACCAAAGGCATTGCTGTAGTTGTAGAGGTCGTCGATGTCTGGATTTGTGCGATCGTCCTGGCCGGCCTCTATCAGGAGGACCGTGATAGAAGGGTCTTCGCTGAGCCTTGACGCAACCGTCATCCCAGCTAGGCCGCCTCCAACAACAATGTAGTCGAAGGTGCTGCCATTTATGCCAGTGGAGGAGTAGGTGACACCGGACACGCGCTTTTCGATGTGGGGGGTCGCATAAGAAGAGGAAGCGAGCCCAAGGACCGCCAAAGAGATTAAGGAAGTCATAAAAAGCGAAGGGGAAAGAAAGGATACAGACCGTCGCGCTAATCGGTCTCCTTTATGTATGTTTCACGTTCCGGCACACACGGCGGTGTGTCCTTGGAATGTTTCATCATGATTGTCGTACGCTGTGTCAACTTTGTTGCGATCCTTACCGAAGCGGACCGACCCGTGCTACCGACTCCGACTCTGACTCCTTCCAGAGAGCGCACAAAGGCTGCTGGATATGTACGAAGCAACGGATGTTGCTCCCTGCATTTTGGCCGGTCCAACACACTGGAAGCCCAGGGTTGATGGTGGCAACTTGCAAACGCCGGGTTGGTCCCGTCACCACGTAAGCAAGGTCATAACACGCCGGGCTTCGGCTTGGCGCGGCTTTATCCCGCTTCCGACCGACACGAAACAAAATCTTCTCGAGCCGAGCTCATCCAAGGCGGTCCGGAACTGCATTTCCTCGTGCAACACTCTACCTAAGTACATGCTTTCAGGCGACTCTGAGTCTCTGGAACTTCCCTCCTCGCGTGTGGTTGTCAGCGATGTTGATGAACGCGTGGAGCGCATTGGGAGCGCAGTCAATTTTCACCGTATGTACGATATTGCCCAATCTCTGAGTTAAGATGCCGCTGATTTAATTCAGGGTCAGCAAGAGGAAGGCTTTTCAGAAGCTGAAATACTAATCTGGTGGTCAACGAGGTCTAGACCGTGTTCCAGAAAATCCCGGTTTTTGGACTCAACAGTGATAGCGCCTCGGAAGTCAGCAACAGGCGTCCTGTTTCCTCCGCCTTATGTCAGTGGATGTAAGTCCAGGTCCACTTGGGGTTTGCGACGGACAGCATTATGTTCATTGCTTGTAAACGGACTTTACCCGGGCCCGCTAAATTTGTGCTACTTATTCGCGAACCTGCAGTGTTCTACTTTGATGCGGCGGCGCGCAATAGCTCAGGAGCGAGCTCCTTTCCTTGGCTCTTCCGGTTCAAATCCTGGATCATACGCACCGCAGGCCATCCATCATCTCACTACTAGTAAACACTGAGCCACTGTAATGTCTCCCAAAGAGGGTGGAAATGTAAACATGCCAGTGTGTGTCTTTCTCAGCCTCGTCAAACTAATCTTTCAAGTCAGCGCTTCACCGCCTCGAAATCCACCCAACTCGAGAAGGGCGGGAACCCCTTCGGGACGTAATGATTCAGGCTCACCACAGATTCTCCCTTCGTTCTTCAACATCCCGTTCCGAGAAGGTCGCTAATGGGATTCTGAGGCTTCTTCAACACGTTGGGTCCGACTCCCCGGAGCTGAGTTTTTGCTCGACTTGACCTGTTCGCGCACGAGAGTGCCCGCATACTCTGGTTCTAGTTGACCTCATGGCTTCAACCTTCTCGCCTCATTTCCGTTCAAATAAGTTTTTGTCCTACCCGCCCAAAAAAGAAAAGCTCTAATTTATGGTCTGACTACGGGAGACTATGTCTGATGAGCATGCTCATGTTTAAATCAATATTGAGCGTGGCGCGACTTTTCTGAGCGAATCCTTTAGGTTTCTCGGCCACATTCTCATAACGTCGAAGATCCGACTCGAAGTTCAACGATGTTGCGTTACATGCAGGATTAGTGCAGACATAATGTACATTAGTATTTGGTGCTACTAACGGGGAGAAAGCAGACAGCGAGTCCAAAACGAGTCCAACATCAAGAATTGCATGTTCATTCAGATACAAGCCGCCGTTTCATTCTGCAACAGCGCAACAAAGCTACTGTGCGGCCTTGATGAGATCCGCCGCCTTCTCCGCTACGCCGTACAGGGTCGAAGCCAGATGCGCGCTGACGTGAATGGGCAAGACGGACGCGTCCACGACCCGCACGTTGGAAGTGTCGTACACCTTTAGCTGGGCGTCAACCACACCGCCCAGCTCCCGCCGCATCATCGAAGCAGTCCCGATCGGATGTGCGACGGACGGAAAACCGTTCTTGATCCAGGTCTGCCACGCGGCGTCAGTGCCGCGTTGTGCATTGTCGGGCACCGCACTTCCCGGGACGGTCTCGCCGGTCGAAAGAGAGCTGCTCAAGACGTTCAGAAAAGTTTGTGACTTGCAGGAAGGAAAAGACCGTGAAGTACCTGAGAGGCGGGCTAGTAAGGATTCTCCTTGAGAGACGCGCAGCTGCGACTTGGATGTCGAGGTCCATCCCCACGCCAAAGTAGTTGACCTGGATGGCGGGAAACGTGTATGGGTCCGTGGACTACGTCGAAAAATTAGCCCGCGTCAGGGTACAATAAAGAGCAAGACTGACCGTGATCTTCACACTCCCGCGACTAAAGGGAAGGAGCTGCCAGATTATGATTCCGAGATCGCTACAGGGTTGATTTTCAGTTTAAGCTGAAGGGGCGAAAAGGTACCAGACACGCACTCGGGGAAACCGGTGTCATAAAATAGCTCGGCGACGGGTGCTACGAACAGATCAGCAGCGGCGACATGAAAGATGCCCAAGGCCTACCATTATTATTGATGATGAGGTTCGCCTGGACTTGATATAGTTGCTGGAGAGCAACTGCAGACAACGCCGAGTCGGCTTGCGACGTCGCCCAAGCAGTCAAGTTACCCTGGATTTGAGCGACCTTCGTGCTGGCTTGAGTGCCGAACAGCTGGTAGATGTTTGGGTAGGCGATCGCATCGGATGGGCCGCGCCCAGCAGTATCGAACCCATTGCCACCAGCCCCGAGAGCGTTCTCAGTCTGTGCATTTTTCGTCAGCGTCGATGAATAAAAACCGACGGAATTGGGTGACCTGTTCTTGCAAGTTCTTACCGACCGTCTTCAGGTCGATCAGGGTCTTAATTCCCAGAGGGCCCAACAAGGCCGAATCACCGATGCCTGAAAGCTGGAGGACGACGGGCGACTGATAATATAGAGTCAGTGCTGGAGTAATCGTAATACAAAGGATAATTGAACAGGACCGACCTGGATAGCACCGGCGGCAATGATAACCTCGCGACGAGCGTTGGCAAAATAACGCGTCGTTTGATTGGTCCAGTAGGCGTACTCTACACCAGAGGCGGTAAGCGGGATACTCCCGGGATTTGACCATCGCAGTTTTGTTACCTAGGTTCAAATGAGCATCAAGTTCTCGAGCGAGCAATAAACAAGGACGTACGACATGCTTTCCCAGGGTGATCCAGTTGGTCCGCTCACTTTCAACGGGTGTAAGATACGCTTCGACGGAGGATGAACGGTAGTCGTCCCGGTGCCAGTCGATACTCTATGGAGACTCAATTGATTCGGGTCCCGTGAAAACCAGACAGTAAAACATACGAAGGGAGTCATGGAGACGCAATTAGGAGTCCCACCGTTGAGGTCTTTGAAGTGACTGATGCCTGCACGTCAGTGCACGAAATGTGAACTTCTCCTTCGGGATCACGTAATATGTTCTGGCTCACCAGTAAGATTTACGATCGTGTCGACAAACGCGGGTTGTTGGGGACCGCCGTACATGGCATCGGGGAAGGTGACTTGCACAGGGCCGGCACTTCCGTGATACGAGGCTATCGATTGTGCGCCTTTCGCCGCTTGCTGTGAGTTCGGAGCAGAAAAGGCTTCCGACTGATGGATCTCAGCGGACGAATGCGATTGAGCAGAACTTGGCGGACCTTCTTCATGTAATCGAACATTCCTGCCCAATTCCTGTGAAACGAAGCGCGACACACGAACGTAGAAGACAAGAGAATGAATCTTATGTAAGGCAACAAACATGGGTATACAGGACATATTCTAACACACCCCCTCGCGCGAAGTCCGAATTGAAGAGCTAATCCTGCTGTTTTCCACCACGTCCTCGATGTCCACGTCGAGCCTTTTTCTTCGTCTTTTCCTGCACCCCCTTGAACTGAGAACGGGTAGGCGATGAGTCGGGAACGGAATGTTTGGGGCGCGAAGGAGGATGATCGTCGTCGGAATCGTCGGAAAGGATGTAGAGATCGGGACAGTTGCCATCCAATGTAGTGGGGAGAGCAACATTTTCTTCATCGTCCGAACTGTTCAGCGAAAGAACTCCAAAATCGGTGGCACCAAAGTCGGCGGCACCAGCATCGTGTTTAGACGTCAGTAACTTGGCTTTGACGTCGTCAGGCATGTCGGCGACGCAGCGACGAGCGACGTGGCCAGAGCGGCCACAGCGATGACAGACACCGTCCTTCTCCTTGGAGTTGCCCCAATCAAATTCACCCTTCCCCCCTTTCCGAGCAGCCATCGCCTCGCTCTTCACCATTGGTTCGTCATCTTCCTCCTCCTCCTTCTTGATCGATTGCGCAACATCCTTCGAAAGTTTCTCCTGTAGTTCGTGAGCCTTAATAGCGGAGATCAAGGCGGGGAGTTTCGGGAATGGAGTGGTGTTTGAGAGCGCAGAGCGGATGGATGAGAACGATGGATGAAGGCGCAATAAGATGAGGTCAGCGATGTCGCCGTCCTTGAGTTCGTGTCCGATGGCCTTGAGTTGGCGGGCTACGGAACGAACGGCCTCGATGTAGACACTGACGGGCTTTTTGGGGTCGTGGCGAACAGAGTATAGCTCGTTGCGGAGCGCAAGGCGGAGGGCGGAAGAATCCTTCTGGTACTCATCCTTCAAAAGGGTCCACGCCTCAACGCCGGTGTCGACATCCGCGATGACACTGCGGTAGTCAGCGTTGATGAGAAAATAGAGCATGGAGTACGCGCGCTCGTTGTTCCGGTTCCACTTCTCTGCAGCGTCCGCATCCGATGTTGGTTTCTTCTTCTTCCCACTCACTATGTCCCAGGTTCCGTCGAGCTGGAAGAAGACCTGGATGTCCCTGCTAAACGAACTCCAGTTGGCACCATCAAAGGCGTCGATACGCGCGAGAAACGGATTGTTGGTGGTGGACATGATGAACGGCGTAGAGAGGAAAAACGGTGATGGAAATGAGTGGCAAGGGGGTAATATGGTATATTGCGGGGAGCCAAACTGCGCTCAGGCTTCCGTGAAGGAGCAGCTAGCGTCTACAGCCTGGTGGATAACCCCAGGGAGCCAAACTGCGCTCGTGCTTCCAGAAGGAGCAGCTAGCGTCTACACCCGAGTTTCGGAGTAACACCAAAACGACACAAAAGACGCAGATACGGGGGCCGGGGCCCTATAACCTGTGAAACGAAGCGCGACACACGAACGTAGAAGACAAGAGAATGAATCTTATGTAAGGCAACAAACATGGGTATACAGGACATATTCTAACAATTCCATCCAACACTAGCTTCGTCGTCCTCGAGCAAAGTAGACCATGCATCGTACTGGGCATTCAGCCCACGCGTCCAGTGGCCGCCGTTGATAGAGCTGCTTCCGCCAAGTGTTTTCCCGCTGAATTAATGCAACATGAAAGTTCAATGTACTCGTCTCACCCAATCACCCGACACACACCCGTGGATAACTTTCCCCCGCTCTGCTGTCCATGCCCAGTCCATCGGGCTTCCGAACGCAGTGCTGTATTCATATACGTCGTAGACTTCCGGATTGGAGCGATCGTCCTGTCCTGCTTCGATGAGGAGGACGGTGATATCGGGGTTCTCGGACAGACTGTGGTACCGTCAGTAGCTATTATTGGCATGAGAGCAAGATAGAACATACCGTCCCGCTACAGTCATCCCAGCTAAACCACCACCGACAACGATGTAGTCGAACGTGCTTCCATTGATGCCCGCGGAGGAGTACGTCACGCCAGATTCACGTTTTTGGATGGGAGTCGCATAGGATGTGGAGGCAAGCGCAAAGAGCGCAGTTGATATTATTGAGGTCGTAAAAAGCATGGGAGTTGAGCCGCAGGTGGGCGGCGGGTCCTCTTTATGTAGGTTCCATGCCGGCACGAATATTCCGAACCTGTGTTGATCTTCACCACCTACAGGTCGAGGCTCTTCGAGGGCGCGTAATCGAGTTGACTATTCAAAGCTGGGAGTTCCAGTTTCGGTCTTCGCGGGGAATGTACATAGCTGCTGCTAAGACATTTAGCTCATTTAGTGGTGGTATGTAAAGGCAGGCAATTGGCGCAGTAAACTTGCGGCCGTGTTGGCTTGGCGCGAACAGGACCAACTCCCACTTCTGACGGGCACCGGGACAGAAACTGGGTGACTTGAAGACAAATCTAGACAAGCTCCGTAAGTACCTCTCTGTCAGCTCAACATTGAAATGGGTCTGCCGAGGTTCATCAAACTTGGATCGGCATTTCCGCGGCTGGGTCTAGGCAGACCTCGGCAGATACACAAACCCGTGCCGGCGCTTGACCAATCCGGCAGACATTGAAGAATCTTCCAACTTCAGCAACTTCAAGGCAACGTCAAGGTACTTGAAAGTCGAGTTGCTTTTCAGACTGTTCTGTGTAATGCATAGCGCTACTTTAGTCGATTGTTCAAGAGAATTACTCACTTACCAAGAGTCATAGAATTCACGCTTGAGATTCCGGACCACCTGTTCTACAAAGTGGGTGAGCCCTAAAAAGCTAGCATGATCAGCTCCCGCGGAGTATCTCGTGAGAATATACCCCAAAAATGTCTTCTCTGATTGTTGACGTTTCGACTCCGTTAACCGTTTCCAAATCATCGACGCTGTTGATCATTGAACGGAAATGAGGCGAGAAGGTTGAAGCCATGAGGTCAACTAGAACCAGAGTATGCGGGCACTCTCGTGCGCGAACAGGTCAAGTCGAGCAAAAACTCAGCTCCGGGGAGTCGGACCCAACGTGTTGAAGAAGCCTCAGAATCCCATTAGCGACCTTCTCGGAACGGGATGTTGAAGAACGAAGGGAGAATCTGTGGTGAGCCCGAATCATTACGTCCCGAAGGGTTTCTCGCCCTTCTCGAGTTAGGTGGATTTCGAGGCGGTGAAGCGCTGACTTGAAAGAATAGTTTGACGATGACTGAGAAAAAGGTTACGTGGCGCCAACATTCTTGAGTTAAATGCTGCGCTTACTGTCGACGTCGTGCAGAACCAATGTCACTGAGATTCGGGCTATACGAGATCGTCTAAATAACGTCAATACTCATCTTTTCAGTTCGAGTGGTGGTTTGGGTCTGCGGGTGAGCTTGCTTCCCGGTTAAGGATTTAATGACGGCGACCGGGTTGGAAACCCGTCTGTCAGTTTCCAGGGCACAAAGGTTGTTATCGGAAGCGTATTGAGCCGAATTGAACACCTGTTCCGCAAGGAGGCTCATCGGTACTTGAGGGTCGTCGTTTGGATGTCCCCCAGTTGTAGTGTCACTGTGATAAATCTCGATAGTTCACAGAATGAAAACCAGAATGACATCCTGCAGATAACCAGAAGGTGTAGATAGCAGCGCGGAAGTTAGGAAACGGAAGCCGGGACGAGGATAATAAAGCCAACCATCTAAAGCCTGTCAAGCAGGCTCGCGAAGTTCTTGAGGAAAGTGTGTGTAGACTGGAGGCCCTGGATACCCGTTTGGAAGAAAAATTGACAATGAAAACTCGACGACTTGTCCGTTGTGCGAAGCGTCCGGATTCGGTCAGTTCATGGCAGGCCAGAGAGGCAGAGACTGAGAGAGTGGGCGAACGACGAATCCAAAGCCATTTTGAAGCACGGCCATGAGAGAAGATGCGCGATCAGATGTGATCGATGTGATCGGAGGCCGGCGGCACGTCACGATGCCACTTGCTTTTCTCTTGCTTTTTCTCTCCATCGCTTCGAGCAGAAAGGACGAGAAAATGACCAGACAGGCTTGCGGCGAATAATCAGTGGATCCTTTTACGCGGTCTGTGAGTGAATTGTGCCACAGCCGTAGCGGAATCACGCCACGGCCGTCACGGTGTGCATTCTTTGCAAGAGCTTCTCAACGGCGACATCTGTCTTCTTCTGCGCTCTCGGACCGATAGGAATGTGGATCCTTTAAATGGGGGGTCCCTCCAGAGCGGACCCTGCATCTTCCCGCTCCACGATGTCGATTATCAGCCATGAAAGCTCCGCAGAGACCGCCGGGGAGAAACCCAAGTCAATCGCCTCTCCTGCTTCCCCTCATCCTAATATTGTTATCCCGGATGGTGGATTCCAAGCCTGGGCTACCGTAGCCGGCTCGTATGTTGTTTTCCTCTTCTGTATCCGCCTCTCCGACGCCTCTGCAGATTTTTGGTCATGTTCTGCGGTTTTGGGTACGTCAGCTTCAGAGAATTGGAGAGTCGATAGGCCGAGGCAACAGCACAGGTACAGTACCTCTTACGGGGTCTTCCAAGGTTGGTTTGCCTTTGAACCCTCAGGCCGCTATCCCTCACGAGTCCCCGGCCGTGCAGACTTCTATGTCCGCACATATCTCCTCCATTCTTCCCCGTCTGCGATTTCGTACGTTATCCGACCCGCCAAAAATCCCTGATGATGACCACTGGTGTATGGCAGCTGGATTGGCAGCGTCAATATCTTCATTGTCTTGTCGGGTGGATTCATCGCTGGCAGACTGCACGACCGTGGATATTTGTACGGTAATTTTCCTCGAAAACCTTGTCTTCTCTCATCTCTTTCAGTTACTCCCTAATGTATGGCGGATCATTTCTCATCGCGCTTTCCCTCTTCCTGCTATCGCTAGCCCGGCCAAATCAATTCTACCAGGTAAACAACTTACTCCAGATTGACGCCTTTGCTAACCCGGACAGGTCTTCCTCTCGCAAGGAATTGCGAATGGAATTGGTGCAGGGATGACTTACATTCCATGTGTGGCCGTGATTTCGCACCATTTCCAGGAACGACGAGCCCTCGCGATGACGATTGTGGCGTCTGGTTCATCGCTGGGCGCGGTACTCCACCCAATCATGCTCAACCATACACTCCACAGCCGCCTCAGCTTTGGTAACGCTGTCCGCGTTAGTGCTGGCCTCATCAGCGGACTATTGCTAATTGCATGTTCCCTGACGCGCACTCGACTTCCACCGCCAAAACAGCCCCTGCAGTTTGGCCAAACTCTCCGGCGATTCGCACGCGACAAGCCGTATATAGTCGCAACAATCGGGTACGATTTTCTTCGTAGTCTGAGTTCAATACCCATGCGCTCTAGGCTGGGGATTTATACCATAGGATTTTATTATCCGCTATTCTATCTCCAATTATTTGCCAGTCAGCATGGTATCAATCCCACTTTGGCTTTTTACGCTGTAGGTTCTGGTCTCCCACTATGCCCGTGCTAAAAGACATATATGTGGTTAGCTCGTTATCATGAACGCATCGAGCTTCGCCGGCCGGCTTATCCCAGGGCTGGTCTCACATCGCTGGGGCGTCAAACCAATGATAACTGTGGCGGCGGGATGTGGGGCAATCTTGATTCTCGCGATGGCTTGCATAATCGACGCCGCAAGCGTGCTTACCATCGGGATTTTGTACGGCTTCTTTGCTGGTAACAGTGAGTTCGTCGCTTTGTATTCGCGGCATACACTCAACGGCTCCAGTCGTTACTCTAATGGGTCCGCTTCTTGCGGTGCTGACGGACGACATGTCTGAACTGGGGTAGGCGCGCCTTTTGCATCGGTAGACTTCAACTGTATAGAGATTTCTTCAGCGCACGTCTGGGTATGTCCGTCGCCTTCAGCGGTATGTCTTATCTCTTCCCACCAGCGCTGTCCGTACTAAGATTATTGACAGGCATTGGTATCCTTGTTGGTAAGTGTGACTCTGTTAGACTCAAGCGTTGCTCAAGCCGGCTACATAGGCCCTCCTATCGACGGTCTTCTCCTTACGAGCGACTTTATCTGGTGGCGGCCAGCGTTGTTCAGTGGTGTACGTCTTTCGTGCACTTGAAATCAACCTTCGGGGCTCATAATGGTCTTCCAGATGATGGCTGTGGTTGGATTTTGCTGCTTCCTCGCGATGCTGGTTCTTCACAAACGCAAGCCTACCGTCCCTGTCGTATTTGAGTTGAGCCTTGACCCGTAGATCTATTTCGAAAACGACTTTGTGTCGAATTCCATTCCTTCGCCGCTCTATTCGTGCGATGTACAGCGAGCACGAGATGGTTCAAAAACCGGCTGCGTCCGAGACCTGAGTTCTTCAGGCGGATTGTCGGCGCTCAAGCTCTTGAGTATGCACACTCTGGATTTACGCGTACGGATTCGACAGATGAAGTTCTCGTGCAAGTTTGAAACAACACAAACATGAACGATATATAACACTTTGAGTACCAGACTCCGGAGTCAACGAGCGAGGATAGTATTTCATTTATCTGAGGCTATGAGTATCAGAAAATACGATGGTTGGAATCGGGCGAACACCCACTGCTAGATAGCACCACCGTTGTAAGCATTGAAGTTTCGTATCCCCCACGTCCTGAGATACATTCCCCTGTCTGTGAGCATCTTGGATATTACGGGTGGCCTTGACTTGCATTTCTATTTTTCATTGGCGGAAAACCGGATGTGTGTGAGATGCGATTGGATTACCCGGTGCGCCCGAATGGGTCATAGACGGGGCCATCTGCTTGCCTTTCGCATGGTATCGAGGAACGAGTTCTTTTGCCCAACAAGTCGCATACACCGAGGTATCATGGTCGATCGGGACCGCAAATGAGTATCGCAAAAAATGTGCGGTAGCTATGAAAACTCTCAAGTAAGACGGCATCGATTTCATTGTGCGTCCGAAATATTGGGAGCTAATTGGTGATTGTGGGACTCTAAGAATATCGCATGGTTCGGTCGGGAGTCCTGTTTTGGTTACAGTTGATGCCGTCCCAGGAGTGTTTTGAACGGGCCGATTCGACGACCCGGTTCGCGTGTTGAAACGAGATGGGGGAGCTTGCTGCCGGCCGATATACGTTCTTCTGAGCGAGTCCAGGACTAAGAGCGCCATGCTAGAATTGAAGGGGATTGAGGTGATTGTGAAGGTTCGTTGAGAGCAAACTTGAACCCGTACTATTGGCCTTCAAAAATAGTCAGCTGCACCGTGTAGTGCGCAGCTAGCCTTCCAGTGCGCGGTATCTCCACTCCGTGTATGACAATCGACATCTACCCCGGACTGAACGTGAGTAGCTGCACTGAAGCTCAAAATATAGCATGTTGCCTGCTGTACGATGGCCGATATCGAGAGGGCTACCTTGGGTTCCCTCAAAAGCCAGACTTCTTTTCCAACTTTGAGCATTATAAACAGACCATAAGTGGGTGACATTCCTGGGCATAAATTGATGAGAGGGGCGCGAGCCATGGTTATCATGCTTCGACGGTGATTGGCCCTTGATATTTCCCGGATCGATTTATTAGACATGGATGTCGTGGCCAAGTCGCCGGGTCTTCTACCAATAGCTTTCTCCGCTTCCGAGCGAGTCAAAACCATGAATGTTACTTTGAGGCGGTGTAGTACGTCGTTTGTTGCGCAAGCCGGGCTAGACGATAGTAGCTTGCGCCAATTTCAGTAGTGTTAGGGTCGAGAAAAACTTACTTGGTGACTGAAGAGCCGAGTGGATGGTTCAACTTATGTAAACTCTTTCCGGGAGATGTTGCGGTATCTCGCGCGTCGGCAGCGCCCGAGTGCTGAAATTAGCCCAGTGTCCGGTGCGAGTGATCGTGTATCCAGCAGCAGTATCGCTGCTTTGAATTCGTGCTAGCAGCGCGCTAAAAATGTAGCCGATGTTGATACGCTCAGAACAAGGCTCGGCCGAGGTGCTCCAGTTTTGCTTCAGCCGGCGTGGCACAGGCCAACCAAGTGACCATTCAATGGACCTTCCCCGTCATGACTGAGCTCCCCAAAAGATTCGCAGCGAACTCGCGACGACAGCAATTCAATTGTTATTCACCGATGCTTTTATCATCGATGAGTTGGATTTTCTAGCCAACGACCTCCGACCAGGAGAAGGAAAAGTTAGGTCCATCTCCATCGGCGGCTCACTGCGCCGCCGCTGGGAAGCTTGTTCGTCGTACTCCTCCGTATGAAAGGCGACGGTAGTAACGATAGACCCCGGCGGATTTGTACCCATCTGGGAGTCCTGACCAGGCAGGCCCACAAGGAAGTTGTACAGAATAGTAAGAGAGTAGACCCGCCCTTGGCAGTAAAAGAACAGAGAGTATGCTGAGACAGAGCAGTCAGGCACAAGCTTTACTGTAGAATGAACGACGCACCCGGGATACCTTTCAAAAGAAACAACATCACAAAGAAAGTGGTGGAAGCGACAAGGACGCCGGAAGCAAAGATGAGGACCATCAGCCGCCGCAGAAGACTTTCACAGCCGATGAGCAAGCGCCTGGAGAACAGATACTGCGGGTGTCACCTTTGGGTCGAAACTCGGACTACAATTGTTCTTCCGAACCGGACGAAAGTGAACATAAGAGCAGAAGCAATCATGATATCCGTCACTGCACACGCGATGGCTCCGATCCTTGAAAGACTTAGTCCGGCAGGCACAAAGGGAAATGGGCACATACTTCGATGTCAAAATTGATGAACCCAATGGAGTATCCCGGACGAGGACTAACATCGCAGACGCATACGAGAACGCGAGCTGCAAACTGTTGTCAGGCCGGGAACACAAGGGGCAGGAATCGACTCACATGCACCGCAACGCTGAATACAAGAAAAGCAGTGACGATCTTCTGCTTCGTTCTGAAGAGGGAGTCGAAGCTAGAAGGCTCTTCGAATCGAAGTGGTACTCACAAGCTAAAGTACAGATAGCAAAGAAACAGCTGCTCAATCGATGCAGTGCCGTATGTCGTGATCAGAATCACGGCGAGCAGCGTCAATTGCGTGCGGTCGAAGATGTGGTTTGAGTCACAGGGAAACACCAGAGCCACCAGATATACGGTATGACAGACTGCGACGGTGCACGCTGTATCGAACGCGAACATTGTACCGACACCGATTCGATGGAGCAGTGGCTTGGAGGGCAGCTGGAAGTACTGGAACATGAGGGAGATCTCTATCATGAAGAGCAGACAGTTAAGCCACGACGCGGCCAGGACGTAGCTGTCGTAGCTGGTAAGCGCTGGATCCTTCCTTGAGAGCAAACACGCACGCATTGCCTATGTTCACCGCCATCGCTCAATCGCAGTCACCACTAGCTTCCGGCACAGAGAGCCTCAAGCACTTCCAAAGGATCGGCCAGATTTCAGCGGAGGAGAGGAGGGAGAGGTTACCGTTTTGTAGCTCATAGCTCAGCCTAGCTGCGCGCGTATCAATGATCATGCGCTGGCTCGGTGGCGCCGGCCGCCGTCGGCAGTAGGCGGGACCATGACGCCTACACGGAACTCTCTCATTCTTCCGAGCATACGCTGTTCTTGGGTCCATGGCGCTGAGTTCTTGAAGTTATCTTGTTCTTCTGGCCAGTGGACTCTTCAGTAATTCCGACCGACTCGGATGTACTGGTCGGCTCGCTTCCTTCATTCGGACAGGCGACCTCTTGCGTCGACTAGCTTGAAGACGAGGAGTCTTTGCCCGCTGTTGTCGTCGCGGTCAAAAAGGAAGATGGAGCATTGAGATTGGTAAGCGATACGCATCCGTCCACAGTACCGGTTTCATGTGATTTCCGGTTTCAACCCAACTGTTCAACTTGAGTCTTGACTTCGACGAACACATTCCTTTTCTCTATGGCGGCCGACGCAAGTTCTCCGATATCTGTCCAATTATTGCATACTGTGTCTCTACTTTGGCTCTACCATTGGTCCGCAAGCTCTGAATGTTTCGGTCTCGTGCACAACTCGTGCAAGTATTTTCAGAAACCGATATCCACGTTCGCCCCCCATTAATAATCATTCCTCTGCCAATCAGCTCCCCTTGTCTGCCTTGTCGTGACTCGGACTAGTGTGGATGTCGGTGCAGGCCGGCTGCCACACCATTCGGATATCGGGTGAAGACGGGAGTGAGAGGTATTTAGAGCCCCTTGACCACCCGATCGCTATCACATCCACCAATGCTTCGAACCTCTTTTGTTACCCTCATCCCTGCGCAGCGCAATGCCACCCTGCGTCTTGCATGCGTCTCAGGCGTCCGCGCCATACGCCCAAGATGCGCTTTCATTTCAACCAACACAAGTGCGCCTCCCTCCGAGGCACATATTCAAGGCAGGATTACTTTTTGTGGCTGAGATATATGCACTGACTGCTGCTCAATCTCAGAGAAGCCCACTCCAGAGTCTGCCTCACCGCTCACCCAACCCGACGCCGTGAGCACTGTGCCAACAATGGTCCGCGGCGATTGGGTGCTGTTTCATCCGGTGTACACGCCCGAAGAAGTGAAAGCAGTTCATGTAGATCCTCAACCAATTTCCTTCACTCTCGCTCATTTCTTTTCCTTCGAGGTCCTACATAAAAGTGCAAGTACCATATCCGACAAAATCGCCTACTCACTCGTGAAGATAGCAAGGTATAGTCATTGCGTGTATTCTCACTGGCCTCGGAGCTCACTGTGTTCAAGATTCGGATTTGATCTGGTCTCCCGCTATAAACACAAGGAAATTCCGGCGGGTAGCACGATGACTGTCGAGGAACTTCGCAAAGAGGGATATCTATTGACCGAACGACAGTGGCTCACTGTAAGACGACTTTACCGGTCCCTCTGGTATCTATCTCGAGCTTAATCCTCACGACAGCGCATTCTGTTCCTTGAAACAATTGCGGGCGTTCCCGGAATGGTCGCTGCTACCCTGCGCCATCTTACCAGTATCCGCTTGATGGTACGTCTTCTGTTCTAGATCTTGTGGCATTCCGATTCTCATGGAGGTTGAAGCGCCGAGACAACGGGTGGTACGCCGGCGTGTAACTCTATTCAAGCTGTCGTCCGATGTATACAACTCAGGATTCACACATGCTTGGAGGAAGCGGAAAACGAGCGGATGCATCTCATGTCAGTTAATTCAACCACCGTTCGATCATTTCCTTCACTAACCATCATCCACAGGACGTTCATGACGCTGAGGGAGTCGCCTATCTGGTTCCGCGCCCTCCTTCTTGGCGCCCAAGGAGTGTTCTACAATCTCTTCTGTACGCTTTTGAACTTTGGTTGAAAATCCACTGCTAATATCGGCATAGTCCTGTCGTACATAATTTCGCCCAGCGCTTGCCATCGCTTTGTTGGCTATCTCGAGGAAGAAGCCGTCTATACCTAGTCCGTTCCATGCTTGGACTAGATCAGAATCCCTCAACTAAACTTTCTTCCCCAGCACCCTCTGCATAAATGATCTCAAGGCCGGTAAAATCCCCGAGTGGTTCGTTTTTCCCTTCTTCTGAAATTGTACTGTGTATTGACGGGTACTCCTAGGACCGACAAGCCTGCGCCGGAAATAGCCATCGACTACTGGTATGCTATCTCAAATATTGCCCAATGTTGGATACATGTTGATTATTTCCTAGGCGGCTGCCCGCCGACGCCACGCTGCTGGACGTGATCTATGCAGTCCGCTCAGACGAAACGACGCACAGATTTGTCAACCACAGCCTCGCCAACCTGCACACCTCTACGGATGTCAACCCGTTCGCCTTGCGCGAGCCGGACATGTACACCAAGGGCCAAAAGATTGCGTGAGCAGCATTGATGTTCAGTCTTCCTACACGACACACTCAGCTTTATCCAGGTTTGAAAGATCGGAAGCGGAATCCTACGTGAACGAGTCGCACGCCATCATGAGAGAGAAGAAGGCACAAGCTACTGAAGTATGATTTTCCTTTATTATTCCAAGAATCCACAGCTCGCACAAGCCATCTTATTTATTTATGAGCTGTCTCTGTTTTTACTTACCCCACAATTATTATATATATATATATATACTAATGCGATCAAAAGCCCATGAGTCGTGCCAGTACATGCATGTGGTTGATAATAGAGCGTTTTTCTTCAGTTGTTTTGTAAACTTGACGGGACCTCGCTGAGACCTTCCTCATTGTACCGCTGTTTTGCTCTCCTTTCGGCATTGGGAACGTTCAATGCTCAGCCCTGGGTGGAAATTCTTTGATTATTCTGTACAAATACACTATTTACTGCAGTCTTTTGTATGTAGTTATACCGAGTAGCTTTAGTTATGGACATGCACGACATTCAAGGGGTAGACAAACATCATGGCGTACTTATATGCAACCGGATATGCAAGAATTCCAGCCGATTGGTCGGCCTGTGATGTAAATGATCGCTCAAGATATTTACAGTGATCCTGGGAAGAGTCAGAAAAAGAACTATTACATAGAGTTTGCGACGTACCTTTCCGCAGACGGCGAGAGAAAGTCGCAGTGTCCGATCAGACCGTAGAGAGTGCAACCCGGTGTTCCTCGCGGATATGTCGCGTCCAGAGATTTTTGGCGTTGCCACCGGTGTAATTCTTTTCACAGAAAGTACATCGGAGGGTGCGATCCTTTCGGCCTCCGAGACGCGGCTCCAGGTCGCGTGGATACTGGGTCAGAACCGCACCATCCGGATTAGCATCGAGCGTGAGGTAGTCTTTGACGTCAAGCAGCCAGGTAGGATGCTGGCGCATCACAGTGTAGTTCATGCCCTCAAGTAGAACCTCCCCGTCAGGCAGATGTGTGAATGGTGGATGGATGTAAACCGGGGCCCGTGGACTGGTCTCAGGCGGCGAGTAAATTGGTAGAGGTAAGGAAGCATGAGAGGCAAGAGGAACTGGCACGCCTTCCTGCGCGCTAGCCTTCGCACCAGCGTCGTTCTCGGATCGGGGCGCCGCTGCACTGGCTACGAAGACATCTGACATGGTGAAAGCCGACGCGCTCACGGTGACGGGCGATTCGTCGAGGGGCGTCGCGGCGCTTGCGTCGAGGGCATCTGGCACGGACCCCGGCGCGCTGGAAGTCGCGCCAAGGACGTAGGGGGCCGGGGGCGATTCGTCAAGCCGGGGCATCGCTGCGCTCGCATCCATGGCATCTCGCACAGATGAGGTGCTGACAGTTGCGACAAGGATGCAAGCGGTCGTGCGCGAATCGTCAGGCTGCGGTATCGCTACGCGAGCGTGGATATCATCACGTGTAGAGACCAGCGGGCTCAGGACGGGGGCGGTCGCGAGCAAATGATCGAGTCGGGGTGCCGCTGAACACGCGTCGGTGGCATCTTGTGCGGACGTCGAGGTGTTGACAGTCGCGCCGGAGGCGGGTGCAGGGGAGTCGTCAGGCTGATGCTGGGGTGTCGCGGCGCTCGTATGGACGGCTTCGGGCACGGACGCCGGAGTGCTGGCAGCCGCACCAGGAGCGGGGGCGGTCGTGGGGCAGTCTGGATCGGCAGAGTGAGGCGTTGCAGGTCTGACGTCGAGGGTGCTGGCCGTCTTCGACTCGCCACGGGGGTAATGTACCGCAGGCATCTGGCACTCGACTGGGAAAGCATCCTCCCCAGAGACCTTGCACTCGACCTGAAAGTCATCCTCGCCCGCCGTATCGGAATCCGGCACTGATGTCAAGGGCGAGGCAAAGGCGTCCACCAGCTCCGTATGGACAGCGAGAGGAGTGGTCGGAGGTGTAGTGGTTTCTGCGAGAGCAGGATCCGCAATAGACTTGATACGGGGCGAGGGCACGGACGGACGTGGCAGGACGCGGAGCGGGAGGAGGGACTCGTTCCCGATATAAAATCGCCCGCTTCCACGCCCATCTATTTGCTCCCCTGGCATCGTCGGGTCGATATATACGACGGGCTTGGGGCCGAGTCTCCATTCCTTCTGCACTGCGCCGATAAATTTGCGTCGTCCCTGCATAGGCTGCGCCACTACGAATTGCCGGTTGCCGTCCGCGCCCAAATAAGTCTGTGCAACGCGCGCGCCGGTGACGTCGTACATGGTGGCGTAGTAAGTGCTCGGTTCAATGACCATCTGCTTGAGGACATGGTAAGGATTCTGCTGGTTCGGACGCATCCCCCTCCCGAATTTGTATATGTCGCCTCTGCGCGCCGAGCAAGTGTCGCAGGAACAGGTATTGTTGCATTTGGGGCAGTTGTCAATGGGCGATTTGAACTCGAATGCAACGGTCCCTTCGTCGTATCTGGAACAGAACAGGGTCAGCGAGGAAGGTGATCAGAGGAGGACGAACGAACTTCATCATGATACATCGGACGCAGTAGAAATGATTACACTCCGCGAACGACATGGACATATGCCGGGTCTTACGCCTGCATTGATGACAGAACACGTCAGGATCGCCGAGAGGCCAAGGGGGGCCGCTGTAGCGAAAAAATCGGTTGGTGCTAGGCACGGGGTAAATGACGTTGTCATTAACCTTAGTCTCGCCGGCATTGTTAACCTTGGGCTTGCTGTCTTTGAGTGCGCGGCCTTTGGCGGTCCGCTTGGGCTTCGCGGCAGGTTTGGGTTTAAGAGGCGGGGAACGGGGGTGGCGGATGGAGGGAGATGATCCTGCGAAGTCATCGTCGGAGTCGAAGAGGTCGGTGGGCAGCATATCGGAAGGAACATAGCGCTGCACATGACCGCGTTGTGAAACACGACGTGTCGGTGCAGGCGCGGAAGGCGCAACAGGCGCAACAGGCGCAACAGGCGACGAGGAGGATGCCGCTGAAGGTGAAGAGCTGCGCATTCGCGCGTCCTCTTCATCTTGCCCGTAATAATCTTCCATCTCTGGGTCATCATATGAGTTCTGGACATCAGGTTCCATCGTTCCACCGCCCAGCAGTGAAGGATCGATCGTGCCGTCACCGTACGGCTGATGGTCAATGAATGGCTCAAATGGCGGTGGCGACAGCTGCCGCTCGGACGAGTGCGCAAAGGGAAGATGATGGACGGAGGAAGGGTTATAAGGATGGAGCGGCGGGATGGTGGAATCATAAGGGAAACCGTCTGGACTAGTCTTTAGGCTAGCAGTCGGGATTCGTGTGGGTGAGGTGTCAAACTCGTTGAGGAAAAGGCTCATGTTCATGCTATCGGCTGAAGAGTGCACCGCGGCGCCGTTGTGCACTCGACTTGCTGACGTGCGTCTGCTGGTCGATCTACGTCCGCGACTCGTGGACCTCCGCCCCCGACTCACCGACTGTAAGGGCCAGGTATCGGCAGCAATGGGGCTGGGTGTCCTTTCCGCATGCTCGCTCGGCGCCTTCTGTTTGCCTCTCGCTTTCGCCGACAGTATCATAGGAGCATCCTCCTCCACCGCTGGCTCAGTGTGCGAATCGATGGGGTGCAAAGAGGCGGGCGCTCGGGGCGAAGCTAAGGGTAATTTCGGCGGCGGCGGTGGAGAGGCGGCAGAGAGGTGTGGCGCAAAGGGAGACGGGGACAATAACGGTGATAACTCTGGCTTGGATGGCATTGACCCGTGCGATTTTGGCGAGATAGCGAGGGCGCGAGGCTTGGGTTTCACCTTTGGTATGGGCTTGGAAAGGTCAAGGCGCCTCAGAGGCTGCTCCACCTGAGATATCTGCGGTTCGGGAGGCGCCAATGGTTCCTTCCGATGCTGCGCGGGCGAAAGGCGTGTCTGCGGCGGCGGCAGAATTTTCTTCTGCTTCGACCGCCCCCGCGGTTCCTCATCGCGCGGTTTGCTCCCACTGGCAGTGTTAGCGTCGCGCACCCGCCGCCGCCCATCCTCTCCCTGGCCATTCCACAAAATTGACCCGCCCGCCGACACGTCTCCATCAGCGTCTGCGGCAGGGATAATCGGCCAAACGGGGCACGGCGGGACGGGACACGATCGCGCACCCACACTGAGAGGAACTTGAGCCCAAGGCTCATGGACGCCAGGGACCCCGCTGTGTAACAGCGCCTCGTAGGCCATGCGGTCCACCTCCTCGACCAAGACGTCGAATCGCAGGCGTGTTGTGTCACCGGACTCCTCGCACCAACCAAGGCTCCGCGCAGGTACGGGCGCGGGTGCAAGGGTGACGTCGTCGTCGGGTCGCCGTGGAGCCTTGCGGATCCGCTTCTCCGATTGGCCATGGTCGCCCGTCGTCCGTGGCTTTGCCTTCTTCTTCTCCTCCGAGTCCTCGCGCCGTGCCACTTTCGGACGCTTTCTCGGCGCCACCACCACTTCCACTGTCCCCGCCCGGTGCTTGTGCGCGTCCGTGTACGACTCCGGGTCCTTCCTCTTCCCTCCAACCGCTATCGCACCGCTAGCCTCGTTTTGCGTCCACGCGGCGTTGAGCGCATCACCGAGCGACATGTGCACCTCGCCCCTCACCCTCTTCTTCGGCCTACTCCTCCCGTCCTCTCCCTCGTCGTAATCGTAGCCGCTCGTCCGTGCGCTATACACGCTCTCACTCCTCTCACGCGGACTGTGCTCGCTCCGAGCGCGAGCCCGCCCGCCGTACCCCCGCTCCTCCGTCCTGGGCCGCTTGAACGGGTACGACGCGCGCGGTATCGCCACGTACTGCATAACCTCGCGCTTGCGCTTCTGCGGCCTTGCCGTCTGCGTCTGGCCGCTCCGGTTGTCACGCACGATACGCCGCGCGACGCCTACGCCCGGCGGAGGCGGCCTACGGACGGGACGCACGGCGTCCTGGTGAGGCGGGGGCGAGAACAGCTCGCGCACCGGCGACGGAGAGGGTGTGAAGAGGAGGCGCGCGTCGTCGGGGGGCAGACTAGGATCCTTCTCATTGATGCTCTCGTTGCTGCCATGTGCATTCCCAGTAGACTGCTTATGCACGATGAGCGCACACAAGCAGAAAAGACGATAGGGACGCACTTTCTTCGCGCGCGACGTGTAAGTCACAAGCTCCTTGTCCTTCTCTTTCTCTTTCTCCATCCCCTTGCTTGGTTCACCTTGTGTCCTGGCTAATGACAGGCTGTGCGACCACGACGATGTGTGTCTGGCCTCCGACGTCTGCCTCGGCTCGATCGTCATGCCCGCGGCGTTCTGCATAGAAAACGTTAGCATATTGAGGAGGGAACAGCGGAAATCGAGCAAAAGGGGAGGTGGTGGAACGGAACCGAGCGTACAGCGCGGACACGGCTCGAAGGGAGAGCAAGAAAAGGAGGCTGCGATCGTACCACCACCGATCACCCAATACAAAAGCCGCTCTCCTCTGTCCATGATCCGCATCGCCCTTCGCCCGCATAGAAAAAACAAAGCATGAAGAATCAAGCACCCACCTCTCTCGGAGCTGCGAGCCACCAGCCTCCCGACCCTGGTCGCGAGAGGGGTGAGAGGCTTTGCTGCAGCGGGGACGTTGCGCTCGAGGTTCGAGCCAATGCTGACGCTAGTGGGGACGGCGTTCCCGAGTAGGGTGAGCGCTTGGGACCCGCCCCATTCAAGGTCGAGATAGAGAAGGCTGGCGCTGGGGGCCGCTTTGAGGTTGCAGACGAGGGGCCGGACGACAAGACAGGGATCGGGTCGGGCGCTGGGATGGACACTGCGAGTTGCGACACCGACGGGACGCGCAGAGCAGGGCCTGGTGTGCCAAAGCCAAATCCGAACCCAAAAGCGGTCGTACTTGCATTTGGGTCGAGGTGGGCTCCGCCGGGCTGGCCGAAAATGGAGCCTGAAGTGGAGGTCGAGGGAGCTGTCATGATCCCAGAGAGATCGGGTGCGCTGACCGCTATCGACGACGGAGGTCTTGCCAAAACAGATCCAAGAACCGACGGCGCGGAGCGAGAGGACGTTAGCGGAGCCTGTGTGCGCATTTGAGCCCGGGGAAGCCATACAAAAATTGTCGATTAGGACGCACCGTCAAGATCTCGCGCGGTGGGCCGAAATGCAGTGGCTATAAAACAAGATGGTATCAGATTGGGGCGTAAAACAAATCCACAACATACGGGACGAGGGTCCAAGGACGATTTTGGTGCCTGCTGAAGCGTGCGCTTAGACTTTGCAGGCGCGGGCGGCGATACGTACACGTACCGCGAGCGAACTGGTGGCCACCGGTGCCAACAAGGCGTGCATGGAATCATCCGTGGAACGAGGTGCCTGCACGTCACGATTAACAAAACATCGCGATGTTTGGACAGCCATTTATGCTCGCTATCATAATCAAAGGAAATCGACATGCCTGATCTCGTTCCTCATCCACGCGACCTCCACCGGGATTTCGGTGACCATCGACGCGATATATTAGTCCTGAGCTCGCGACATTTAGGCTAGAAGAAGCCCCTAGATGCGGTGGAATCGACACCGAAAGAGCGCTGTTGTCGATACTTGGATTTGACTTGTGAGCTGCACCCGGCGGTGTCGAGTTTTCGAGAGTCTTTGAGTCGTCCCACGACGCGCGCCTCGAGCTATCAGGGTGCCGGGGTGCCTGCCCGTCGCAATTAACAAAGGTGCTTATGCACTGGTTATCAAAGGAAATCGACGTGCCTGTTCACGTTCCGCATCTGCGCCACCTCCACCAGAGGTCCGGTGGCCCTCCGCGCGATAGCCCAGCCCCAAGTTCGCGTCCTTTCCACCGGCAGAAGTCTCCAGATGTGATGGAATCGCCGCCGAGACTGTGTCCTTGCTGGTACTTGAATTTGGATTTTTCTGCGCTGAACCTGGCGGTGTGGAGTTTACGGGGGTCTTTGAGCCATCCCAGTTGGCAAGCGAGGACTCCAACATCGCCCCGAGCTTGGCAAACCGGCGGATAGAAAGAGAAACGGGAAGCGGTCGTTTTCAGCGATGGTTTGCGCTTGTTTACTTTGCGCCCCGATTCGGAAGTCCCGCGTTTTCGCCACGCGCTTGCCACACAAGCGACTCGGAGTCCGGTTCTGTCAAGTTCTCTGACTCCGCTGCCTCAGATTTGCCTGTTTAACTTTAGCTCGTGCCTTTGTACGTTTATCTCCTGATTTTTTTCAGCAATCGTGCCGCGTTTTTCAAACGCAGATAAATTCATGACATCCATCATGCCAGTGATCTCAGATTCTCACTCGATTTCACTGCAGCAGATGTATGAACTCCCACAGACGCTATGTATCGGTTGTTTCAGCCACGTTTCGTCCGCGGTTTAATCGATGGATGCGCTGGAATGTCGATGTTTGCAAGTTTATCTACAATCTTTGAACATTCTTCCGGACCCTCACCGCCACATTCAACACTCGTCAATACCCAGGTCACGTCAGACATGGGCGAGTTGGGAACATCTCGAGCTCTGGAGGCTAATCCGGGTTGAATCTTTGCGTCTGAGTGACGTCTGAGTGAGTGCGAAATCAAAACGGCGACTCGGAATTGATTTCAGCCAAGTCAGCTGCGCCTCGTTTGGTCTGTTTCGCGACTTTCCGCTTTCACAGCGCGATAAAAATAAGTCGTGGTGGGGGCTTGGCTTGACCGTTCTTACTTGAATCACCTCTACTGAGTACCTTGCCGATGAACAACGATATTAATCGCCCTGATTCAAACTTCCGTACGCACTCTCACATGACATCCAGGTTCGTCTTTTGCATCAAGGAACCAGCGGTACAGTGTGCTCATATCATGTTTAAAGGCCGATTCCATCACAGCCGGCATATATTGAATACTCCTGGGCTAGCCTGGACTCCCACCATCGGTCTCGTTTCCGTCGAGATCGTCAAGTCAAATCCACATAAATTCAGGTCGACATTCATGCTTGTTCTAGGAGACTTCACGTATGCAGCTTGCCCGTACTCTGCTGACTTTGGTTTCCGTCGCACGACCTTGCTTCGCCAGGATTTACGAGGACGTCTCCGATCTCCCTGGCCTTGAATATGACTTCGTGATCGTCGGAGGCATGAAGCCCACCTTTCAAAGAGATTTTGGCTAATAACATTCCACTGCCAGGCGGTACATCCGGAAACGTTGTCGCCAACAGACTAACAGAGAGTTCGAACTTTTCTGTGCTGGTTTTAGAGGCAGGTGTATCGTTAGTCTTGTTCCAATTCTGCGGGCCCACAACTGATTGACGGAACGATCTTCTAGCAATGAGGGCGTCCTCGACTCCATTGTACCCTTTCTCGTTGGAGGTTTACTCAGTGGACCCAATATATACGACTGGAACTATACGACAACACCGCAAATCGGGCTGAATAATCGTACCCTTCCATACCCGAGAGGTGAGCATCGAAGCCAGCACAATATACTGAAAATCGAACCCATTTCGAAAGCACATATCCTGGGTGGATGCAGCGCACACAGTGAATCCATTCCTCATCTACAATTTATTCCTCTGACAGAGGAGTTCAGATGGAATGGTGTACACTCGCGGCTCGGCGGATGATTTCAATCGCTACGCGGCGCTGACGGGGGATCCGGGATGGGCTTGGGACAGCATCTTTCCTTACTTCTTGAAGGTATGATTTTCTTTCGTTTCTTTGATCCTTAGTACTAGGCCTTAGTACCAATGCGCGTTCCAGACCGAGAAGTGGACACCGCCCGCTGACCATCACAACACCCTCGGGCAATTCAACCCGGATGTGCACAGAACCGACGGAATTAATTCAGTCAGCCTCAACGGCTATCCATGGCCCATCTTCGAGCATCATGTCATCCAAACCACGAAGGAGCTTCCGGAGGAGTTCCCCTTTAACTTGGACTTCAACTCGGGCCAGATGCTCGGCGTTGGTGCGTGTTATGACGCAGCACATAAATTGCCAACAAGTGAGCGACAGGTTGGCTTCAATCCTCCATCGAAGGCGGAATGCGGAGCACATCGGCGACGTCGTATCTCGCACCGAAATTCGTCCAGCGGGAAAATTTACATGTGTTGTTACATGCTCAAGTGTCCAAGTTCGTAGATCCAAACAAGACCGACGAGGATTTGACGTTCGGAGGCGTGGAATTCTTGCAGGGTAGGTATCATGTTTTCGAGGCGGACACGTTTATGTATTTTCTAGGTGGATCTCTGTACACTGCCAGAGCCACCAAGGAAATAATTCTGTCGGCCGGAGCGGTAGGGACCCCGAACATCCTCATGCACTCCGGTATCGGTGAGCCCAAGGCTCTGACTGCACTCGGAATCCCGTCTGTCTTGGACCTTCCCAGTGTGGGTCAGAATGCTACCGATACACCGACTGTTCACGCCGCATGGATTGTCAACTCGACCCAAACTGTCGACTCCATAACGCAGAATGCGACCCGCTATAACGAGGCGTTCGCGGAATGGAACCGGTCCCACACGGGTCCCTTTGTCGATCTTGGCACTACTCACATCGCTTGGATGCGTTTGGCGACCGAGTCGCCCATCTTCGAGAATTTCACGGACCCGGCTGCTGGTCCCAATGCACCGCATATCGAAATAGCAATGGGAGTGAGCGAAAATCTTTTGTTCTATGCCAGACCCAGGGTTTATTTCTTCCAATAGACTGGTGGTGCTGCCAATCCTGGCGAGCACGCCATGAGTATGGGCATCGTTGTGCTGAATCCAACTAGTCGTAAGTGTTCAAATTCGGAGAATCTTTCAGGCCCTCAAGGCGACCAAAGGTGGTTCTGTTACTTTGCAGAGCAATAATCCGTTCGACCCTCCTTTTATTGATCCCGGGTTCTTGAAAACGGATATCGACATGTACACTGCCCGAGAAGGGGTCAAACGTGCCTACAGGTTCGTCCAAGCACCCGTATGGCAAGATTACATTATCGCACCGATCACCGACTTGTCAAACCTCTCGACCAAGGCGCTGGACGTGTATATACGGGATACTGCTACACCTGAAGCCCATTTCTTGGGCACCGCAGCAATGTCGGCTAGGAATTCAAGTTGGGGCGTTGTGAACCCGGATTTGTTGCTGAAGCACGCGAGTGGGATTCGAATCATAGATCTTTCGATTATTGTGAGTGAGATTTCAACTATCGACGCCCGATCCAAACTCAACGATGCTAGCCTCTCCCACCCAGTGCTCACACTCAAGCAGTAGCCTATGTTATCGGGGAAAGGGGAGCCGATTTAGTAAAAGAGAGATGGGGATGATCCCGGCTCGACCAACTGTTCAACAACTTAGATATATCTTATATTGCAAGTTCAAGGCGGTTTGAAGGTGGCATGCCAATCAGTTACGAGCTGGTTATGATAGAGCGTCTGTCTAGAGAGACTAGCATGCCAATGGCATGCACTCAAGGTGCACTAATGCACAAACAGAAGTGGAAAAATTCAAACCAAGAACTACCAGTAGACCTATGTAAACAATCCAGAATACGTGTGGTTCAAACTCCTGAGAGAATTGGAGGCCATGGGCGAGGTGAAGTTCTTTGAGTTTGGTTGTGCTTGCCGTTGTCTTTCGCGTGACACGACCCACGTGACTGCCTCTTCTTTCTTCGCGACCATGTCGTCGTCCATTGGGCCTTCGCATTTTGTGAAATCTCCACGAAGCTATGTGTAAGATACCATTCACTCTCCTTTGAGCGCATGATGTTCTATCCTACAGGCCCCTCCCGCTATCCGTACGGAAGATACGAACATTGGATCGGCGGAAACTTACTATGAAAGAAGATTACATTAGAGTCCTCGGAAAGTCGCGCCTCCAACTCCAACTCCGCTCTGTGCGAGGGACGTCGACCGAAGGCCGATTCACATTTCGCGCGGCTCACGCCAGCTACACCGCCCCTGGCGCCTGGCTGAGAGGCTACTTATACTACCACGTCTCTCACCCTCACACCTTTCTCTCTGGTGCGGTTCGTTTCCGATGCACGCCTGACCCGGATCCAAGCTCTTTTTTGCGCGGGCACGATCTCCCCGACCGTATGGGCCTCCCGTGGAGCTTGCCCCTTCCGCGCATCCTCGGTCGCACAAAGACGCTCGGCCTTCTTGGCCACCAGCTCGTCCTTGAGGGGCTGGTTTCTCAGGAGCAGCTGTGCAAGGCGCATGCGCTCCTATTGTACAACCCCGAGCGCGTGTTACCGGGCAAGTCGCTTTCGCGCGTACAATGGGTGCACGCGCTGGGCCAGCGTTTCGCCATCGACCTCACTGTGCCGCTGACCATCGCAGTAATGGGCCCGCACACGCTGCTTAGAGTGACTGTCTGTCCCGCCTTGATGTGGCGCGGTGCGTGCTTCGCGCTCTCTCCTTCAACCCAAACTCACGAATCACCCACAGGCGGCGCGATCGTGTGCTTCGAGCGGAACGACGATCCGGACGTCGAGGAGGTGGTACTGCGTGTTTTGGAACCCCTCCCGGACTATCACGACCGCCTGTTGCCTGACTATACTACCCGGGATCCTCCTCCAGACGCAGCCGGAGACTATCTTCCGCAATTACGTCATCTTCCAGCTCTCCGAAAAGGCTGCCTGGTCCCCGACCCCGATGGTATGGGTCTGACCCCGTGGGTTTGGCGATATGTGGTGCGTTCTCCTTCTTTTGGCGTCGATCTCTGCAAGGATAAGACCACTGATGTGGTCCTCTTAGGACGAAGGACCGTCAGATGCGGCATTACACTGCCTCGTATACCCACCCGAGCACTGCCCGGTCTCTCCTGCGACGGATGGCATACCAGAGAGTCTGCTGCAGCCCCCGCGCTTGGGTATGAAATCGTAAGATTTGGCTGACTGCGTGCACGGTCGAGCGATTCACAGTTAGTTGGCTCGGGACTCAAAGTATTGTATGTATCCACACATGTATTTCAAGAAGAGTATCGATGCGCGTGCGCTGTGATTAGAAAGTCTCCACAAATCATCCCCCCTCTATTCTAGAATCCTCTTTAGCAAGTCCCGCAACTGGCCAATCTCCTTTCCTCGTTTCGGGCGCATCGGCGTCGTATTGTCGCCATCATGTCGCCAGTCTGGTTCGTTCTCTGAATTATATTTCGCCAAGTACCCAGCGTGGTAGAATCGTGGCATCGCATGGTTGGGGGCAAAGCTACCGTCGCTGACGAGAAGCACGCCAGGGACCTCGCCACCCAGCGCATGGCGCTCCCAGACGACCGAGTTACCCATACCGACCCGGCAGATACTGCGGTTGCATCCGAAAATCGACAAGACGTCGACCAGTGTGAGTGGGTCCATGACTGGATCGGGGGTGCCGGAAACCTGGGTCTCCGGACGGGGGAACAGAATGTGGACGTCGGTTAGCCTCGGGAAGCGGGCGAGATGCTCAAGGAGCTCGGGAGAGATGGGCTACAATGTCGTCAGAGGAGAAGTAACAAAAAAGCAAAACGACACATACTGCATCGCGATCGTACTCCTTCCACGCCCATGTAAATCCAAACTGCTTCAACTTTGTCGGATTACAGCAGCTCAAAATCAGTCCGACGTCTTCCGCATTGATCACTCCAAAGCCGACCCGGAGGCTCTCCAGCTGTGGTAGGAAGGCCTGCAAAGCTGCCTTCCAGGCCGCCCAATCGATGGTTCCGAGATGCTCATCGTCACAATCCCACAAATCTCGCACACTGGGGAATCTGTAGCAACCGGTGCCTTCGCGGGTTTCGATGCCAGGCAGCAATGCACTCTCCTCCAACCAGAGACTGACCAGAGTATCCAGGGAAGGAAGGAATAATGGAACAAGGCCAGCGAAGTATCGTCCCTCCTCCGAGTGGTCCCAGTCTTTCGACACGCCAGAGTGCTCTGAGCCCTCAAAGTTAGAGTCCTCTGAATCCGGATCCTCCCGGTTCTCTGTTCCCTTGCTTTGCCAATTCAACCTTGCACTGTTCGCCATATAGTTGCCGTCCTTGATTTCGAGATGGGACAGCATAGGGAATTGGGCTCCCGATAAGCCCTCGAACAGCTTGATATTCCCAACAAAGTACACCATAATGCTGAGATCAGAGATGCTATCAGCAACCGCGTGAAAACCGAATGAGTGTTCAACTCACCATTGGCGTATGTCGAGCGAAAGATGTGTCAACAGGGTGCAGTCGACAATATTCAAGGGCCCAGCACGCGGATCCCTTATTGTCAAGTCGGCAACAACGAGCTCGAACCATTGAATGGCGGGAAGCCCAAGTGTGGGGAAGTTATACTTTTCCGATGCTCCGCACTGCGGAGATCCCCTCATATCCCAATCCCAGACACCTTCGGTAATGTCCATTTTGAGATGCTCGAGATTTGAGTAAGTGGAAAGTATGTCCCGGTGAGACACCAAGGTGAGGAACACGCTCTGCGACACGTCCCGGAGATCCAGAGACCTGATAGACGGTCCGAGAGTCGATAAAAACGGCCCAATACTGATAAGTGATTAGCGGGAGATTCTCGGAATGTGGGCGCGACGTACTCCCAAGCCTCAGGGTCTTCGAATGCTCGTTCTGTTCGCCAACTGGTATAACGCACAACAGAATCGACAGCAAATGTTTGCAGTCTTTCGCAGTCGCCAAGAATTCGAACGCTTTCGCTTGACAGCGGGAGACCAGGACAGTTGTGGTATTCGAGCGACCTAAGATTGCGTGTTCTCCTGAACAGTTCCGGAAGTTTGTTGTGCAAGGCCACGACATCGTCCTCCTCCGAGTCCGACTCCAGCTCCTCCCCCTCCCCCTCCTCCCCCTCCTCCGATTCCTCCCCCTCGTCCTCCTCCTCTTGCTCGCCCTGTTCTGTTCCTTCTTCTACTTCTCCTACAACTTCGGCTACAGGTGCCGGGCGCCAATGGTCCGGGGGCCAATAGTATCTGTCGTGCTCCACTGCAAGGACGAGGTGGCGAATAGATTCCGCAATATCAGGCAGATTCAGGTCCGAGCTCGGTGCCAGGAGATAGTCCAGTACTTCTTTAGACGTGGCGGCAACTTCGGCGTCCCATGTATCCAGATAGATCGGAAGCTCGCACAGACGATGCAGTGCAAGGGGGAAGAACGGGTGTGAATCGGGAAGGGCGTGTAGAACGGGATAGAGGACACTAGCGTCCGCAAGGTGGGAGAGAATACGGGAGAAAACGTCTCCGTCGAGGTCGATCTGCTCGAGTGACATGGCGGGCGGAGACAGACGACTCCGTTGACCGGGCATCAACTTCCACTTTCTGAACATGCCGAGCCCGTGCTTGGCCCGTGCCGGAAGATTTCGCACGCTTCAGGCCAACTTTAAACTAAAGAAAATTCGTTAAATCTTGGGCTGGGAAGGTACATATATTTCGCATCGAAGAGACTCCCCGGTATGACGTTCAGAACGTTGCAAAAATCAAACACAGATAATTTTCGTCGGCTTTGGAAAGTTTTTTTTGCTCAAATGCCAGATCGGTTCTGTACTGTGTATAGGTGTAGGATTGAAGCCCTGTGTGTCTACCCTGCCAGAAACAGGCCCTGAGCATGATGAAAAGCAACCCAACCAGCCGCATCAGGGTCATTTGATGGAGCCGGGAATTTCCGATGCAGGCAACAAAAATTGAAACCAAGGTTGGGCTGAGTCTCAGTTGATCAATGAAGGTCCTATTCGAGTGTTTTCGCTCCCTGGATACTGGAGTACTCGCGCTGCTCTTATTGCGAGATAATGTTACACATCCGGAACTTTCCGAAGTTGGAAGGTCGGGACGATTTCCGAGATCCCGACCGACACCTGGTGGCCCGATGTTCATTTTTCCAATTCAACCAGCGATGCTCCTCACCCTACACCCAATCATACTTCAACTGATTTTCTTTGGATCTTCCCTTTATTGTGCCTGCACCGGCAAATCCCGTGTACCATCAATTAAGTTCAAAATCACTGATTGGCTGGCCGTCCGTCATCTTACAAGTCACTTCCTTCGATAATGTGCATACAGAACTCACGCAGTGGGCCAAGATACAGCAGAACTGGAACCCGAGACCTGTGCAAAAAAAATCTTCTGAAACTAGCGAAACTTATCTGGATTTCATTTATGCAACATTCTGAACGTCATACCCCGGAGCGTGTGTCAGGGCTCCAATTGCAGCGCACCGCACCCCAAGGCTACGATTCCTCCGTGATATGACTGTGTTGAGAAAGCAAAACTTTGGCAAGGTACGACACGATCTTGACTGGGGGTGAAGGGCCAGTGCTTCGCATAGCAGTACGAGTCCGTCACGTTTTTTTGGTAATCTGATCAAACTCTTGAGCCCTCTTGAGCCTACTTGAGCAACCAAAATTGTATGTACAGCGGTGACCAGATGAAATATTTGTCGCTTCTCAATGTTCGCCCGGCCGACGCATGCGCGTCGACCAGCTCACATTGAGAAGGGGGCGCCGGATCGAACCGGGCCGGTGAGCCGTTGCACGTGCGCTCAAGGAAAGCTGGACTGAAATTGATGGCCCAGGCAAAGGCGGAGGGGAACGACACGTGATGAAAGCGAACAAATAACAACTGCAACTTCAATCAAAACGAGACTGAATTTGACCAAAAAAGTGGCGGACCAGCCGCTGACAAGAACGAGTCTAAATAAATTTAGGACTCGTAACACGATCGCGAGCTCTAACACGGGACAGATTTGAAAAATTAAAAATCAGTCCAGAAGCTTGGAAAACTTAGAACCGTTGTTAAGTAAATGGGTGAACCAGTCCTGATTTCGCTAAGCAGAGTAAGTAGAACACAATGTGGGATGCACTCTCAGGTTTTATCATACGCAGTATTGGGCAGCCAACCTAAACGCTCCTCAGCCCACATCTGCATGTACTCCTTCCTCTGGCTTTCCGGCGTGGTAAAACCTTCGATGTCTTTTCTGGAATACGACCTGCCGCCGAAGTGTCTGGTGATCCGGGCAAAGCGCTCGAGTCGTTCGTCTATAGTCTGGTACTCCTCGAAATCAATGACAGTGATGGGGAGCGACTCGAGCTGCTGCAGGGTCAGCTTTGAGTAATCCGCTTCGGGTCCGCCCAGCGCGTTCATGCTCTGGACTAGGGAGTGACTAGGGAACCGGAATCGAAGTTGGCAAGATGCGTCATTGCAAAATGGAGTCGAGGACAACGCGCTGTCCTTTAGAATGACATTCCTCCCCGCGAGGTCCGCATGCTGGATGCCACGTAGGAGGAAGAGGTAGTTAGCAAGCAAGATGGCATCGAGGACCGCCACCTTATGCGTGTCGCATACAGGTTCGCCGTCTCCTGGTTTGTAACGATGAAGATCTTGTCCTGGAACAAAATCCAAAAGGATGACCTGCACGCTTCTTTTTTCCTGGAGAGCATTCGGCGCTGCTGCTACCATCGTCAAGAAACAACCGACGAAACGCGGGACGAGAATCCCCTGCAAGTCCTGGAGAGCCTTGTATGCGTGAACCTCCATGGCTACGGCCCGGTCGATGCGCCTGAATACGTCAAACTTCTTGTCCGAAGCGGCGGCGAACAGGGGATCATAGAAACGAGCCACCATTGTCCGTCCCTCGCATTGCACTTTCCAGACCTGGGCATAGCGCGTGGTCAGTGGTTGTTCGAGGACCACTTCGAGGGTAGGATGGGGACTGAGGGGCTGGACAGTGTAGAGACGGCAGTTATCCAGGCGACCCCCGTTGATCTCCCGCTGGCGGTCAGCGTCGCTGAAAAGCAACGAATTTCGCTCCCCCGCAGGCTTCGTCGGTGCTTCATGCTGGTAGAGTAGAAATTTCCGTGATACGCGATATTGGGTCGATGGATCAGAGCGATGAGGCAGATGAGGCTGGTGCATAAATACGCGTAAGTGGGTCAACCAAGGGTCGACGGAAAGAAGTCGCAGAAGAACTTGTCAAGAAAACTGAGTGGCCGCCGTGGCCGTCTGTGTCGCGCCGGCAAGCCGGTGATGGCATCCAAATTGATCCAAACCCAATCCCAACCCAATCCCACACTGTGTGCACCCAAGTTCTTCTTGCAAAGACGGTAGCGCTAATGACGTCGAAACCGGCCAGACCATGGAAAAGGATGTCCAAGGCGCGTGCGCGTCTTGTGTTGATGGCCAGGCAACCCCTCCCTCATCCGTGCAATGTCTACAAAGAAGACGCGATGTTAACGCTTCACCGACACACACCTCCCTCGTCTACCCTCGCCAACCTCACTGCGATGCCCCTGCTCGATGATAACAGCCTCCTTTTGGAGCGCTCCGTTAACGGGCGTCTATGCAATTGCGCGCGCCACACTGTTATCCCCTCCTCCACATCCGCCCCTCTCCAAATAAAACTACTGCAACCTCTCTCCGTAGGGCTTCGTGTGCTACGCCTTGCGCAGGTCTGGAAAGTGGAGCTCGGCGGCAAGATCTGTGTGGCGCGCATCTACGATCCATTGTATGTGCGACTCGAGCTTGGGATGGAGGATATATTTCCTTCCATTGAAAGACTCGTCATTGCCGAAACAACAGCATATAAACGACTCGGCGACGATCTACAGGGGAATCTTATTCCGAAATTCATAGATTGTTTCTTGACAATGGTTGACACCACCGACGACGATATCTTCCGGCCTATAGACCCTGCCGTGGAGATCCCCAATCAGCGAAGCGTCTGGGTGCTGCTTGCGGAGTTCATCCCTGGGACAGATCTCGAGCAGAAGCAGCCAAGTCTCGAACATCCCGTATGCAATCCGCACAAGCTTGCGGTGATTCGAGCTGCCTTTGTCGCATGGCATTCGATGGCGCGCCGTGGCATTTTACACGATGATTTCGCGGACAGGAACCTCATTCTCAAGTCGGTCACCCCATCGAGAGATCCTTTTTGCACGGATTGCACCTGCAATCTGCGATTCCAGATCGCAACGACACTGTTGGAAGAGTATTCCCCAGCAGCGTCCTTCCCTATCGCTGTCATCGACTTCGAAAATTCGGACGTGACCGAAATCTCTGAGTATGATACCAGAGTTGGCGAGTGGGAACGTGCCCAAGTCAAATTTGCGAAGCTGGACCGTGCCTGGTTTTGTACCGCGTAATCTTACCTATTCACCTACCTACCTATCATCATTGTGATATGCACGCACGCCCTCAATTGAACAATTTGGACGACACCTTTCTCTCTTTCGGATATTCACAACTGTTCTTTCACAATCCCTTTGCTTTCAATCAAATGTACGCTTTGTCGAACTAAGTACATGTTTATCACGGGCGTCAGATATAAGTACTGGGAGTCCACTCCCTCGTCCACGACTTCATGAAAAGTTCCCTCCCGTTCTCCGGCGACGAAAGGTCAATAAGTTCTTGTCTCGATGGACCATCGTCGGGACTGCACCCCAAGGCCTCAAGCCATTCCATGTTTCCTGCAATCCTGTCATCCAGAGTTTCTATGTATTCGAGATCGATGACGGCGATGGGGAGGGAATGTAGCTGGTGGAGCGTCAACTTTGAGTAATCTGTTTCTTTCTGCGCTTGCATCCTCTGGACCAAGGATTCCGTTGGCGTTTTGAATCGCAATGGGCAAGAAATGTCATCGCAAAAAGGCGCAGATGATAATGGGCCATCCTTGAGAATGATGTTCCTTGCGGTCAAGTCCATATGCAGGATGCCGCGCATGAACATGAGGTGGTCGGCGAGGAGGACTGCATCAAATACAGCGGCCTTGTGTTTATCACACGCGGGTTCGTCGTGCCGTGAATGAGTCGGCAGCCTAAGGTCGCGTCCCGGTATATATCCCAAAAGAACGACCTGCACGCTTCGTTCGTCGGGAACAGCGTTTGACGGGGCGATTGTGGTCGAGAAGCAACCCAAAAAGCGGGGTATGATGACGCCCTGCAAGTCCCGGAGAGCCTCGTAGGCACTGATCTCCTTCGCTAGTATGGATCGGTCACTGTCATTCTGGGCGGCATACAATGGGTCGTAGAAACGGCCGACCATCATTTCCCCTCCGCATTGAACCTTCCAAACCTGCACATCACGCACAGCAGTTGGATCACAGGCTAATGCCTCCTCGAGGGTGACTTCTAGAGCAGGAGGACTAGGGATCATGGAGGGACAACGATTCTCCTGCCCACCGTTAGGGTGGATCTCCGGTGCTTTCCCGTCGTAAAACGTGTGTTGCAAGTCTCCTGCGGTTTGCGCGGAGGGCTCATAGAGTGCGAACGGCCGCGAGACATGATATTCTGTTGATGGATCTGGGAGAGTCGGGGGTCGACGGATGGCCATAGGCTGGTAGAGAAGTTAGCCTATGACGCGCTAGGTACATTGGGCCATTGATCCGGGACTAACTGACCTCTGGGTTGCAATTGAAAAGGCTCGACTCGCGGCCAAGCGCCCGCCGATTGGTCTTGGATGCGGGGTCTATTTCCAGGCAACGCTCGGACAGTTGTGATTTGTGGGATGTAGAGTTCGTCCGATGGGTGGGAGACGAGGTTCGCGTGGCAGACTGGCTGCAGTGGCACTGGAAGTTTCACAGCAAAAGTCTGGAAAAAGGAGTTGCAGACCACGTGAGCGTGCTAGATTTGGTCAGGTTGTCATCGGTACCGGGCCGCACAACCGCGTTGCCTCTGTCGACGACGAACTCATTTTGACGCGTTTTCAGTCGCCGACAGCCTCTAGCTGGATTATCATGTACCTGTGGCTCTTTCTGCAAACGAGACAAGCGAATTATTCTGGACCAGCTTTTGGACGAACTTGAGGCTCAACGCCGGTTTGAGCAATCTGGAGAAACTGCTCCAGATAGCTTCCTTTCTCTGCGCACGATTGCAGCTGCATGGCATGGACCTGTTTGAATTATGGCCGCTCCCCTCTGTCTCGTCCTCTCCGGGTACACGGCCCATCAAGGACATCGGCACTTAGATACGCGGATGTCGTGGTCGAGCGTGCATTGAGGGTGGATGGCTGGCGAAACCTTTTCCGGAGGTCAAGGTCCCCTCGGGCGTTTGAAGTATGTTTATCGTTGCATCCGCCGTCGCACTCCCTCATCTTTAATCCAGGCCATTTCGACCGCCCCACTTGACACCCCTCCATCAACCCCCGCCGAAATCTTTGCAATGCGGATGAGCGAATGGACTACCTGTATGCTAGTAGTACGAGGTGGAAATGGGGACGGACCTTGCTCTGGCTTTCGCCCCGAGGCACAGCACGTCCGCATGCTGCTTGAGGCGCAGGGCTTCGAGCTGCTTGTAGCGGAGTGCACCAGGACGCGGGCGGCGTTGCACAGGAGCCGCTGCAGCCCATGGAGAGGAAATGTAGCTGCAGTGCGGATGATGACGCGGGCGCCGGCGCAGCTAGGGAACCTGGAAAGTTTGCATTGGACACATGGATTCACCAGGTACTTGTCGAACGAGCTCGAGTCGGGCAAGGGTGAGCGCCCCTTTCTAGTTTCCGCTTTCTGAACTGACGCCATCGCGCATAGGTCGCTCACTTAAATGTATCGAAACACATCGCCGACTGGTACGAGCCATTGAAGGCCCAATCGAGAGTCGACGCAAACGGTGCTAGTAGCGGCGGCCGCAGTTTGTTCGTCCTGCGCGAGGTTCTCGGCGACGCGTATCCACGCAGGAGCCAGGCAAACACTTATTCCGGTTCGTGTCCACTCAATCTCTTTGTAAATCCAAGATTCATGGGTCTTTTGAAGGCGTGTTCTCACTGTCGCCTCTGGGCAACAAGCGCACGGGCGCGGTCCCTGTGCACCTTCAGGACGCACACGTCTCCCGCGCGCGAGAAGCGGCAACGTGGCTCACCTACCAGCAAGTCTTCCGCCCTCGACCCCGAATCACTTTGTCCTCGGGATCCGCGCACGCGTCTCACAGGCCAGCAGCGGTGGAGATAGCTATTATGGTCTCGGGACATGTGCGTGTTCCGCTACGTCTCTTTCGGCTGCCTGCGATACACAAGCGAACTGACACGGTGCGTCTGTCAGCGTACTCTTCGCGCCCATACGCGACCCACCTCGGAGCAATTCTTACCACTGTCATACTTCGCGTGCGACCCGTCTATCCCGACACTGAAGGCTCAGATCGGCCTTACCTCTTACCTGTGCCTTTCCGGACGGTGGCGACCGCAGGAATTCTTCGACTTGATAGGGTGCGTGCTTTCTTTGTCTTCCTGCGCTCCCCGAAGTTAATTGTCTGTGGCAGATGCGTAGTGATCCATTGATGCCTCATGGTCTGGACGGGTGCCATCGGTGCTCGGATGACCAGCGCGGGCGAAGTCGGAAAGTCGATGTTTGGGAAGATCTCCAGCACTTGTGCTGCACGACAGGTCTCCGGTGCCCAAAGCCTTCGCTTCGTTGTACACCGCATCTAATGGCTGGTCGACATAGCAACTTCGACGCATTCTCGCTGTCCCGCTGTGCGTCAGCTTTGAGCCCGTCGTAGCCCGTCGCCTCCCGAGTTGGTATCGCCACACATCGCAGACCGCTGACATATCCGGAGGTGATCTGTGCAGCGTTCCACGATGCGCTGTGGGCCGCGATGTGCGTCGGAGACGCTGGATGTCCAAGCTGGCGGGTGGTGCTTGCGCTGCCCATCGGCTCGTTGCAGGCGGCATGCGGCGTCTGGATCTGTGCGAGCTCCAAGCACGATGATGCGGGCTGGAGGCGTCGGAAGCGGACTCTGGCCGGGCGGGACGCGGTCGTCGCATTCGGGCAAGATCGTTCGGCCTACCTTGGCACATTGGCTACAGTGGCGAGCGCGGGCGCGTGCAGAAGCACCCATCGCCGCCAATGGTTCCGAAATCTTCGAGGGCGAGGATGGCGGGGCCCCGTCGCCGGTGGCCGTCGGGCGCATCGACTGCCCATGCTCGTCGTGGTCATGGCAGCTTCGGGACGGCGAGACTGCTCGAGCATCGCGCATGCAAGGCGGGGCGGCGGCGGCGGTGCAGTACGAGCTTTGACGAGTGAAGCGTCTTCCAGCTGAATACATTGCATGAAGTCATGTAGTGCTCCACACCCACTTGTTCGCGCCACGAAGGGCATCGTACAGGCCCAGTGACCTCGTGCGTGCTGAGGTGCTTTGCACAGGATATCTCTCCATGTGTGCATCGAGTGGCCTCATGCCTGTCGGGCATGTCGTCTTTCCCATTGTGCTCATAGTTCGTGCACGCAGGGCGAGAATCCCGGAGCGCGCCGGGTGGCCGTGAGGCACTGGGCACTGCGAGAGTATATCTCGTGGGCTGCTCGGGCTGGTACTTCGCGGCCTCGTCTCACATTGTCGGCTAGGACGGATTGGCGCCACGGCAGGACGCGTGCACCTTCCATGCAGAGTATGTACTCACTGAATATACATGGGTTTGGAGGCGCCAATGGTCCTCAAATAAATTCCAAGCTCAGTTTTCATATTATGAATCATAATTACTGGGCAGCCAACCAAAGTCCTCCATGCACCACTTCCGCATGAATCCCTTCCTCTGCTTTCCCGGGGTGGAAACATCTTCAAACCATTTTTTGGGATAGGGCTCGCCACCGCATTTTGCTGCTGACTGGGCACTGTCAGCGACCCTTTCGTCCACAGTCTCAATGTCCTCGAAGTCGATGATAGCGATCGGCAGCGAATTGAGCTGCTGCACGGTCACCTTCGAGTAATCGGCTTCAGGTCCGCCGGGGTTGTTCATTTGCTGGAGCAGGGATTCCGTTGGGAACCGAAACCGAAGTTGGCAGGAGGCGTTGTCGCAAAATGGAGTGGGGGATACGGTGCTTTCCTTCAGAATGATATTCCTCCCTGCAATATCACCATGCTGGATGCCGCGGAGAATACAGCAATGGTAGGCGAGTAGGATGGCTGCCATCGATGACCGCCACCCGGTGATTATCGCAGACAGGTTCGTCGTCTCCTGGGTGGTAATGGAGAAGATCGCGTCCTGAAACAAACTCGAGAAGAACGACTTGCACACTTCTCTTCTCCGCCATCATCAAGAAACACCCAACGAAACGCGGAATGAGACCCCCCTGCAATTCCTGGAGAGCATCGTATGCATTAGCCTCCAGGGCTACGGCCCGGTCAATGTGCTTGAATATGTCGAACTTGTTTGCTTCATCGTAAACAAACAGAGGATCGTAGAAACGAGCGACCATCGTCTGTCCCCGGCCGCGCACTTTCCAAACTTGCGCATATCGCAAGTCGCGCAGTCCGGTGGACAATGGTTGTTCGAGAACGACTTTGAGGGTAGGAGTGGGGGTGAGTGGCTGCATCCGGTGGGCCTCACAATTCGCCAGGCGACCGTTTATCTCCGTCTCAGCTTCAGATTGGGTTTCGCTGAAGACCATGTCTTTTGGTTTGCCTGCAGGCAGCGGCGGGGCTTTGTGCGGGTAGAGCTGGAACGTGCGGGATGTATGATACTGTGTCGATGGATCTGGTAGCGGAGGACGACGTCGTGGGGCCCTGCGACGCTTCCTGGTCGGAGGTTGGATCACACTAGGTGGCATGTTTGAGTGAAATTCAGATCCCGAGTCCAAGCGGCGGTGAAAAAGCTGCTTATTCAAGGGCTTGGAAATCAACAGTCGTGTTCGGGCCGAAGCGTGCGTGATATGTGGTGTAGGCGAATTGTTGCCCTTCGATATCCCGCTCGGCTTGCTTGTGTAGCTGTTCGTCCAGATGGCACATGCGCGGTTCTCGCGCTGCCAACGACAAGCCGGTTTTCCGCAAGGACCTCAACGACCTTCACCGCCTCATTGGCCATTTCGACCTTAGCACATGGCGGTCTCGCAGATCCGCAGCGGTGGAGACAGTCAAGACGCGCGCCGACCCGATAAATGTGCCGCCAACGTTCCGGCAATTTTAACTTTGGTCTCGGGACATGTGCGCGTTTATGGTAGGTTGCTTATCCGAAAGCGTTCTGACACGGATTAATAACACAGCTCCCCTTCGCGCGCATTCGCGTCCCTAGTACTTCTGGAAAAGCTCCCGCCGTTCGTCTACCCTGTACATGTCGCCACGATCCATGCGAAACTTCACGCAGTCTTGCCGGACCTTCAAGGAAGTTCTGGCCTGCGGATCCCCTATCCTTCGCTTGTACTTTCTTCGTCTTCGCGTTGTCTTCGCGCACCCCAAGCTGACTGGATCAAATGCCTTCTGGCCAGATGGGAGCTCCTCATGCACGTACCAGGCGCTATCAATGCATCAACTCCCTCGAGCCACCTTTGGTAGGGGATGACAAGTGCGGGTGTCGGTCTTCGGTGCGTAACACTTTCTTTTCTTTTGCACCGAATCTAATCACTGCTCGATCAAGTCAGCACTCCGACCACGCCCGGTTCTCGTGCATTTCCCATTCCCATTCACCGTGCATTCGAGCCTACACCGTAGCTTATCACTTGTGCGTTCGCATCCTGCAGCCCCCCAGCCCTCGCACAAACCTAATTTTCAGTGCATACTTCGCATCGGGACCCATCGCAGTCCGTGGGCATACCAGTGATGACCCGTGTGACGCTCCCCACGACGCAGCGGTCCGCGATCTGCAGCGATGTGCGTTGCGGGTGCTGGATGTCGGGAAGTCTGGCCCGCAATGCCGCAAGCGGGCACGGTGGGCGGCGGCTTCTAGGGCTGCGTCAGCGGCGGCATTCGTGTGCAGGGGCTGTCCTGTGCATCCGGGCACGGGAGCAGGAGGGCGGTGTCGATTCTCACTCCCGATGCCGCCGGCGGCATTGCGCGAGATCGTGTTGCATACCCAGCCGGAATCGCGCTCGGCTACGGGGGCGCGCGCACGCGATGCAGCAGCAACCGCCGTCGAGAGTTCTACGGTCGGGGCGACGACAGTGACCATCGTCGCCGCCAGCTGTCAATTGTGTCCAGTCGGTGCTTATCGTGAACTGCTGGCAGGGATGCGCCGCCCTATCGGCCATGGCAGCCTGAGGAAGGCGGTTCGGGATCGGACGCAGCACTGGGCGGCAACGGCGGGGGAGTGCGAGCTTTTGAGAGCAAAGCGTCCCTTCGCTTGAGGGTTGTCTTGCTATTATACCCATTTTCCCGCATTACCATGGGTTTTTGACCGCCCAAGCACTCTTGTGCATGCTGGGTGTCCTCTGCGTGCAGCCTGCTGCCGCTCCTTCCCGCCGCCGCCCAGTTTGTCACGGTTTCGTTGCGTCGCACTCATGGCGCTGCTCACTCATCACCAAACCCGACCCGTCTACGAAGCAGAAGGATGGCTTGAGCAGGATGCCAGGGCGAAGTCGGGTAGGCCGCAGTCTGCTGTCCTCACCCTGACATCTACCTCGAGCTGCCCAGCCCCGAGATGATGCATCTCGACATCCTGATTGAGGCGCAGAACACCGACCTGCCCAAGGAGCCGAGAGCACCAGCACGCGGGCGGCATCGTGCATATGGTACCGTGGCTCTTCGGGGACGGTTAAATCGAGGGGCAGCATCAGTGACAGGTTTGCATTGGACGTGGATTCATTGGGTACATGGCGAACGAGCTCGGGTCGGGTAAGGGTGAGCGGCCTTTCTATTTCCCGCTTCCTCAGCTGACACTATCGCGCACAGGTCGCTCACTCACGCTGGTGCGGCCCGTACGAGCCAACTGGACGCAAACGGTGCTACTGGCAGCGGCCGCAGCTCTTGTCTTGCGCGACATCCACATCGAGGCGTATCTGTGTAGGAACCGGGCAGTCGTCTCCATAGGAGAGATGAACGAGACACATGCTCCCACATGCTCCTGAGCGTGTGCGAAGCCTCTGCTTTCCCACCCAAAAGCCGATTGGGGAGAACAGGCCTTGTAAAGACCGGATGACTTGAGATTCTTACAGAGATCGAATGGACAGGTACCGGCATGCTTGAAGAGCGGGATAGCCAGTGCGGTGTACATCAATTTCGACAAGCAGGCCTCCACGATATCAATGACCTCGTCGCCTCTTCGCGGGAGGGCAGACTGCGCCGCCCGACGTCTCGCGATTCATGGCGAAGAAGCGCGCCAACCTCATGACCGTGGACCATCGTTCTCGAGATCCTAGGCTTTGGTGTCCGCGCGCGCCTTTGCGCTGCGTCTCCTTTTGCTTGATGCTATACGTCCATGACCTATCTGACAAGGAGTGCCTGTCAGCGTACCCTCGTGCGTTAGCACATGCACCGCCGAGTGATGTATCTTGGAGCAGCCGCCTTTCAAGCCTTTTGCACGACACTGAAAGCCGAGTTGTTCTCGGCGTTCCACCTTACCGAACATTCAGACCTCATGGATTCTTTGACGTCGTTTGTGTGTACCTCTTTAGCTTGGTACGCTCTCCGCAGAAGCTGACTGAATTCTGTCGCAGTCATGCACTCGTCATGCATGCATGCCTCGTCGACTCAGATGACGCGCAGCTCGCCATCTGGGTGCCGTCGGTGCTGGGACGACCAGCGCGGGCGACGTTGACGGAAACTCGGCGCGCGCTTCCGTTCGCTTCCCATACCACCGTGCCCGTTGGAGCTTGTCTGTCGCTCGTCCGCGCCCCGCCCCCGCAAACCCGATCCTCCCTCCCGATTTTATATCGCGACCCATCACGAGCCTCCGAAACATCCAGAGGCGATCTGTGGGGTTTCGCGAGACTCTGCGGCCCACGATCCGCGGCGATGTGGATGCCGGAAGATCAAGCGCATACCGCGAAGCGCGCACGTATGCAGAGCGGCGGCAGCGCTGCGTATTTCGCAATGTGTATCATCGAGGGGCGCAAGGGAGCCCACGTGTGGCAGCCGGCGGCGTCGGAAGAGGAGGCGACACGGTCGTCGCCTTTGGGCAAGATCGTACCTGGTCCAACTCGCGCTCGGCTATAGTGGCGAGCGCAGGCGATGTCGGTCGTCACCAGCAAGTTTGCGGCCCACAGGAGAAGATATGCGCAAGACGTGGATACCTTCCAGTACATAAATGGCTGTAGAGATTTCTGAATGAAGACCGCTATCGAGACTAAACGACATCGACAGTATACGGAAACCTGGGGATGGATTTGTGGCAAGAAACTACTAGTATTCGTCCTGCGCATCGTCACCGTCGGCATACGTAAACCAGTTACCGGCTAAGTTTTGAGGGCGATGGAAGAATGTACATTCTCCAAGCGGAGCCAACAAGCCCCTAAGACCCAAGAACATAAAATGTTGAGGCACATTCATTATTGCAGTACATACATGGAACATCGTTGACCTAGTTCAGTCAGTGCTATCCGACTCCTCCTCCGACGACGACATCAGATCTTTAAGTTCCACAAGCTTGACTTTGACGGCGCCATACAGCAGAGCAGCTATTCATCCTTCTAAAGGTCCAGACAGTGTCTGCACCCCTATAGGTCTCGTCTGTAGAGCAAAACCCAGGGAAACGACTCGGGTCGACTGCGTTCTTGCACCTTCGATGACGGGCGGCATGTCCAGAAAGATCATCCGGGCCCAATCGAAAACAATGATTATCGGGGCGACGAATGTTGTATAGTACTTCGACTGTTTCAACTTCCCCGGGCCCGCTTCGGTTGTACAGATCACAACGACAGACACTGAACTACACTGCCCTCGGAGAGGATTAGCCAAGTGGTCTCAAAGGGGTTGTACGACAGCTGACTTTTTTCGCAGTTGAACGCAGCACAGCGCAGCACACAGATGGTGCAATTTCTCCGAAGATTTCCCTGGGAACATAAAAGGCGGACGTGGAGTCTTCTCTCTGCCCCCGCGCCCAGCTTCCTTCCCGTTCTCTTACCCTGCCAAATCTTGCCGCCGTAATAGAGGCCCATCTGTCTGGACATCATTCTGTTGGCCAGCTCATCGCCCACTAGGCTCACGCCCTCAATCGTGTTTGCACCTTCAAGAATTCTCCATACCTGTGCTGTGGTCGGCCCGGCTACGTTGCTCTGCCTGCTCGCAATCTTGAATCTGGTTCTCAACACTGCTTCAAGCCGTTCACGACTGGCTATGCGCTTCGTCTCAGATTGCTGCGGCCATGGCGCATCAAAATATTGTACCGCGCTCTGCAATGCTCCAAGGCTCCTTCCGCACTGCTGGGTATGAATTAGTTGACAATCACCGGGTGCTGCCTTTCGACTTTCGATCCTCTGTGCACCGCTCTCCATGATATTTATTCCTGTGCTCTGTGACGATGCAATAGCTGAACATCTACAGCCTCATTGGATCTTCTGCTGCTCCAGCCGTGTTCCATTCGTGTTACGTCCTAAATTTTCTCGCTAGTTCTCGGATTAGCTGAATGACCATTTCACATTGATTTCATTCAGACAATTGTTCCACTTCTTCGTTAAAACAAAAGATTGTGCCGCCGTACCTGCCGAAGCGAAGCGGAGGCTGGTCTTGTTTGTACTTATGGAGGAGGAGAAGGAGGAGGAGGATGTATGGGGTTGCAGTAAGGACAATGGTTGGCGAATCACATCAAAATCGCGTTACTGCCGTAAGTGATACGGTTTTTCGGACCGACGCATATGAATCAGTCTCAGTCACCACTATCTTCCACACCCAAGTTCTTCTTGCAAAATCACGGTAGCGCTCATCCACCCAATGGCCAAATCCCGTTGGATCTGCATGTCCGAGGCGCGGTCGCGTGCTTTGCATATGGCCCAGCAACCTCTACCTGATCCGTGCAATTCCTACAAGGAAGACGCGGTTCTAGCGCTGCACAAACACCCAGCTCCCTCCACTCCCGCCGACGCCAACGGTTATCCCATACTCGATGATGATAGCCTCCTCCTGGAGCGCTGCGTCAACGGGCGTCTAGCCAACTGCGGGCGTCACACTATCATTCCGGCCACATCTTCCCCGCTCCATATAAAACTACTGGAACCTCTATCCGTAGGGCTCCGTGTGCTACGGCTCGCCCAGGTCTGGAAAGTGGAGCTCGGTGACAGGATCTGCGTAGCGCGCATCTACGATCCGTTGTATGTGGAACTCGACCTAGGCGCGGAAGATGTATTCCCTTCTATCGAAAGACTCGTCGCCTCCGAGAATACCGCCTATGATCGGCTCCACGAACTACAGGGCAACCTCATTGCGAAATTCATAGATTGCTTCTTGACGATGGTTGACACCACCGACGACGATATTCTCCGGCCTATAGACCCTGCCGTGGAGATCCCCAATCAGCGAAGCATCTGGGTGCTGCTTTCGGAGTATGTCCCTGGGATAGACCTCGAACACAAGCAGCCAAGTCCCGAATCTCCCGTATGTGATAAACACAAGCTTGCGGTGATTTGGGCTGCCTGCGTTGCATGGCATTCGATGGCGCAGCGTTTCATTTTACACGACGACTTCGCGGACAGGAATCTTGTTCTCAAGACTGGCATCCCGTCGACAGACCCTTTTTGCGAGGATTCGGCCTGCAATCTGCGATTCCTGGTGGCGTTGGGAGAGCATCTACCGGTATCCTCGCCTATTGCTGTCATCGACTTCGAGAATTCGGAGGTTACTGAGGAGATTACCAGCTGTGATCCTATTACCGACTTGGAATGTGCCAAAGCCCGCTTTCCGAAGTTGAATTGTGCCTGGTTCCATATACCTTCGGACTTGAACTTTACTTGTACTCCCGGACGCTATTGATTGAATAAACTGGACTCTCTCCTTGGACGTTCAATATCCAGGACCCGTCTTTCACACGTCTGTTCTGTCACTGTGCGGAATGCTATATCATACCACATATCTATTACAGGTCGGAAAGGTAAGTGCTGGGAGTCCAATCGCTCAGCCACGACACCAGAAGTACTTCCCTCCATGTCTCCGGCAAAGAACGCTCGATGAGGTCTTGCTGGGATGGGGCCTCGTCGTGGCTGATGCCCCGTATGTCAAACACGATCCTGTTTTCCAACTGTTTTCTGCGATAATGTCATCCAGAAATTGTACGTATTCGTGATCAATCACGGCGATGGGAAGGGAATCCAGGCTGCTGGAGCGTCAGCTTCGAGTAATCCTTTCCCCCCCGAGCTTGCATCGTCTGGATCAAGGATTCGGTGGGACATTTGAATCGCAATAGGCAAGAGATTTCTTCGCAAAGAGGTGTCGATGATATCGGTCGGTCCTTCAGAATGATGTTTCTGGGGCTAAGATCCAGATGATGGATGCCGAGAAGAAACATGAGGTGGTTGATGAGCAGAACATCATCCAATACGGCTGTCTTGTGTTTATCACACGCGGGCTCGTCACTTCGTGAATGGGAATAAAACCTAAGGTCGCGTCCCGGAATATATTCCAAAAGAACGACCTGCACGCTTCGTTTGTCTTCGGAAGTTTCTGTCCCGTCGACTATGGTCAGGAAGTATCCCAAAAAGCGAGGTACGACGACACCCTGCAAGTCCCGGAGAGCCTCGTAGGTATTAGTCTCCATCGCCACGGACCGGTCCAGGGTGTTGGCGTTGGCGTATAAAGCGTCGTAGAAACGAGCGACCATCACTTCCCCTCCACATCGGACCCTCCAAACCTGCACATCGCGTAAACCGGTTGGATCACAGGCTAATGCTTCCTCGAGGACGACTTCGAGCACTGGGGAGGGGATAGATGATGGGGGGACGAGAGCGTTCCGGGTGACCGTTTGTTTGAGGCTCCGGAGTAGGAGGATCATCGTCAACGACCACTTCGGGTCGCGCAGGGGGTTTGTGTTCATGGAGTCTGAATTTCCGTGAGACATGGTATTGTGTAGATGGATGTGGAAGGGTCAGCGGTTGACCAAAGGCCATACTTTTGCTTTGATAGTTCTCAGTCTTGCATATATCGACACAATAACAACTAACCTACCTGAGTGTTTTGAATCGAGCAGGGTAGCCAAAGGCGCAAGCAATTTGAAAAGGTTGTGTCGGCCCTTGCCGGCCGCCGAGCCAAAGTTGGGGAATACTTGGGTGGATCAGGGGGGCGGGACCAAGGAGGGAGGCGCGTGCGCCGTGCGCGCAATGTTGGAGTTCAAGAGCTCAAGGTGCGTATTCTCCTGCGACCGTTCTCTTCAGACTGATAACATTAGACATAAATACATGTTACTCACCTGCGACCGTTCTCTTCAGACTGAAGAGATCGGCCGCAGGCCTCCAATAGATACACGACACCGACGAACCAAACACCGCGTCATGGTCCCCATCGGGACGCGACTGGACGCGAGGTCCATACTACAACACTCCTCCTGACCTCGCAGTCCAGGAGTTCAACTACTCCAAGCCAATCATACGACGGCAGCGGAGCGTCGTATCGCGGGGAAGGATTTTCGTAAGCAGGTCTGCGGGGTTGGCATTTGTCGGGCAGTAGTGAATGGTGATGTCCCCGTCCTCGATGTAGTCGCGGATGTTGTGATATTTCAATGCAACATGTTTGACCTTGTCGTGCATGGCTGGATTCTCCGCAACAGTGATAGTGGACTGATTATCACAGTGCATGGGTGACGGGTGGTCGAGTGGTTGCCCCAGAAGCTCGCCGACCAGGTTTCGCACGAACATAAGCTCACGCCCAGAGTGGCTACCAGCAATGTACTCAGCTTCCATGGTAGATTGAGCGGCAACGCTCTGCAGACGGCTGATCCATGAGACAGCCCCGCCTGCCAGAAGCACGATAGTTCCGGACGTCGAACGCAACTTGTTTTTGTCGCCCGCCCAGTCGGCATCCGTATAACAACACAATGTGTCGGCAAAAGATGTCGGGCGCTCTGGACCGCGGTAGGTGACTCCTAGGTGGAGTGTGCCTTTAATATAACGGAGTAAGTGAATGAATGCGTTCCAGTGCTCGATCCCCGGATTGGAGCTAAAACGGCTGAGCACTCCCACTGCGAATGAGATGTCGCCGCGCGTCCCGAGCATCCCATACATCACGCATCCCACTCCCCCAAGATAATCCTTGCCGGCCATCAGTTCTCGCTCCTCTCGTGTCTGTGGGGACATTTCCCTCGTCAACTTCGTGCCGACTGGGAAGGGGGTGGATACGGGGCGGCAGTCCGCCATCCCGAAGCGCTCGAGAACACCCTCGAAATATTTCCTCTGAGAAATGCGCACTGTCCGGGCCTTAAGATCTTGTGTGATTTCCAGGCCAAGGCAATATGACGCAACCCCAAGGTCTTTCATCTTCAGGCGGGATGAGAGCTTTGCCTTGAGCAGATTCCAGGTGGGCTCGTCATTTGTGGCTCCCTGGAGATCGTCAACGTAGAGGGCAATAACAACGAGAATTTCCCCACGTCGGCAAAGGTAAATGCTGTGGTCGGATTTGAGACGGGTGAAGCCAAGGGATTTAAAGATTGAGTCGATGAGCCGGTACCATTGACGAGAGGCTTGCTTTAAGCCGTAGATAGATTTGTGGAGTTTCAAAACCATAAGCTCGCCGCGCGCGTTCAGCTTTGGGGGAAGTCCGGGGGGTTGAGACATGTAGATTTCCTCGTCGAGCTCAGCGTTGAGGAAGGCGGTGACGACATCCATTTGGTAGATAGTGAGACTGTAGTGCGCTGCGAGGGCGAACATGATGCGGAGGGAAGTGAATTTGACGACAGGGGCAAATGTTTCCTTGTAATCAATGCCGTGAATCTGGGTGAAACCACGTGCGACGAGACGCGCTTTGAAGCACTCGAACTCGTCCCACTGGTTCGTCTTCACGCTGAAGACCCACTTGCACGTTACCACTCGTCTCCCTTCTGGAAGATCCGCATATTCAAATGTCCCAGTGTCCACAAGGGACCCGAATTCGGCTGCCATCGCGTCCGCCCATCCCTCCGACTTTGCACTCGCCATGGCCTGCCTGAACGTCAGCGGGACAACGATTGGGGCTGGCGGAGCCTTTGCAGAGCGTGCTTGAACTCGAGGCTCCTCCTCTTCCTCCTCCTCCTCGAGTTCTGGCACATCCTCCACGCGGGCAGCAATCTTTTGCTTATAGCGCCCTTTCGGGAGTTTTGCGCGCTCGTCTGCCATCCCCTCGTAACGAGGGGGCAGCCTGCGCGTCCTCGGCGCCATCGGCACCTCGACAACGACCTCGGCCTGCCCCTCATCGTCCTCGTCCGCTACCACATCATCCACATCCTCCACGCGCTCAGCTTCTTCCGCAAGATCCACATCGTTCTCCTCTGGCAGCTGGGGTGAAGTCTTGGGCGTAGAGGGGACCTCGGGGGTGATGCTGGGGCTACTCGGGACAACGGGTGGGAGATTTCGAAGGTCCGTTATTACTTCTGTCCATCCCGAACTCCGTCCGCGCTCATAGAAAGTCACGTCTCGGGACTTGTAGACCTTCCGATTTACCCGATCATAGCACTTGTATGCCTTCGACTCGGTACCTGGGAGTGTGTAGTAGCCCAATAGGATGCATTTTACCCCCGTGTTCGCCAGCGCCGGACGTCCCTTCACCGGAAGTACCGACACCCAAACCTCACACCCGAACGGCCTTAAGTGGCTCACGTCCTGCCGCTGGTTCTTCCACACCTCCTCTGGGATGCGCCCATCCAGGGAGGCACGCGTTGGACAGAAGTTCCGTGTTGCTGCGCCGTACGCGATAGCATCAGGCCAGAACCCAATGGAAAGCCCGGCCTCGGTCAAGTTTGTCCGAGCGCCCTCCTCAAGCGTGCGATTGACTCGCTCCGCAACGCCGTTCTGCTGTGAACTGTGCGGTGCTGTCGTCTGGTGCACAATCCCATCCTCTGCGAGATAAGCTTCAAACTCATCAGACGTTAACTCGCCGGCGTTGTCGGTACGTATCATTCCGACTTTCTGCCCGGTTTCCTTCTCCACACGAATCTTCCACGTGCGAAAGCTGGCAAGAGCGTCACTCTTCTTTTTCAGGAAATCCACGTCGAGGTGCTCGCTATGGTCATCGGTGAACGTGATGAAGTACGAATTCCCGCCAATGGAATTTGGAAGTGGGCCGCACATATCCGAGTGTACAAGTTCTAGAACACGAGAAGCGCGCCGCCTCCCTCCTTCGGGGAACGGCTTGCGTGCAGTCTTCCCAGCAAGACATGCCTCGCACGACACATCATTGTCCCAAGCCCCGAGATCCAGTCCATCGACCATCCCCGACGCCCAGAGTTTCCTGAGATCGGGAAAGTTCAGATGGCCAAAACGCCGGTGGAGCGTCAGGATGTCGAGGCACTTACCGGCGGGAGCAAGGGTTTTGGCTTTGAGCACGGAGGGGTAGCTGTTGGTCGACGGAACGGCGGAATTCGCGAGGCGCAGCGCGTAGAGTCCGTCCGTGAAAGACGCTTGACAGAGTGTCTTGCCACGCCGCTTGATGAGGCAGAGGCTTCCCTCGAACTCAAGCTTGACGCCGGGGATGGCGGTTAGCTGACCAACAGACAGGAGTGAGCCAGCAAGCTTGGGAGCATGCAGCGTGCGCGTAAAGTGCATGGTGTCAATGCCGTCCGCGGTCTTGACATATTTGCGGGTCGTACCGACACCGATTGCAAAGATTTCGCTGTCGTCTCCGAGCTGGATGGTGATCGGCTTCTTGAGGACGGTGTAACTGATGAAGGAGTCACGGTCCTTGTCAATGTGGCGTGATGCGCCAGAGTCCACGACCAATGCGCCCGGCTGGAGTGCGTTGGTGGTCTTCTTCGTGAGAAGGACTTTGGCGTGATCTTCCTCGATGTCCAGGGCGTCGAACGCGACCTGCGCAAGACGCAGTTTCTCCTTTGCCTGGTCCTTGCCGCTCAGCGTACACTCCCGTGCCAGGTGTCCTTTGCCACCGCAGCCATAGCAGGTCACCGACTTCTTCCACTCGGCACCGCCACCACCACCACGTCCGCGTCCGCCTCCCCGTCCTCCGCGTCCACGAGGTGCTCCTCCTCCAGACGCGAAGTACGCCTTGATCGTGTTCGCAGCAACCTCGTCATCGTGCGCCTTCGCAAGCGCGACATGCTCCGTCTGTGCTTTGAGTGCGTGCTCGTCGCGCTGTTTCTTCTCGAGCAGGTTACGCTGCCGTTGCTCCTCTGCCAGCAAGATCGGAGTCGCCGCGGAGAACGTCATCATCGCACCAATGACAGACAAAGTCTGCACAATACCGGTGAAATCGTCCGGGAGGCTTTGCAGGGTGTACTGGATGAGCTTGTAATCACTGACCGGGTCGTTCCCTCGCTTTAGATCATTGGAGTATCCCAGGATGATGTCGAGGTGATCCTGAAGCGGTCCGCTCTGAATACCCTTGTACTTTATGCTCGCCAGTTTTTCGGAAACGGTGATCATCGACAACATCCCAGTGGGCTCGTAGATAGCGCGGAGATTATTCCACATCTCTGCTGCTGTCTTGGCGTCCCGAATGTACGCCACCTGGTCGTCCCCGACCATCTCGGTAATCCGACGCATCGTCTTTGCATTTCCTTTCTCCCAGTCTGCATAGTCGGGATTGACGATCGTGGTCTCCACTGAGCCCGTCGCGGGCGACACCGCCGGGCGCTGGACAACTATGGTCTGGGGAACCGCAGGTTGCTTGATATACTTCAAGCGGTCTTCATCTTCGAGCTTGTTCTCTGCCTTGAACGAGAACGTCTTCCAGTTCTTGCCGTCGAGCAGATTAAAAGCGTAGCGCGTGGCGCTGGAAGCGTCCTGGGTGCCCATAACCTGTTGGAGTTCAAGAGCTCAAGGTGCGTATTCTCCTGCGACCGTTCTCTTCAGACTGATAACATTAGACATAAATACATGTTACTCACCTGCGACCGTTCTCTTCAGACTGAAGAGATCGGCCGCAGGCCTCCAATAGATACACGACACCGACGAACCAAACACCGCGTCATGGTCCCCATCGGGACGCGACTGGACGCGAGGTCCATACTACAACACGCAACACGGTGACGGACGGAAAAGAAAGCTGGAAAAAGTAAGACTGGCAAGAGCAGCGCAAGAGCAGCACGTGAGCGTGGACCTGGTTGGTTTGGTCTTGTATGCAATGGCCGCCATCAGGCGCGATAACACACACAACACATCGCTTCCGACGGCGATGATGTCAGTTTCGCATTTTCAGTCTCCGGACGACCTCGAGCTTCAAGTTGGTTCCTTATTCTGTACTCGTGGCTTTCCCTGCAAATGAGACATTCAAATGTCTCTTGGACTGAACTGAAATTTGGACTCGACGCCAATCGCGATTCGCGACGTCTCGAATCTCGACTCGGAGGCCTCAAACTTCTGGGTACGAAAAACATGGACGACTCCGTCTTGTCCTTGCGAGTTACACGTCCTACCAATCACATCGACACCGGCCTGATTCCGTGCAGGCCGAGCATACATCGAGGGTGGATGGCTCTTGCGAGAGCGGCCTTTTCTTCTGGTCCCATGCTTCAAGTACGTTTATCCTTGTATCAGCGGGTGCGCCTTCCTACCCTACTTTCACCTCAGACTATCCGAGATAATTCGGCTGCGCACCTCACCGCCCCGTCGATCTCTTCCCAACACTGCGCGGCGCGCCGAGCAGGATAATCACACTGTTTATATGCAGTATCAGGCAGCGATGTGCCATGGACTTCGTTACTACGTCCGACTCGCTGGATGTGCGCCACTTGCGCCGTGCTGGATGTCGCCGTTTCGCTTGCCGCGGGGGCTTTAATAATATATCCATTATCCTCGCTGCAGGCCACGTAGTGGGCCTATGTCGGAGTCTAGCGATTATATCACTAATTGTAATCAAACGGCAGATCTCTCTTGTTCCTTTGGATTTCCACACTGTGTTCCCAGATTTCGACGCTGCGCGATAACAATGATAACATTGCGCGATAGCACACGTGGTTGGTGGGGTGTCATGTCGCGCCAAGGCTGATGGCCGTTGTCGGGTGGCAGAATTAAAATTGTCGTTGACCGGGGTCGAACCACTGAAGGACCGGTGATGTCCAGTTTACCCAGACATCAGGGCTACCAGACCTGCTCGCGTACCGCAGGTCCACCGACCAGCGTGCGGGTGGGATTGTGTAGAAGGTGCCGCAGCGCATGAAATGCATCAGCTGCATCGTTAATGGTGGTTTCAGTGCGTGCGCCACTGCGGGCGGGGAGATTGAGTCTGTCCCTTTCGGCGGTGTGTCGCTGAGGATTGGCGCGGATCATCGTGCGCATGATGGGCTAGCTCGGTAGCGAGGTGTGTAGCTGTTCTCTCGATCCCAGTTGGCTTTCTGAACTGACGCCATCGTACATAGGTCCGTCATCGTAGGAGGCATTGAAGGCAATCTACACGCATTGGCCGCCCTTTCTTCGCCTTGCGCAGGTTCCCCGTTGACCAGTATGCACGCCAGGGACTGGTGATCGTCCGTGCTCTTTCGTGTCCCCTCGATCTTCTCAAGGCCGCCTCCCAGTCGGCTCCGTGCACGGACCCCACCGGTTTTCGCGGCAACGTGGTCTAACGACAAGCAGGTCAGGTTCTCCACTCGGACTACGGTGACCTCGGCGCATTTTTGGGCGTCCAGCTACCGCACACCGGCGTCTTGCGAATCAGCAACCGTACAACGAGATAGCGAAGCCGCGCCCACCTGACGTCTGTGCAGCCGATGTTCTCGGTACTTGATATCGCGCTGTCGGGACATGCCCGCGTTTGTGGTACGTCCCTTGGCTGTCTCCTTAACACAAATGATCTAACGTGATGCGTCTGTTAGCGTACCCTTCGTGTGCATGCGAGTTTTGGACGTGTGCGCCTCCGAGGGATATACCTCAGTCTTCGACCTTCTCTGGCCTCGCGCACGACACCGAAAGCCGAGGCGCTACAGTGTCCTATCTTACCGGGCATTTCGACATTGTGAACTCTTCGATAACCTTCTTTGTCTTTGTGCTCTTCCCGCAGAAGCTGACGGAATTCTTTGGCAGTCGGCCACTCCTCATGCATACGGGTCTTCACAGGATGCCCCGTCGAGCCAGATGATGCGCAGTTCGCCCTCCGGGTGCCGTCGGTGCCGGGATGGCCAGCGTGTGGGGCGGCGTTGCAGGACACTTCGATAAGGTCTCTAGTGCGCAAACCTTTTCTTCCGTTTCACCGCACACATAAGTAATGACTGGTCGATCCAGCACTCCGACCACGCTCGTGCACTTCCCATATCATCGTGCCTTCGAGACTAATTTGTCGCGCATCCCCGCCCCCCGCCCCCGCAAAGCCAATTCCATATCGTGACCCATCGCGGGCCTCTAACTCATTCGGATGCAATCCGTGCGAGGATGCCCGCAGCGCAGTAGCCCGCGATTTGTCGTGATCTGCGTCGAGGGTGATGCCGGGAATCAGGTAGGCGCTTCTCAGCGGCTCGTTGGGGCGGCATGCGATCTGTGCAAGCTCCGAGCACGACACCGCGGGCTGAGGGCGTCGGAAGCGGACCCTCGCTGGGCGTGGAACTGCGTGGAAGTGGCCGTCGTCTCTGGGCGATATCGTTCTGACCCAGTCGCGCATTGGCTACAGTGGCAAGCACGGGTGACGTGCAGCAGCAGCCGTCGCCGCTCACGTTCTGGAATGAGGGCGAGGATGGCGGCGAGGCCGATGGCGGCCGCCAGCTGTCAAGCACATCGAATAGGACGGCGGTGCTGTAGTGCCTTCGCGCCACCGAGGACGTCGTACGCGTCCTGGTATCCTCGGGCGTGCTGAGCCGCGCATGCCGCCGCCCGCTACCTCATTTTGTCGTGGTCTCATCGAGTGGCTCACCGCGTGTCGGGCCCGGGTCTTTCGTATCATGTACGCGGGGGGCTAAAGAGGCCGCCGGGTGGGCGCGGGGTGCCACGTACGAAACACCTCTTGGTCGTCCGGCCTGCGCTGTTGACCGACGGGTGGATGCTATGGCAAGACGTCGCGTACCTTCCCCGTCACCGAATGTGCATGCACTCATTGAATACAAGTATATTTGCCTTTGACGTTTGAAGCCTGGACGAGGCAACATGATGTTGGCAGCCGCCTTCGCTTGTCCCAAATTTCCGCATTTCACGATTCAACAACGTCCTGTCTACCATGTAACTTATCTCGCAGTGTAATGTTCGAGGCTCGTGTACAGTAGTATCCAGCACGTTTCAGCACGTTTCTACGGACCCTGCCGTTAAGCATTCTCCTCCCCGTGGACCCTCGAAAAGGCATTCACAAAGGCTGCAAGGAGAAGCTGCCGATGGGTCCACTCACGCTTTTCTTCCCTCGTCTCCTTCTTCAGTTCTTCCTTCTGCCCTTCCTTCTTTCCCTTCTTCGACTCGGAGTTGAAATAATAGCGAACGAAGTAATCCTTGTTATCCCATTTCAGCTGATTTGGGCCAGGACGCAGGTCTAGCAGCACCATGCTGTCCCAGTCAAAAATCAGGACATTGAATACTTTGGGGAATGTCTCCGCATATTTGGTGACTTGCTGCACAATCATGGCAGCATTTCCGCATACAGCGGTACGTTCGCCCTTCTTCCGGGCCTGTACCGCTGCTTCTTGAGCTTTGGTTTCGGACACTACGCCACGAAGCCAATCCGTCTCGATGAGGGCACGGCTGGAGGGGTGTTAGAAAACCTATCGGACTACGTCGCGGTAAATTGAACTCACTGTGGTTTAACTTCAAGGACAAGGATGGGACTCCCATTTACCGACCATGTCATGTCAAGTCTGGAATGATCTTTGTGGTGTTGAGCTGAGCAGATCAAGGTGGCGCCCGGTAGGCGTTTGTGGAGATAGTCCTCCATAATTATGTTGGTATCGTGAATGAGATAGAGGTGTAGGGCTCTCTCAACGTCAGCTTCCACCGAAAGCTGGTGTGTGCCTTCTGGTTTCATTTCTGGGTACCGCTGGTGATTAAGGACTCCTTGAAGAATTTTCTGCTCTTTGCCGAGAGCCTTGGCCAAATCTGCCATGTCGTGGGGTAGAAAAACGACGGGTAGATCTCGAGTAGTGACCATTGAACTAGCGGACAAAGTCGGTACTGCAGCTAACTCCTTGTTTTGAAGTATCTGGGGGAGTCTTTCGTTGATTAGATATTTACCTGACATAAGGCTGGGTGCCATTGTAATATGTGGAAGGGTGTTATTGCCCAGCACAATTTGACTGGGGTTTATATAGTTGCCTGACCGCCGCTGGCCTGGCAAGCACGGTACAACACTGCGGCGTTGGTGATAGATCTCTGTGGGTGTTTGCGTAATGGTTTCTCCCGATAGCGTTTTGTATGACTCCGGCAAGCACGGTACAACACTGCGATGCTGGTGATAGATCTCTGTGGGCGTTTGCATAATGATTTCTCCCGATAGTGTTTTGTATGACTCCAGACTCCAGAGTTGCAGGGCCAGACTGGTGGTAGTAACAACGAGGATCAGGAGGAGGCGAGCGAAATCAGCGAGAACAATAGATGTATCCCTCTTATTGTTGTGCTCGCCAGGCATCCAGGTAACACAGCATTCCAGATGATTCTTCGGTCCAGGAACACAAGGACGAACACGAGGTGTGCCGCGAACGCGTACTATAGAGTAGCGTAGTCGGATTGAAGCCGGATCTAGACAAAAGGCAGCGAATGGAGGCCGGCTACTACAGTTTCGCCGATACCTACGTGGCACTGAGTTACAGCTTCCCGATGGGTCGAACAAGAAGTTCAAGGGGCCATCTTTCTCATTACGGAGAGAAGCACTGGCAGCGTACCTTAATTTTTTTTCTGAGGTGAGCTTGGTCAGAGCTACTCAAGAGCTACTTATCGATCATGGGATGAGTCGAATACGGAAACCGATCCGCAGCAAACGACTCGGCGATGAGCATGTACATGAGTCAAACCAGGTCAAACGAGACGCCAAAAATCCCTAATGAATGACGATTTGAATCTGGCCGATCCAATGTATCCTAATCTTTCTTCCTTCCCGAGTGGCTTTGGCCCTATTGGGACGCGCCGACACGAGACCAGACGTTTTCGATTCCGTCGTTTTGAGCAGATTGAACAGATCTTGGGCGTTGTGTGGCGAGTGGGGATGCGCGCCGCGCGTGATGCGTATATACTTGAATGATGAAGAGATGCATTTACGAAGGCGCCGCGCGAGTATGTCGCTGAAAGAGGAAGGGTGGGAAGATTAGAACTTACGAGAGATGCGCACTCGCGCGGCGTAACTGTAAGAAGGAGAAGCGCGGGATGATTCGCGTGGACCCACAGGATGAGTCACCTACTTGGCAGGTCACGCTGTGACATTTTACGCCATTACTTGCTTGCAAGTTACACCCTGATAAACCACCACTTCTCAGGTTTCCCCCTTTGCGGGATAATTCTATTTGTGAGCCCGGCTTTCACCGCTTAGGGGGTTGCCAAATAACATAATTCTATTTGGAAGCCCCCCCTAAGCGAAAGATAAGGCTTATCTTTTCGCCGGGCCGTGCTCCATCTAATCTGAATCTCTCGCTCTCTCGCTACCTTCTAGTGATGTATTCCCCGTCCTCATACTCAAGTCCAGCATTACATTGTGAAGCAGGCTCTGCTGCCGCTTGTGACTCTTGGGGTAGCCTTTTCCTCCGCACTGTATTGCGGGATGTAAGTATTGCAATGGAATCCACCGACCTCTGTCCGAAACATCCCATCAATTTATGACCGGGAGCGCATGCAGATTTTCAAAATTTGCAGAGCAAGTCCGCCTCTCCGTCTTTTCACCATGTCCACCATGACCTTCGCTCAATATGCGACCCCCCACCCCAACTCCCCCTTTTCCGCTGAAAGTCTCCAGGATATTACTGTTGCAGAGGCTAGCGACCTCATTCAAAACAATGTCCTTCCCCTCATCCTCCCCAAAAACACCGTCAAACTCTCTTTTTTCAAGAGGCGCCGCATTCAATAGGCCGTCTTGTTTGCGTCTTGTAGTAGAATTAAATGTATATTATTGCGCGGGCCGCTCCGGGGCCGCTAATCTTATCAATGTTTGAGGGCTGCCAAGTTCTATTTGGCAACCCCCCAAAAATTAGGGGGGCTCACATTTAAGCCCTACCGGCAGCCGGGCTCACAAATAGAATTATCCCAAAAACACCGTCAAACTCTCTTTTTTCAAGAGGCGCCGCATTCAATAGGCCGTCTTGTTTGCGTCTTGTAGTAGAATTAAATGTATATTATTGCGCGGGCCGCTCCGGGGCCGCTAATCTTATCAATGTTTGAGGGCTGCCAAGTTCTATTTGGCAACCCCCCAAAAATTAGGGGGGCTCACATTTAAGCCCTACCGGCAGCCGGGCTCACAAATAGAATTATCCCCTTTGCTTGCCTCTCATTGATTGGGGGAGCTTGCTCCCCCTATTTGTGGGGACGGGCATCAGCCGATCCGAAAGCGGCAGCTTTGTCCTTGTTTGTTCTCATGTAGAACGCAACAATACATGTTCTTGCGTGTTCTGCCTTCCACAGGCACTGTACAAATTAGTTTTGGCTGCACAAGTTGCATATTTGACTGGTGGCTGCATGGCCCCCTTGAAAAATTGACAATAACTTTCAAGCTAAATATCTAATTCATCGACGTCTTCCCATTCTCCATCGTCGGCAGCAGAATACCCGTATTCATCAACCACCTCGACCTCCGTAGCTAATTCAGAAGTAGCATTTGAAACTTCTGGGCCAAGCAGGGCCCTGAGATCAGCAATTAGTACTGTTAAGTGGTTAAGAAATTGAAAGTCGAAGTTACCTCCGCTCGAGTTCACGGTCCCGAGCGGCCAAAACCAAGTCTCGCCGGACAGATACAGTCGCCATGTCCTTCCAAAGTGTCTTGGTAAGAATCTCGTCCTTGAGAACGTCCCTGTAGACGGCCAGCTGGGCTTTCAAGGTAGGGGAGGACATGGCTTGAATCTTGGGTGTGTTGAATTCAAGTACGGTCGCGGCCAATTTAGACGCCTTTGACTGCTTCTTTGCCGCGGCTGCCTGCCGTTTGTTGAACCCACGCTCTGCCTTCTCCCTCTGCAACGCGGCCCACGCCTTCCGGAACTTTGCGCGGCGCCCACTAGCCCCATCTTTCCGCACCTCACGCATCACAAACTGGAGAAGTGCTCGATCCGAATACCGTCGAATAAAAGCCTCGGTATTGTTGCGTTCCGTGCGCGTCTGATTCGAGAAGGAGTGAGGTGTGCTGTTCGGGTGGTATCGCATATGAACCCGGAACGAGCCCAACATCCCCTCGTTCCGATCATTCGTCGCAGGGATCATTAATACGGCCCGTTGAGTGGGCGTGAGTTGGTCAAATGTGCCGCCGACATGAAACTCAGGAGTAAACCGGATCCAGCCTTCTTCAGCGCCGGAAAACATCGCTGAAATGATCAGAAAGAGATCCGGGAGGTCCGGGCGTAGCTGTGCAATAGACTCGAGAAGAAATTCGTCGAGAAACGGCTTCCCATCGAGCGTAAGTTCGTCGAGAGGTGTCGTGGGATCCAGCAATTTCCAGGGGTTTGCAGCAATGTTAGCACAGAATTTGGGCAAACGCCGGTGAAGGTCAGTGAGTGAGAGAAGATTCACTGGGCTGTCGGGAGTTCCTCTTGTCATCGCAATATACGGCCATCCAACTACGGCGCCGTAAAGTGAAACTGCGACAACATGCGACATTGTCGCAGCGTTGTTAATGCCTTTCAGTACCAGAGATTCGACGTGATTGATCTGGCCTGCCTTTGTTTTCCCGTCAATCATCTCCCACATAAGCTCTTGTAAAAGTCCATGGAAGCATACGACGTCGGCTGCCCCGTAGGTAAACGAGCTGTATCTGGTGTTTGAGACGTCCGGAAATTTGCCGCCATTCTCGATGCCGTACAGCTCCAGCTTTCGTTCTCGCATGAAAATGGCGCATTTTTCTTGATAGCCGCGCTCCCCGTCCTTGTGGCGTAGAAGGGAACCGATGAGCTGGAGCAATTTAATTGCGCCGGAGCTGCTGGACTCGATGGCATTCTGGACGGCGGGGTTATCCGGATTGTCGCCACCGAGGCGAATGGTCGCGCTATTTGCCTTGTTGGCCAGAAGAACGGGGGGTGTGAGATGAGGGTTGGTGTCGTAGAGACGCTGGACAGCAGCATAAGCGATGCGAAGAACGTTGAGATCCTTATGGCAGCAGCAGCCACCAAATACGTGAGTGCAGGCGTCCGCCTGCTGGTCGGGAGCGAGTGAATCAAACTTTTCTTGGCCAATCTTCCTCTCGAGCGCCCGAGTTGTGAGCCTTTGTCGTTCGCTAGCGGATCTGTATAGCAGCATCAGAGCAGTATTAATCTGACACATACACCAAACTTGCAATGCGTGAAGTTCCTGTGCAGATATGTTCCCCGCGAGCTGGAGGTCTTCGTCGTCGAGGCTGAGCATCGCCGTCAGAATTTGGCTCGTGGTCAAATCTTCTTCGTCCATTGCCGTGCGCCCCAAGTCCCGGATAACAACGTCTTTCTTGCGTTCGGCGGAAATCTTGAACTCCTTCTTGCCGTCGGCGGCATGATCTTTGCACTCTCCCATCTTTTTCCTCAGGTAATCGTCGGTCTCCATCGTCTGGTGATCGTCTGCAGCGAGCGGACTCCGGGAGTAGCTATCGGCGATGCGAGCCGCAGCCTCCATCGTCCCTTCAAACTGGCGCTGTCCGGTATGGTCAAGAGCCGGTGCTACTTCCACAAACCGAGTCTGATGCTTCCAGGTGGATTTATCGGCGTCGTTGGCAGCTGGATCATAGGAGGGGACCAATAGAGTGATATGCCGCGATTCAACTGTGATCCCACGGTGTGTCGTCCCATCCGAGCTTTCGACGAATCCTGAGCAAATTCAGAAAAAAAGCCACAAGAGGACTCCAGATGTGCGGACGAACCCGGTGCGTCCATGATCTCTCTGCCGAGCTGGATCTCCCCGTACTTCCCGCCCTCGTCAATGGCACGCCCGACTGTGCGGCGACTCATGAAGCGACGCCGTATCTTGATGCCGAACGTCTGTGCACAGCTCCGCGCCGCAAACTCTACCTTGCCGGCAGAGCATCCCGCAAACGTAAGATTGCGAGCCAATTCGCGGGAGGCAGCGTGGTATTGGCCATTGCTAGTCGGGTCCCAGGTACGAAGCTTCCGGTAGTCTCTCCGGACCTGCTTCAAGGTTGCTTGGGCGCGCTGTGTTTGCTTCTGCATGGCATATAGACGATTTTGGGTCGCAGTCAGCAACACTTGCTTGTCGCGAACGGTTGATCGAAGGGATATGATTGTTTCATCTCGAGACCCGATTAGCGCCCCAGCAGAAGCGAGTTCTTGTTCCAGCCTTCTTATCCGCGAGCATTTCTCCTCAAGAGCGGCATGTAGGTCCGACAGTACCGCATCGTGGTTCTCCTGCTTCTCGTCTCGCTCTCTTTCGAGTCGTTTGACCCGTTTATACCTTTTCGTGATGTCCTCAGTAAACGACGCATCCGCCTTCCGTTTGAGACTTTTCAGAGATCGATTGGTAAGAGAAAGGGTCTGATTCCGAGCTAAGAGGTCCTGGTTTCCGCTGGCAAGAGTATCAGCAGTCCTCAGTTGGCGTAAGAGATCTGCTTCCAGCCGGGTAATGCGAGACTTCAGTTCGGTGATAGTTGCATCCTGTTCGAGTATGTGTACTTTGAGTGACCTCGGGGGCTTCCGGGCGGCGTTTGAGATGTCCTGAATCGGCATATCCTCGTCCTCGGGAGAACTATTCTCGTCATTAGCCGCAGACGAAGAACCCAGCTTTTGACCCTGCTTTCGACGTAGATTTGGCCGCGGCATGACAGGCAGAGCCCGTGTGGACAGCTAGGGACGTGCAGGACGCCAGGATGTGTGAGAAAGCAAGCTGAGGTCGAGTCTAGCATTCAGGAGATGAGGTCGCGTCGCCAAAAGATTGGAGTCACAGAAATGTCACGCCAGTGACAACACGCGTTGAGTTGACCCGCGAAAAAGCCTAAGGCTTTTTCATTTCCCAACAGATTTCTTAGGTTGCTTGGAAAAAATTGCTGGGAAATAGCATCGCAACAGAAGTACTTTGCCCGTTCCTCCATGTTTATGACGGACGAAATGTTGCAATAAAGAATTCACAAAGTTTTTCTTGGTTTCAAAAAGGTTTTCCTCTTGGGTCCCAGATTCCTACTGCAGTGCAGGCAGGCATCCAATATAAGCTGTTACTACTCACCTGTGAGGGGATATGCCCCCAACGCGATGAATGGCACCCGACAAACAGATTTGATGGTGATCGGGATTTCCCGGTGTGCGCGAAAGGTTCAACCAGGTGCAGTGGAGTTACATAGCCAGTGGGCCTGCTGCGGCTCCAGATGTTATTCAATATTGATGAGGATGCCAGGGAGGTCGCGATCTGGCTCGGACCTCAGCCGCTTCGAAAAAACTTCCGGGTACGCGTATAACATGGGATTGTGCTGCCGGCGAGACAAAATAATTTTGTGAACGGAGGGCTGACACAGGATGACACAGACAATGCAGAGCCTATCAGAGTCAAGGACATCTATCCCACACTCAAGTTGAACCTCTGTTTACGCGTACCAACGCGCACCGGCAAGTCCCGATCACCATCATTTGTGTTCGATCTCGACGATTGTCTCACCAATCAAGGTGTTAGAGGCATGTTCCCCCAAGGGTAGGTGTGAGCAGCCGCTATACTATGCCTGTATGCATTACAGGAGGAATCTGGGTCCCTGAGAAAAAAAACTTTCTGGAGCTGACCAAAAATATCGGCATTGTATTATGCAACGTTCCGTCCGTCATACATGTTTTCCTTATTCATTGAGTAAATGTGCGACATTCGATTCAAACAATGTTTACCGTCCAAACTTGGCAGTATTAAAAAAAAGAGCAAAGTACTTCTTTTCTTATCATGATTACCCTTCGACTTTACCAAATGTGTAACATGTAAAAGTGGATCAGTAAATATCCTTAGCGTTTTGAAAACTGGAACCGACTCGACCATGAGCCAAACAGGGACAAAGCTGCCGCTTTTGGATCGGCTGATGCCCGTCCCCACTATTTGTTGGCCGATCCGAAATGCTTAGTGGCTGTGCAGAGTTCGGTTTTGATGGTCCCTCCGTGGGACTTTGATGGTCGCCCCGTGGGAAGATCAAAAGCCCCTGTCCGCCGACTTGAGCTCACGAATGCAAAGGCGGACACAGTCTTTCATCATTCTAGGGTACGTTCAAATCAACAGTGTGATAAGGTACTGTAATCCCTAATTGGCCAATGCTCGCGTACAAGTTGCATGAAGCTCAATAGCATTTCAGCCATTAAAATTTTGTATCACCAAGAAATCTACGGCCATGAATTGGTAAACCGTGGGTTAAATAACGGAAGATGGGCTATCATCCCCATTGTGACACGACGGCGCCGGGCATACAACGGCGGGATTTCAGTTGGCTTCCCAACATTCATGCAGTGACTGCAGAAATGTAGGAGACAGCAAGAGACAGAGAGAGAGAGAGCACAAGATGTGAGTTACAGGATGCAATTGAACAGAAGAGTGTGCGCAGCAAATTAGTGAAAGAACTCAGAGGAGTCCGAAATTGAAAACAATCCGCTCCATACTATCACTACAGTCTGTTTGATTACTCAATGATTACTTATCCTCAGTCTGTGGGTCCGGCAGGAGGGGGAAAAGGGATATATTTTAATGTGAGGTGCTTGAACAGGCAAGCTCCCCCCTTCCTGTAGCTGGGTACCAGCATACAAAACATATTAATCCATCCGCATCGAGTGAGTGTTTGCCCATGACTGCCTTCGGAATGGCCTAACACAGGAATGCTACTAGGCTAGGCCACGATCGACATGCGCCCACTTCCTCTCGCGTCGAATCACTATAAAAAGGGAATGAAACTCACGCTGTTTGAGTGCCAACCCCCGTCCGTGGACATCGATGGCCTGGCCGAGTCCGAAGAACCGCTGTTCAATGCGGATGACCTTGCCTGTGAACAGCAGGTCAACGGCCGATTGATCAATTGCAGTCGCCATATCCTCCACCCCTCCTCCGTTTCCCGGTCTATTGAGATACAACTAACCAAGCCACTGTCGGGTGGACCCCGCGACTTTCAATTAGCCCAGGTTTGGCAGGTTTTGTGGCGGGATCAGCAGTGCGTCGCTCGCATTTACGATCCTCTGTATGCGGGAAATGGACCTGGGTTTCACGACGTATTTCGTTGCATCGACGAAGCCGTGGCTCTGGAACATTTCGCATACACCAATGCTAAATGTCTACAAGGAACACTTGTTCCAGAGTTTCTCGGCTGCTTCTTGACTACCGCCATTGCCACCCACTCCGACCTGGAGAACACAGTGTTCCCAGCAATTTCCGAATCCCGAGGCGTGCGCGTGATCCTCACCGAGTTCATACCGGGGATTGATCTGTGCGGGATCCATCAGAGTCACCACCCCCGGACCGTTTGCGTTGTTCACAAAATAGCGGTCATATCCGCTGTGGGCATTGCCCGGTGCGAGCTGGCCAGGTGCGAAATTCAACATTGCGACTTTGCGGAGCGGAACATAATTCTCAAGGATCATCGACCCTCGGACAACCCTTTTTGTGCCGATCCTGGCTGCTCTTTGCGGTTTACAGTGCCGACAACATTCTCTCCAGGCTGTTCTGAAGCTGTCAAGTCTCCAGTCGCTGTTATAGACTTTGAAAGTGTTATCAAAAATACCTTTCAGAAGCTGGAACCGTTTAAAGGGTTGGAAGACGCCAAAGATGTCCTTCGGAGTCATCTAAATTGGGCACCTTTCTGGTTCTTGGAGTAGTCATACTGTTGCTTTCATGAGTTTCATATTCCTTAACAAAGACCGTTTCACTATGTATGCATCCCTCTCTCCCTCACAATCTGTACGTACGATACGGAGACGGGGCATTGATAATTGCGGAGCTACAAACAATCAACATGTGTCTAGTTTGACAACCAGTCTGAGTCAGACCACGACTCGACAAATCTTTCCCTGGTGTTCGCCGGTCTAGACAAGAAAATCGCCCTTTCGCTCAAGGCGGAGCGGCAGCTTGCTCCTTCAAAGTCAATAATGGCCACAGGAAGTAGAAGCAATTGTTCGGCGGAAAGCTGTGAATAATCAAATGTAGGCTCTCTGGAGTGCTGAGGTAGAAACTCTGTCGAAATTTTGAAGCGCAAAATACAGTTGATGGCTTTGCAGAATGGGTTCTCCGCTTCTACCGTTTCCTTCAATAAGATATTTCTCCCCATGAAGTCCATGTGATGAACGCCGCGGAGTACCATAAGGTGGTAGGCAATGAGCGCAGCATCTGTGAGAGCCTCCTTATGCTCCTTGCACATGTGAGGCCCGATCTGCGTAGTGTATGGCTCGGTAGCCGGTGTGTTGCTGGGCTTCATGAGTCGAAAAAGATCCTGGCCGTGCACAAACTCTAAAAGGGTCACTCGTACAGTCCGTGCCCTTCGCTCCTGGAAACCATCACCAATCAGGGTCGTTATGAAACAGCCGAGAAAGCGAGGGACGATGACTCCTTGAAGATCTACGAGGGAGTCGAAAGCCGCCACCTCGGTCGATATGGCTTTGTCGATGTTCAAGAACATATCAAGCCTTCCTGAGTCATCGACAGCGTACAGAGGGTCGTAGAACCGAGCGACAAATGTTTGGGCGCCTGATGTGACCTCCCAGACTTGTGCACATCTCAAGTGCGAGAGGCCCACCGCAAGAGGCTTCGACAGTGTGATCTCGTGGTCAGGAGTGGCCGACGCGGACGGGAATAGTAAATTGTGGAGAACACAGTTTTCGAAGCGGCCACCGGGTTTTGCTTCAAGTTCCCGGTCGACATCACTGAGAAAGAATCTGGTGCCCTTCGGAGCCCCTAGTAAAGGAGGACCGGCTTCGTGAAGAGGATCAGCTTTGTGGAGAGAACCGGCTCCGTAAAGTTTGAAAGAAGCAGTGCGGTAGTACTGCTCAGAAGGCTCTTTGAGCTTGGCAGGAGCAAGACGCGGCATGGTGCAACGGGATCCTATCAGTCCGTTATAAGCAACTGCGAGATGAACGAGAAGTGCACGGTCTTACTTACTCTGGGGACGGTGCGGTCGATGCTAAAAGTGGCGATGAGGGTCGAGAGTGAGCTTATCACGCCACGCAACTAACTCGGCGGCGCCACATGTTCGATCTTTTGTTTGTGCTTCGATCAGTTCTGATTCTTCTGAATCACTGCCACCAGGTTCGATTCCTGAAAGGGGTTATGAACCGTGATGGTATCTTGCGCGAGTACAGTTGGAGTATAGCAGATCTGTTTCGAACGAGTCCAACAAATAGAACACACATCTTTCTCTTGTCTTTCCCGCGAATCTGAGATCCGGGCGAGCCCGTATTGGCTTTATTGACGCAGTGGCGCTTACACCTGTTACAGTCAAACTCACGGTTGGCCACAGGCACGAATCACTCCATAGTATTGAGCTATAGCGCTATAGCTATATAAGCGCAAGTTCCCGCACACCCTCCAGCACCCGTTTCTCCCTCCCATTTTCTCTCTCTTGGTCGTTTCATGGCGGATCTTGCTAGCGAACGCCTCTCTCTCCCGTCGGGAGCACAAGCCTTTCTCGATGCAAACGTACCGGCACTACAGAGAGGCACGGAAGACTACGTCAAAGTGACTTCGAGCTCGGTATCGACAGACAAAGAACCCCCCCCCCCCCCCGGTGTATTTCTATGCTCTCGACGATGATAAGCTGCTTGCGGCAATGAAAGAGAACACAGATTTGCAAACCGTTCTCGCTCGTGACAGAGTACCAATGCTAGTGGAGAAATCACACCGTATCTGTTCGGAGGCAGATGTTGAACGCCCAATCCATTTGTACATCCTCCGTGGATTGCATGAAATCCTCGAACGCTATCTCAAGCAGTGCAAGCCAAAGCCCCGGACCCTCATTTGCACTTCACAGGTCAGTACACATATTCTTTTCGTGATTCATAGGTGCTCAACTTCTTCACGTTGGCAGGTATCCGAGGACAAATCACGAGTTGACATGCAATGGACCGTCAATAAGGTGCCAGTGTTCCTGCTAGAAGTGAGGAATTGGTATGGTTCTTTGGATAACACCTCCAGTGTACTCACACAATCCTTAGGGGGGCGCTCAGAGAGGCAGATTGGTCTGTTGCTGTTGCTCACGGCGTGACCGAGAAAGCACGCAGTGAAGCAGGGAACAAGAAGAAGGCAGAGTGCCGCGACAGTGGAAAGCACACCGCTGTCAAAGACAATGCGTTCCATATATTGAAGCAGGTCACCAAGTATACAAGGACCTACGATGTGCCGGCAGCACTCATATTTGACTGGGGAAGAATGGTGTATCTTGACATGATGCCGAACGGTCAAATGTGGGACGAGGAAGGCAACCCACCGTTATATCTTAGCATGGCCGAGGACGAACCGAACCAGAGGTGGACGTTTCGAAAGTTGTTTTTAGCGGCATTCATGAATGCGCTTGAACGTGCCGAGGTAGATTAAGTAGTAAACAGTTCCAGAATCTGCAATCCAGAATTTAGGAATAACGATGTTCAGGACGTTGATCAAGATCCTTAGAAAATGATTCAAAGTACTCACTTGTTAGTTTGATGTAATTTGAACACCCAAGTCTGACAGCAGGCGGGCAGACGGGGAGCCTGACTGGGTACGAGAGAGGCTGTAGCATAAGGTGGTGTCGCAAGATAATTTATAAAACCACGAGCTGCACGCTTCGGTCCTCTGGAGCAGTTTCTGATGCGAAGGCCATGGGCCCACACCGCAAGGTACCGGATGATGCCGCGCAAGTCCCGGAGAGCGTCGTAGGCATCGCCTGTACGGACTGGTCAATACAAAGTATCGTAAAACGGCCGACCCACAGCTCCCCTGCGCACCACGCACATCAGTTGGCCAACTTGGATCCTACGCTAAGGCGTCCTCGAGGGAGACTTCCAGAGCGGGAGGACCAGGGCTTATGCAGGAACAGCAGTCCTCGGAGGTCCCAGAGAGCGCGGATTTGAACTTCCGCGAGACCGCCGAGACCGCCGAGACGTGATGGATCTGGGAGCTACATGAGGTCTCATAGAATACTTAGTCAGTCTATGGCGCGGTAGTTGTTTACGGGAATGGGAGAAGAGGTACGTGCCACAGACCGGTGGCGAAAGTTGCGCAGTGGGAGTTGAAAGAAGAGTGCTCAAATTGATCTAAGACCACGTGAGCGTGCGTCTTCAAATCGCTCTCAGAGCAATTGTCTCAGAGTCTCATCGATCTCATCCGCTGCGGCGGCGCTGCCTAGACCATTTTGGAAGCTTTACAAATCCGACCTCCACGCCATAACACTTCATTTATCGATATCTTCGAATCGACGCTTCGGCGAAGCAGATGGATAGCCCGCTCACTGCGGCAATGTGAAGTCGGAGTGGGCCACGGATCTCGCCTTGATGTCTGTTTTGAAGCGCGGAGCAGGCGCGGTGTCTTGCCCTTCGACATCCTGTTTGAGACGACGGCCCCGACTTGCTTGCGTAGCGAACGACACGGACAGCAAGGTGGCGCGTGCACGGTCCTCGCGCGCACCGTGGCCTTGCGCCCTCCCGGTTACCTCTGCAGAGTATCGCCCGGTGCGGTGGTCCGGTGACATGACGCGCCTGCGATTCGACGTCTTGGTTGAGGAGGCGTACCGCACGCCCTACGAGGCGCTGTTGCACAGCGGGATCACTGGCGTCCGTGAATCTTGGGCTGGAGTTCTTCTCAGCGTGGGTGCGACCGCGTCCAGCCGCGCCATGCCACGTTTGGATTCTCCCTACCGGAGACGTGTCGGCGGGCAGGCCAATCTTGTGCACTGGCAAAGGAGAGGATGGACGGCGGGCGAGTGCGTGACGGTAGCGCATCGAGCGGGAGCAAAGCGCGCGATGAGGAGCCGCGGGAGCGGTCGAAGGAGAAGAAGTTTCTACCGCCGCCGCGGAAACGGCTTTTCCCCGTGCAGCATCGGAAGGAACCAGTAGCGCTTCCCGAGTCGCAGATATCCCGGGTGGAGCAACGTCCAAGACCCTTGACCTTTCCAAGCCCATTCCGAAGGTGAAGCCCAAGCCCCGCGCCCTCACAACCTCGTTAAATCGCACGGGCTAATGCTATTCAAGCCAGGGTAGTCACCGTTATTACCCCCCGTCTTCCATTGCCCCACCCCTCTCTATCGCCTTTCCGCCGCCGCCGCCGCCGAGATCACCATTACTTTCGCCCCGGGAGCCCTCCTCTTTGGACCCCATCGATTCGCACGCACTGAGCCAGCGGTGGTGCAGGATGCCCCAATGACACTGTCGGCGAAAACGAAAGGCAGAAGGCGCATGCGCGTCCCCACCTCGAGCTACACATGTGCCTCTAGCCAAGTTCCCGCTTCGCGCACGGCTCGTTGATGCTCTTACGCCAGAATCCACGCGGACTTCGTTGCCTCGCCTGACCTCCTGGCCTGCGGGATCCCACGTTCCTTGGTGCGTACTGTCTTCCGTCTTTTGCACCCAAGCTGACTGAATAGATAGAAATCATGAAGCGAGGTCAATCCATCAGCTCATTCGACTTGCACGGCGTGTCGTCCGGGTGCCATCGGTGCTCGAAAGACCACGGGCGACGGTGGGGCGGATTTCACTTGCGCTGCAAGACACTCGAATCAAGTCTCCAGCACGTAAATCTTCTAAGTACTTTGTTTTGCGCCATATCTGATGACTGGTCTTTTTAGCAATCCGACCGCGCTCGCCTTCCCACTTCACCGTGCTTGGAGCGCACGTCGTAGCGTTTCGCTCGTACGTCCGCACCCCGCAACGCCCCGCCAATCTAATTTTCGGTGCAGACTTCGCATCTAGACCAATCGACGTCCACAGGCGCGTCGTTGAGAACCTATGTGACGTTCCCCGAGACGCGATGGTCCGCGATTTATGGCGACGCACGTTGCGGGATGTCGGGGAATCAGGCCCGGATGCCACGATGGGTGGCGGCTTCCAGGGCTGCGTCATCGGCGGTCTTCATGCACAACGGCTGCCGTGTGCATCTGGGTCCGGAAGCACGAGAATGCGGGCTGACGGCGTCGACCCTCGCTGGGAAGGGACCCGACGTGCCGCAAGTTTTGTGCGAGATCGTGTTGCGTGATACCCACTGTCAGTGGGAATCGCGCTCGGCTACGGAGGCGCGTGCACGCGATGCAGCAGCAACCATCGCCGTCGCTGTTCAGAGGCTGTCGTTTTGGGCGGTGGCGACGAGGACGATGGCCATCGTCACCGCCATCTGTTAATCGTATCCAGTTCATGCGCATCGTGGGACGCTGGCAGGGGATGACGCCGCACCGGCCATGGCAGCCTCAAGAAGGCGATTTGGGATCGAGGCTGCTCGAGCGTAGCGCATGTAGCGCTGGACGCCAGGCGCGGCGGCCGCGTGCGAGCCTTTGGCCAGTCAAGCGTCGTCCAGCGCCGGGAGAAGTTGCCTGGGGTGCTGTCTTGCTATCATACCCGTTTCACCGCGTCACCAAGGGTTTCGTACTTACACGCCCTCGCATCCTTGTTCCCTGCATACTGTGCCGGCGCTCCTCTCCGGCGCCCAGTTTGTCGTGGTTTCATCATGGGATCGAGCGGCTGACAAGTTAATGCCTGTTGGTCAGGCACACTTTCCGAGCTTTCCGGTCGTGCTCAGGCCTATGTACGGGATGATCATGGGCCACTCGGGCAAGAAATCTGCGTGCAACGCGCCGTCGCGCGTGGCTCCGGGTGGGAGACACTCGGAAGAAAGGCAGTACTCCCGGTCCGAGCTGAGAATGTTCAACGATTATGGCCGGCTGGCCACTGGTCGGAGGACGTCGCGCACTTGTCGCAGAGCACTCGCTGGATATATTGGGATGCTACTGGTCCTCACAGCAGTTGTCGAATTGCTCACTTAGCCGACCTGCATATCTGAATCGCCTCACGAACACAAGTCAGCTTTCCAGCTCAATCGAAGCATCCTGATGTCGGGCTAGGGGTCACCCATACTTAGCCTCAGGCAGGATGTTCAGCAATTTTCGACCGAGGCAAAATTATCGTTGATGGTCGCAAAAATACATTGAGCTGTAGTTCGGGAATAGACTTGGCCTTCTCTGACAATGCAAATGGGTTGGGACAAGGAGGCTGGCCCAACTGGCCATCTTCAGGTGGACCTCTCGACTAGATATACTTTAATCTATTTGAAGTATCGTTACTAGTACTGCGCACCTGTATCTCGATTCAGGGTATAAAAATATGACAAGAAATCCGACCAAGTTTTCCTGGAATGAATGCAAATTTGACGACACTAGTACCAAGTTGCGGTGCGCCCAAGATCAACGTCACGGTAACGAGTACTAACGACCAAGTAACGACACAGCCATCTGGTCCCTCCTGCATCCTTCACCCATGGTCATTCGCCAAGCTGCGGAGTTCACAGGTCCAGGAAGATTTCAACCCGGACTCGCCACTACACTTCCTCTCGGGCCGCAAGGTCAAGCCGGGTAGCCCACGAGTCAGGCGAGCGCGACCTTCCTGGAATCCTCAAGCATTTTCAAGCGTCAGCGTTGCTGGCTTTCCCACTCCTCCTTGATGGTCACTGTCTTGGAAAGCTTCCGCCTAAAATCTGAGTCGCGTGTTCTCTGGCTACCTCTCGACCGCCGGCTTCCGAGATGAATCGCCCCGACAATCTCCCGCAGTGGGGAGCAAAGCTCGTTTTTGGTAGCTTATATCCTCGGCGACGATACTCTTAAACGACTCTTAAAGAGCCTGTCGCAACCTCGGTGTTTTCGTAGTGTTTTCGCTGTCAACATGCTTCTCTCCTACCTCACCCCCTACTTTTTTCTCGCTGCTGCATGGGCCACGATCCTATATGCAGGGGTTAACGAGGTAATGTCTCTTGCTGCCGATATCGCTGCTTGTTCAAGCTCATTTTCCAAAGTCTGGAGGCGAGTTTGGTGTCTTCGGCACTGTTGGAACTGGGCTTCCAGGACGCTTCGGTGTGGACTACGCCTTCATCAACAAAGTTTGCGCTTCGCGTATTCTTCTTCTTGCGCTGACGAGCTCTTTCAGAGCACTGTAGATATCTTTGTCGACCAAGAGAAGATCAACTTTTTCCGGGTGACATTCCTGATGGAACGGATGTGCCCGCTCGCTTTCGGGTTGGGAAGTGAATTCAACGAAACGGCAAGTTTATAATGCCTATTGAAACATCCCGAAACGATGCTGAGACTTGTAGCGCAGTATTTCTCAGAGTATGCCGATGCAGTCAACTACATCACGTTGGAAAAGGGAGCACACGCGTTAATCGACCCGCACAATTATATGCGATACAAGTTCGTGTGTAATGTTACAATTCATCCTCCATAAGATTGATGTCTGCACAGCGATCCCTCTGCGCAACCATTCAGCGGAAGCGTATGCGGGTCCGTGAGCTTACCACTCAAGTTACTCAACATTCTCAGGTTATCGGCAACACTTCCGACCCTACCGCTGCGACAACACAACAGTTCGAACAATTTTGGAACCAACTTGCTGGGCGTTTCGCCTCCAATCCAAACGTCATTTTCGGCATAAACAACGAACCTCACGACATGGTTGGATCAGTTTTCTGTTCCGCCGACTACAATGCTAAAGGTTCTACCAGCCCACGGACTTGCTTTTGAAAAACGATCAGGCTGCCATAAATGGTATTCGCGCTGCCGGTGCTAACCAACTCATCCTTGCTCCAGGTAAGCAGAAAATACAGACGACACCGTAATTCCATGAATCACGATCAGGCAATGGCTTCACCGGTGGTCACTCCTGGACACAAGTTACCGGCAACGGGGATGCACCGTCCAGCGATTTCCTGAATATGCTTGTTGACCCGATAAATAACACGGCTATAGATGTCCATGAGGTGCGTTGCGTTGTGTATTGAACTAACGTCGTCTATCTTCTCACAAATTCCGCAGTATCTGGGTGGGTTCATTCCATCCCACAAGATGCTCGGCTAATTGACCACCTATTGTCAGACGTCGATTTCTCTGGTTCTCATGACGAATGCACTCAACCCGGTGCGCTTCTATTTCAATTTCGCATTCCGGTGATACTTACAATTATTTGAGGTCCGTCCAACCTGGCTGCTCTGACGACCTGGTTACAAGAAAACAATCTCAAGTGAGCGAGATAGCCTGCGAACCTTGGTTTATCATTGTCACGGGGACTCACGAAGTTCTCCGCAGAGCTGTTCTGAGCGAATTCGGCGGAGGCAATAACGCAAACTGTTTCGAGGTAAGTTACCTGCGGTGAGGGTGTTTGTTGTGCTCAAACCAACTCCGGGATAGCAAGTGGACGATCTCGTGAAATACCTGGCCGCAAATGACGAGTGGATCGGGTGGACTATCTGGGCGGCGGGCCCGTTGTGGGGACCCAATAGCCCGTGCTGTGGCGCAGACACCGGCAGTCTCGAGCCAGGACAGTTGAACGACTTGGGCCAACCCGAGTGAGCCTCTGTCAAGCTTGCATAACTGATTTAACCCTCTTTTCAAGTGCGTTTTCCACTGTATGGGTCAATGCCATTCGTCCAAACATCCCGACAGGTAAGCGGTCACTGTACTTTCTCAATCAAGGTATCTATTGATATTTCGTCTGCACCAGACCTGAAGAGAAACGGTACTTCGAGCCTAAATTAGGTACCATGTAATGGATGACCAACCAACACTGAATGACTAACCAACGCGACGTCTTCACTACTACACTGGATCGGCAGGTCGGTCAGATCCCTCCAGAAGCAAAGTTTAACATTGCCGGCACGCCCGGAATACCAAGCAGCAAGAATGATTGGAAGTAATGAAGTTTCAAGGGCATGTTTCACGGTCTTGTTTGTAGGTTCCCTCTACGTGAATCTGAGTTCATCGACTCAGTGTAGTCCACCATCGTGTGTTCAATTTTCTTTCTCTGGACAAATCAAAAACTTATCGGTGGTACACGCCCCAAGTCGTACGAACTTAGCATTCACGGCATCTCGTGTATGGGCCATCTCTTCTCTGTGTAATCCATGCCCGACCCCCGGGCTGCATGAATGATGTTGCCCGACGGCGATGGGGAAGGCTTAAATAGCTTGAACAGGTACACTCTTGAACCAGCGCTAACCACCTTCAGCAATGCCTCTCCACCGCTTTTTTACGCCCAAGGGACTATACTCCGACGAGGACAAGGCAGACATCTCTGATGCAGTCACAAGTGTCTACGCGGTGCTTCCCAAGTTCTACGTCATCGTGGTCTTCATTGAGCTCGAGGCCCGCAACTTTTTTGTCGGCGGGAAAAGCACCAATAAATTTCTCCGGATTGCAGCAGAGCACTATGCGCGGAACTTCCCCGAGTCAGTCGTATATAAACACTTCATGGCCATGGCTAAAGCTGACTTTGGACACTATGAAGTTTAGTGAGCACGTGAAGCGCGAGTTCATGGACCGTTATGAGAAGGCCCTCGAGCCGTTCACCAAAGGACGTGGTATAGACTGGGAAGTACAGGTCAATGACGTCGACGTATGGCATTCGTTCTGATTTACCTTTGACTCGCTCACATCAGTCGTGAACTATAGCGCACGATGTGGAACGAGAATGGCATGGCTCCACCTCTGCCGGGTACGGAGGAAGAGAATGTGTGGAAGCGGGAGAACCGTGCGTTGTCCCTTGATGAGATGAGGGTGTTGAAGGCGCTGGACGAGAACAAGTTTCTCTAGCCAAAATTCCGAAAGGGCATGCATATGTCTAGTAGTCTGTCGACCCTACCAAAAAATCTCGTAGCTCGGTTCTTGAAACTAGAGTCTAGTATCCCTGTATTCAAGTGGCTTTCCGATGAGTTGAATTGGCAAACAGGCGGTGTTGAACTGATGATTGGCTCCTCGTGGACTCGTGGACACGGACGGTGAGCAGATGCAAAAACGAGTCGAGCAAGCAAAGCCACTGGTAGAAGGTCCGCCGAGACCCGATATTCCATATCAACTACACGCGCATGGACAAATATCATTCATCCCATCGAGTCTCTGATACTACGTATGTTTAAACCGAGACAATGCCGTCGATTAAACTCCGAAGTCACTCATCTTCGGTCGGACAGAGCCCGGGCTGACGAGAGCAAGACGCTCAGAGTATCGTGACCAGTAGAAGGCACCTCTTATTTCTGAATTGCATTCGACCCGGATCCTGGAAGATTTAAACTCACTCAATCGCAGACTGCGGAATGGTTTGATCGTCGTCTCTTCACGCGGAGATCCTAGGGGTTTCAATTCGGCTATATGCATGCCTCGCTCGATGAAAGCGCAAGTCGCACGGAGTTGAGGTTCACCTCATCTCACTCATACACTGTAGGTCAACTCCGCTCTCGGGTTGCACCGTTTCTTCACGCCCAGGGGGCTGTACTCGGACGAAGATAAGGCTGCCATCGCAAGCGTCTATGTGGTGATCCCCAAAGTTCTACGTCGTCGTGCTCTTTGTGGAACTCGATGCCCAAAGCTTCTTTGTTGGCGGAAAAAGCACCCGCAAATTTCTCCGGATCGCGACAGAGCACTATGCACGACATTTCTATCTGTCAGTTCATGCTTTCATTGTGCTGTATTTGACTGCTCACTTGCACCGGCAATTGTAGCGCACGATGTGGAATGAAAACGGCATGGTTCCGCCGCCGCCAAATTCCGAGGAAGAGGATATATGGAAGCGGGAGAACCGAGCAGTGTCCCCTGGAGAGATAGAGCCGTTGAAAGGCGCTAAGCTATGATTTGTCCGTCGATTTTGTCTGTCAGATCCTCAACCTCTCACAAGTGGAAATTTATTCGTTGATAAACGAAGTTGCTATATCTAGGATTCGGAGATACGAGCGTATAATTTAAGGCCTTGTTTCTCCATCGTTTGGAGCTGCTGGACATCTTCTTCATGCTCGTTCCCGGGTGCTAGCTGGCCGGTGAGTGTGACGTCCTTGACCTGAACCACATCGCGCTCCCCGTCAAGTGATCGCCAACGCGACTCAATCATCGCCGCGAACTCGCCATCCGCCCATTCGAGTACGCCCTGACTTTTGAAGTGAAGCCCAGTCGCGTTGGGTAGCAAAACATTGGTGCCCATCGAGTCGACGTTGAGCATACCGATGATTTTCCCAGTGGCGCATATTCGCCCGTCCGCGACCTCGTTGAGGTATTGCACGCCGATCTCCAGGGACTCGAGTGTGCCTCCAACCAAGCCAAGAATGGCGATAAGATCGTCCTCCGAGATATTCGTTCCCGGTAGCGAGAGAGATCTCAGGGGACAATTGGACCGCAGAAGGAAGGGCACGAACGATGTTGATGGCCACCACCGACCGACCATTTCGAGTTCGCGCAGTGCTGGGAGCGTGATCGAGGCAAATATGTTCTCTTGCCCAGTTCCGATTTTGGAGCGGATCCACAGCGAGTGCAGCTTCGAGAGAGTGTATGTCTCTCGCGAACTGGGTGACGGGCGGTCGTGGCCTGGACGAAAGTATATTCTACACGTCTCCAGGTTGCCGCATTGGCGCAACACGTCGGTGCTGTGTGAGGGGAAAGTGTTACGGACGATGTCCAAGTGCGCTAGCTGGGGCCAGTGCGCGCTGATATCGGGCAAAATCGTGGTCCTGCCGGCCAGCTCACGATGTTTCAGACGACGGAGCGCCGGTAGGGCGGCTTTGTAGAGAGGCATACACCATTTTATGTGAGCGTCGTGCCACAATTTGGAATTAATCTCCTCCAGCTTGCCGAAACCGTTGGATGGGAATGGAAGGAGGCGTTCCCCCAGCCCGCCAGCGAGGAAAAGATGGATTTTTTTCCACCGGTGGCTCTGGGCGTAGTAGATGTCCAGGAAAGCATTCGCGACTTCGATGTCAGAGGTGGTGATGGAGATGCCCAGGCAGAGCGGTGCATTGCCTGAGCGTCCAATCCATGCCCGCACGCCATCCAAAGCGTTTTGCGCGGCCTCGGCGCCTTTGTGCCGAACGGAATATGAGATGGAAGACCAAAGGACTGGCGTCTCGAGCGCGATCGTCCGCCAGCGCTTCGAGACCAAAGTCAGGGCAAGTGGGCTCTGCTTGATCGATGGCGCTTGCGCAACTTCCCAGCGCACTGTGCGCACAAAGATTGCGGAGAAGAGCTCCGGGGGAAGGTCAGGCATTGTAGAGGTCGGCTCTGGGAGGTCCATCTTGTGAGCTCCAGGGATTGCGCCACGGTATCTCAGCGTTCGAAGAAGAGCTGTGAGATGTGGCAGTGCTTAGCCAAACAGTTGCTTCCGCATCGGGATGATGCCCCTATCGATGTTTGCCGCACCAATGCCGTATCGGCACGATTTGGGTTCGCACGGAGGAATTTCAATGCACTCGACTTGCAGGAATATAGCGAGGGGATAGAGATCGCAATTCCGATGGATAGACAGATAAATATTTATTTAGATAAAGTGAAATTTTGGAGGCAACATTAAACAAGACCATGGAACTTCGCAAACGGATCGTCTTTGGTGGTCACCTCTGGGATCTCGAACATGCCGCGGATGTGGCTCGCCGTTTTCGCGCCTGTGAGATGCTCCAGGAAGGCGAGCGCCATGTCGGAACCTCGAATTTCAACGTGAACGGTGCAATGGTTGAGAAAGCAAAGCCCCATACCTGCAGCGACGCCCGAGCTCGTCCATATTTTTCCGTCATCGTTGACGACCCAACGAGCTTCGGGAATCCACTCAATATCTTTTGGAGACGAAGCCTGGAGGTTTGGCCATTAACGGATGTCAGAGCACTGAGAATTGAACGTAAGTACCACGATGTGGCGGTAAAAAGCCTTGTTGGTCGTGGCACGTTTGCCCGAGAGGACACCGGCAACAGCGAGCTGGTAGGCGCCACCGCAAACAGACATCACGTACTTGGCCTTCGGCGTTTGTTGGGCGATAAAATCGACCTCATCTTTCGGCACTCGGCTCTGGCCGTTGGCATCAGGAAGAGGACCTACGAGTTTCATTAGAATAGCTGACCAAGTGAGATGAAAAGAGGGGAGCTACATACCAGCAGGAACCCAGAGAATATCAAACTGCTTTCCGGTGGCGAGAGCATCGGCGTAGGTGATGGTGGGGTTTAATGTCGGTCCGACGCGTCCGATGAGGGGCACCACTGGAGCCATAGTCGGAGCGACGTAGTCTATTGCGATCCGGTAAGGTACGTCGCCCATGCCAGGGCCAAAGACAGGGTCATCCGCGACGTTCAAACTGGCGAGGATCTCAACGGGGGTGATGAAGTCAGAGAGAGTGACTTCATCGGAGATGCAGACGGCGATGTGGAGGGTGTCGGGCATGTTCGAGTTGAGTGAGCTTGGAAGAACCGATGCTGTTAAATAGCCCACTGCGGCTAAAGGGGGGCCGCAAGTTGATCACGTCGGGAGCGATCGCGGAAGTCTTGATTATGGGCACTGCATTTCAGAAGCGAACGAAACGCGTCTGTGTGCTCTGACAAGCATTTTAGATCCATGTACTTCCGGTTGCCTTGGATACAGGTTCAGTTTTGCTGCACAATTCTCCAACTGTGAGAGTTTCTGCGAGGGAAATGTGAAGAACAAAGAAGCCCATTGTGTGTGAGATACACATGCGCAAAGGGACAAAACAAGACAGATCGATACTGGCTGGAAATGTTTTAGGTGGGCACGGTGCATTGCGTTACAAGACGAGAATCTGACAGATTCACAATTTCTGGCCGGCGTGCGCAGTCACTCCAATCAATATCACTGGATTCCCCTTGGCAAGATGTTCTCCACGTGAGACCGTACTGGCCCCCCAAGCGAACTCAATTCACTTGACGGCGGATGGACGGATGAATGGAAGTTGTGGAGAACGGTGAACGCGGGGACGTGGAAGTTCTGAGCAAGATGCTGTGCATCAAAACATCGGAAGAAACCGGTACCTGTTTGTTCCGAGTTCAACTTTTTTTCTTCGCCCACACGTGCCTGGGCGCCGACGCCTTGGGCCGGCTCGACGTTGGACGCACAAGAGAACCCGAAGTACGCACCTCCAGTTCGGAGAACCGACCGCACCCAAAGAATCTGTCTGGCCGGCTCTTGAACAACATGGCACCTTCATCGGTGAGGTGCAACGTTTCTCGAGTGAGAATTCGCTATATTCGTCTCGACTAACCCCAATTCAAAGTAGTCATTGTTTGGATTGCGAAAAGCCTGGTAATCAGCCACCAAATGGCCGGAACTTAGGGAGGAGCATACTCAATGCAAGACGCCGTGTACCGATCCGAATTACTTGGCCTACTGTAGTTCTGGATACGTTAGCAAGTTTCTGCGCACCGTTCAAAAAGCTTGATCTTCGCCGTACCCATTCGACACGGGGAGTCAAACCCCAAGCTGCCTTTGAAAGGGTAGAGTTTCGTCTCGAAGTAAGAGGCCGTGTACAGTTGAGTTGCTCACATGGAATACCCTCGGGGAGTGCCCAATCCCCATTCCGTATGACGGTTATTCCATATGACCTCCTGTTTTGGCTGGGAGAGGCCATTTGGGAACTGGAAAAAGCTATTCCATATTCCGGTTAGATTATTCCATATGAGCAACTCGACTGTACCATACAGTACCATATCCGAGTTCCTCTACCTCCTGGATCGTTGGATGGGTTGCCAAGTTTATGTACGCTGGGTTCAAGAAATGTTAGATGGCGCTGTACGATTCTCGGACGCGAGGAGTTCAACCCCGAGCTGCCTCCGGGATGGTTATGTTTCTGTAAATTCAAGAGGCCGTGTACCGTACACCATGTCGGATTCCTTCTAAGTACCTCCTGGATTCTTGGATAGGTTAGCAAGTTTTTGTGGGTTGGGTTGAAAAAGAATCCGCCGCACTTACAGTCGGACATGGGGAGTCGAACCTTGGGCTGCCTTTGGCATGGCTATACTTCTACAAAGTGAGAGGCCGTGTATCGTACACCATATCCGAGTCCTTCTATCTCCTGTATTGTTGAATACGTTAGCAAGTTTTTGTGGGCTGGGTTAAAAAAGAATCGACTGCTCTCACAGTCGGACATGGGGAGTCGAGCCCCGGGTTGCCTCTGAAAGTCAAGAGTTCCGCATCCGCCCAAGGATGTTTGCTGCTCACCTCAAAGCAGAAAGGCATACCATGTCCGCTTCCTTCCACCCCTTGGATTATTGGATAAGTGATGATTGGCTGGGTTGAAAAAGCTTTACTCACGCGACTACCCATTCGGACGCGGGGAGTCGAACCCCGAACTGCCTCTGCAAGTGCTTCCAAATCAAAGTGTCCGTTCAGTGCAAGAGGCCGTGTACCGTACACCATACCCGATTTCTTCTATCGCCTGCAAGACTGAACAGGTCACCGAGTTTCTGTGAGCTGGGTTGAAAAGTGTTGAACGAGGGCGCATTCGGACATGGGGAGCCGAACCTTGAACTGCTTCTTAATGCGCTCCTTCATTCCAAAGCAAGAGGCCGTGTACCGTACACCATGTACGAGTTCCTGCACACCCTGCTTCTTGGCTAGGTTAGCGAGTTTCTTTGGGCTGCGTTGAAAAAAAAGCTTTGGTACCACGACTACCCATTCGGACGCGGGGAGTCGAACCCCGGGCTGCCTCTGGCATGGCTATACTTCGCAAAAGCGAGAGGCCGTGTACCGTACACCATATCCGAGTTCCTGTACCCCCTGTAGCACCGAATAAGTGCGCGCGCCGAAACAAAAGATTGTCCCGTTACATGATATGATTCGTGGACTTGAGGTGCGCCGCGCGCTGGTCCGAGAAGTGTTCCTTTCGAAATTAGATGAATCGAGAATTTAGGTCCAGGTTTGAAAAAGATCGGCGTAAACGGTGAATACGCCTACGCGAACACGGAGAATCGAACCCCGAGCTGCCTCTTCGCATCTCGCCGTTTTTTGAGGTGAGAAGCTGTACCATATCCGCGTTCTCACCCTGCAGCGACGTGGAGTAAGCGCTCTTTTTTCTGGGGCGGGCATCAGCAGTGTTCACTCGAGACAACGGAAATCGAACCTGCATTGAACGGAACAACATTGCGATCACGAGCACGTCGTCGGGGTTGTAAGAATTTACGTCGGGTGGCAGGGTCAACTCAATATAGTGAGTGTACACGGGCGGTGATTGACCTGTCCACAAACCGACGTCAAAACATGTAGTAATGGTTCTATGAAGTCGGGACACACATTGTGGAGTGGGAGATTCAATTTTGGCTTCCGTTCCGCGAACCCGATCGTGTTGAGCAATTGGATTTTGAACTTTGAAGAAGAGCCTAATCCGTTAATGGCAAATTGCTTCATCGAGTCGAACTGTATTCAATTTAGAGAAATTAGGAGGGAGAGACAGAATACTTGACAGCCCGGAAATGAACCCCGAAAAAAAACAGAACGTCAGCAACCGGTCAAAGCGGGGGTTGGACGTCTCCTTCGGGATCCTCGCTTAGCCCCGTGAGGTTGCGCATGATAATTGATATGATGTTTTTCTCCGCTTCGCCGCTGATGTACCTGAGGTGCTAGTCTGTTTCAGGGTAAGCCGCAGCTGGCGGCCGGGTTACGTGTCCACTTATTGTCCTGCGACGGGCGCGGTTTGGGAAAATTAAAGTGGCGGGGAATGGTAAGCAGCGGATGGCGGGTGTCTTGGTGAGCCGGGCAAGAAAAGGTTATGGAGGCGGTTGGAGCGGATGGTACGATAACCCGCGCCCGCGCTCGGAGCCAACTCGGGCATTTGATTTCGGGCTAGCAAAGGTGACGGAATTTCATTTTTATTACCTCCGTGATGCCCCATGCCCCCACATATCGATCGTTTTGCGGGGAATTTGTTATTCGTTTTGCGGTCGTTCTGCTGCAAGAACGAGCACGAAAAAAGACGGGGTGGGAGGGAAGTGGCAGGCAGATTGAAGGGGGGAATGTGCCTGATGCGAGGAGGGAGCGAAGTGGTGAGGCGGAGGCGGGGAGGAGGCGATCACCAAGTGTTTTGGGTGCTTCATGGGGATGGATGGAACATGTCAGCTGGGGCTTCTTAACCGTGGTCCGTAAGCCAAACAAACCCCTTGTCCTCCTCCACCACTCTACATCCCTCTCTCCAGCCAGCCCCTGCAAAAATGAGCGACATCGAGAAAGGCACTGGCACTGTACACGACGGGGGCGCGGGCAGCCGCCTCCTCGGCGCAACCCACCCCACCAGCATCGCCAACCCCGGCGCGCTGGGCCTCTTCTCGTTCGCGTCCACGACGTTCATGCTCAGCTTCTACAACGTCGCCGTGCGCGGCATCCACACCCCCAACGTCGTCGTCGGCATGGCCCTCTTCACCGGCGGCCTCGCCCAGCTCCTCGCGGGCATGTGGGAGTTCCCGCGCGGCAACGCCTTTGGCGCGACTGGTACGCATCATGTCCGGTGTGGTGCAGATGCCGTTGGCTGATCGGATGGCCAGCGTTCACATCGTATGGCGCGTTCTGGCTCTCCTACGCCTCCATCCTCATCCCTGGCTCCGGCATTGGTGCTGCGTACGCCTCGGAAGCCGAGTTCCACCAGGCGATCGGCATATTCCTCTTTGCGTGGTTCATCGTCACGGTCCTCCTCCTGTGCGTCCTTTTTCACATCGTTTTTCATTCCCCCTCTGCGTCACCCACCTATTCTGTTCTTTTGACACCCATCCCTTTCCGTCCCACTGTTCCTTATCGCACCTTTTTTTTTGCCTCTTCGCTTCGTTTGTTTGCGATCCATCTTTCATCTTACGTCACCTCGGCTTTTTACCCGCATCCCCATTCCCGCCTCCGCCTCCCATGGACCGCGACTCGCGTCCTTGGTCATCGCGCTCGCAGCGCTGCTTACCGGTCCCTCCTCCCCTCCCCCCTTCCCCCCATTCTTGCTTTCCCCTCTGTTTAGCGCGCCTCTTCCATTCACTCTTTCATTCCCTTCCGCCACATCAGTTTTTCCGCCCCACATTCCCCACCGCTTAGCTTTTAGCGCTTAGCGCTTACCTTGGCGCGCCTTGGCGGTGGCGGTCTGTTTTCCCCACCTCCGCGTTTTCCCCGCCTTTTCTAGGCCTTCCCCACTTCCCCACCCTTCCTCCACCGCCACTTCCACACCCACTTGACCGACTGCCCGGACGCGCCTGGGCTTGGGGCCTGATGCGTTTCTATTCACTTTGGTCTCGCCCGAGGTTGAGGCCGAGGTCGCGTCATCCCGCATCTTCCCCCCTGCTTCAATTCATTCTCCCGCGGCGCGCGTTCCCTCTTTCGAACGTATTCCCATTCTCTTTTGTTTTCTGGCGGGCGGGGCCTCGATGAGGGTCACGCGATGTGGGCGCGGTGGGCGCCTGATCAACGTGGTGCATGGCGCGTGGCGCGTGGCGTGGCGTGATTGACGCGCCGGGTGTCTTATTCCTTGTTCTTTCCATTCTTTGGCCCTCCATCTCTTCCCATCCCGCTCAACTTGGTTTCTCTCATGGCGTTCGCATACTAACCTCCCCCTAGCATCGCCTCCCTACGCAAGTCCATCGCGTTCATCGCGCTTTTCGGATTCCTGTCGATCACGTTCTTGTTGCTCGGCGTGGGGGAGTTTAACGGGGTGCCTAGGTGTGTTTGCGTTCCTCTTTATCTCTTTATTCTCCGGTCGCGCTCTTGCCGCGTTTTCTCTTGCTGCAATTTCTTCGACCACGATTCGAATTCGAGTCGTGCCTCCGTCACGGTCGAACCGCCTTCCTTCGTCCCCTCCCAAATAAATCAAGAGATTCAACGCTAACGCAATATCTTTCTTCGCAGCGTAACCACCGCCGGCGGCGCCTTCGGCATCATCACCGCCTTCATCGCGTACTACATCGGCCTCTCGGACCTCCTCGCCGCCGAGCGCGCGGCGATCGTGGGGCTGCCGACGGGCGGGTTCAAGCATGACTAGTTCCTCCTCCACTTCACCCCGCGTCGAGTTCAGGAGTTGAGTTGGGTTGGGGAGTTGGGTTGGGTTGAGTTGGTGAAAGCAGGAGGCAGGGGCTGTATCCCCGGTATATCCCACTATCGTATCCGACTGCATCACATCGTGGAGGAGAGGAGAGCATAATACTTGACACTTGACTAGCGTACCTGCATACCTCATTTTTTATTGTTTCGATTGTACATGTACAGATACGATACGTTTCTTGAACGTCGCTCTTCTTGGACGTCACTTTTTTTCTTGGAACTCTCATAGCCCTAGCCGACGCTGCCGTCGATAATCACACTCGTTTAATTTTGTTTCGACGTCTCCAAAATGGACGTCGCAAAATGGCAGACAAAAATGCGTACCTTACCTAGAAGGCCCGAAGAGAGGAAGGAGGTAAGCCAGACATGGTGTAGATTGGTAAGACCGCTTCGGCTTCGTATCAATGAAGTATATCGTGGTCTTGACGAAGCAGTGTGGGGTTCGAATCCCCGTGTCTGGATGTGGCATGTCATCTGGCCTTTTTGTTCTTTGGAATTGGTTCAGAGGATTTTTCCGCTAACGGGCGAGTTCGCGACGCGCCTTGCTCCCCATCTCAGTAGATCCATTATTTTATCGCGTTGGGAAAATTGATACAGTGACTTGAATCCCTTCAACTTCAATCAACGCACTTAAAAATTAAAACACTTGGAACGTCGATGCCGGACTGTCAGCAGGATTATAGGGTCTATTGCTTACGGATGTCGTTCCGAGTCCTCGGCAGGCGGTGGTCTCCACTGCTGACGCCAAAGCGGTAAAGAATCCGAAATGTTCCTTTATATATCGTCCTACCATACAGACCATATCCACTAAACACAAGGAATAGTTCCACATCCACCCACATCATGGCCATCTCTGTACTCGTCTTTGGCGCTACTGGAACAGTCGGCTCCGCCTGTGCCCGCCAAGCGCACTCCCTCGGCGCGACCGTGACTCTCGCCGTCCGCGACACCAACAAACCCATCCCGGGTCTCTCTCTCGAGCAGGAGAAGGCCGCCGGCTACAAGCGCGCGCAGGCCGACCTGACGAAGCCCGAGACCATCACCGCGGCCGTCGCGCAATCCGGCGCCAAGCACGCCTTCGTCTACCTCGTCCACTCCCCCGCCACGGCCAACCGCGCGGCGCTCGAGGCGCTCAAGGCCGCAGGCGTGGAGTTCGTCGTGTTCCTGAGCAGCGTCGGCGTCGCGCTCTTCGAGCCTGCCATCGACCGCGTCCCGGCAAAGGAGTTCATCCCCTACGCGCACGCTCAGGTCGAACTGGCGCTGCGGGATCTCTTCGGGGCGAACTACGTTGCCCTGCGGCCAGCTGGATTCGCGAGCAACACGCTCGAGGGGCCGGGATGATCAAGGCGGGTGTTGTCAAATTTCCCTACCCCGAAACCAAGTTCGACTGGATGGTGCCCGAGGACATCGGGCGCACGGGCGGGACGATCCTTGCCGGTGGGCCGGGCAGCACAGGGGGCAAGAGGGAGGTCTTGCTGTGCGGGCCGCAAGTAACTACCCAAGGGGATGCAGCGAAGATTATCGGGAAGGTGGTCGGGAAGGAGGTGACTGTAGAAACCATCAGCGAAGAGGAGGCGGTTAAGGGCATGTCTGCCCGCATGCCGGAGCATGTCGCGAGGTATCTGGTCGGGATGGTGGCTCACGGCATGGAAGGAACCACCCTAAGCTTGGAGAGTTTGTATGCGAGTGACCAGTACACGGGTGCGGTGAAGAATGTGGAGAAATACGCTGGGAAGGCGACCACGTTGGTAGAGTGGGCGACGGAGAACAAAGAGGTTTTTGAGTAAGCGTATGTATATATTCAATGTAGCCAGACTTTCGAAGTACACCTTGACGACTAGATGTAGTATTTGCTCAAATGCCGCTTACAATCCTGTACTGCAAGTTAGCCGCAAAAATCCCCAGAGAAGAAGGAGCACATACTCCTCGGCATTATTCAGTGCTTCTACCATGACAGTGAGTTCTCTCCGCCGTGCCACAACACCGTCGCTCTCCTTGAGCAGGCCATCAATTGCCTTGGGATCAGTGTACAATTCGCGCAACAGCTCCTGTTGCAGGTTCTTTGTAGCGTGCGCGACAAGGTTCAGGGAAATCGCCTTCGGGACTGTATCGATCATTTCGCGTTTGACGATGTTGAAGTACGAGCGCATGAGTAGTTCTGTGCCGAACGACAATAACTGAGTGCTTCGTCACGGTGTAACCCCGGGGAAGCACGCACTGATGATATCGATGTCCTTGGTTTCCCGCTCGCTGAATGCGGACACAGGGCGTAATACAGGAGGCGCAGCCTCCATTATTGGTGTAGATGCGCGGGCGCCCCCCGTTGCCTTTGACGTCGCACCTTTACTCCTAGCCGGGAAAAACGAGGTAAAAAATCGGGACTCCTCCTTCTTTGGCTCCACGTCCAGGTCGCGTTCATTGTTAATCTGCGCCGGTTTTCCTGTGGTGCGGTCCGTAGGTGTCGCAGGTCGTGCGGCGTTGTAACGCTCGTCTACAATGTGTGCGGCCTGTCACAATTGTTCAGAGAAAAGGACGATAAACCCAATGGCCACCGACCTGGTTGCCGCCAATGAAATCAGGATGTGTTGTGTTCAAGTAGCACACTTGCATACTGTCGACGATCAAACAAAAGGAATGAGCCAACCAGAACAACTTACGCAACCAAATCGGAGACAAGCTTCTTCGTCGGCTCCATCGAGTTCTTGAGAAAGCTGATAACCACGGTATTAAATCGCTCGCGCAGTGCAGGATACCGTTTGAACGAGACCTACATTAGCAGATTCCGAGTGAGCTTTCAACACAATAGCGCAGTCGACTGAAAGACGCGCCATCTTTGTTGAGAGCTGTTCAACAATCCTAAGGAGCTCGTCGTATACGATTTGACAACACTTCAGGCTCGGCTCCTCCAGCCGTTTAATCTGGCTCCTGACCAGGATTTCGAAGCTGGCCGTGTTCACAAACAGACCCGGCGTCGTGCCCTACATCCATTAAGTCAACGAATCTCGTACCAGAGCAGGCCACTCACGGATGTCCCGTACTGGATCGTACGAATGTCCGCATCCTTGATGTGGTCGAGGGGATCGATATTCTTGATGCCCGTGCTGTACAATTCGTGAAACACGAATGCAATTCTGGCGCCGCCCGAGAGGTGATCCAGAGACAAGGCGCTGGCGTTGCTTCCGTCGATGATGGTGCGGAATTCAGTTGTGAAGTCGGATATCACCGTCAAGAGCACATTCGCAGAAGAGCCGTCGATGAGGGGACCGCCGAGCGTTTGGAGCTCCGCTGAAAGTCTCTGCCGCTCGCTGCTAATACTGGCCTTGATACTTGGTAGGGTGTTGCGAATATGGCTCTTAAGCGTCTGCACTACTGGGTTGATAAGGATATCAACGTGAAAATGTCAGCGCACGTTGTTGAGTTTCTGCGCCAGAAATGGAGTTCCGCAGTACCGCGCGTTTGCCTGGTACGCAGCATGGTTCTCAAAGAACTCGCGCTCCTTCTCCAGGGCGTAGCTGACCGCTCGATTGGTTTCGACGTCGCGCTGACCGCGGTTGACCACTGGCACATAGCCGAGTCGGAGCGGAATCACTCGTCCACCCAAAATGCCTACGACGTCAGTGCCGGCGTCCCTGTATAAACATATCAGCGTATCCCCATGCTGGAGCAGATCCAGACATACATGAGGTCAACCTTGGTCAACACCCCAATCGTTCGCAGCCCCTCCGGATCCACCTCCCTTGCCATCTTCAACCCATCGGAGTTGGCAAGGTCCTGGTTTGCTGGCGTCACTGCGAGGATAATGCACGCCGGGCGCGCAATATATTTCATTAGCATCTCGCGGATCTGCTTCTCGATATCGCGCGGCTGGTCGCCGACAGGGACCTTCGTCAGACCCGGAAGATCGACCAACGTGAGCGTCAGGACGCGGGACGAGTATATTCGGAGATTTATGGGGAGGGGCGAGATCCCTCCGTTGCGCCCGGTTTTGGCTTCGGTTTCGCGTACGATTTCGGACCGGATGAGGTGAAAGTCGAAGAATTTCTGCCCGGGTAGGTGGAGGAATTCACCCCATTCGTCTTGATTTTTATCGTCACTTGAATCCGCTGATAGGGCTTGTTAAAGCGGCCCGTATTATATTTGGGGAAAGAGCTACCTGCCGATGGCCCCGACGCAGGCCTGTGCACCAGCTGCAAGACCTGTTGATTCGTCAGGGGTTAGCTCAAGGCAGACACACACAGCCACTCACAAGTGGTCGTCGGGTTACGATCCCATTGCCACGGGGCAAGAAATCACGTCCAACGAGATTCTGATAAGTGGTTCAGACCGGTGCATTCTGCAGCATTCAGTTGCTGATACGTGACGAACTCACCTCGAGAACACTGCTTTTCCCACTGCTCTGGCTTCCGAGCACACATATCTGCGGAAGATCAATCTGCGCCGCACTGGGGCCCACAACCGCGAACGCGTCTTGAAGTTTATTGACGAGGGTAACGAGTTCCGCACCGAGGGCGGGAGATGGCGAAGCCATGAATTGCAGGCGGGGAAGGCGAAGGAAGATGTGGGACTGAACGCGGGACGGCGATGAAGCTGAAGGCGCTATATATACTGCGTATGCACAGCCAACTGCGCCACGCTAAACGCCTGCGCAGATTGCTCCGCCCGCAAGCCATCAGATCCTCGAATCCGAGTGACACGACTGAACAGCAACGTCGCAGTTGAATTCCTCTATCCTGCGCGTAATGCCTATGCGAAACTTCGATAATCTGAAGCTGGTGATGCAGCGAATGGCCCGTAAAATGATTTTAGAAGTGGTAATCACAGAGCAGCCAGGCTGAGCCGGCACAGGTTGACTTGGATACTTTTTCGATGATTAATATTTTCGTTGGCGAAACAAAGTCGGAAGACGGGGTCCAAGGGCTGAGGAGCGCAGCTATGTGATAAGGAAGGTGAATCATTGTGAAAGGCTTTCGAGAAGGGGTTCAAATACAACGCTACCATCGTCCGAGGCAAGATGGAGGAAGAAAGAGCAGAGACTCCATGTGCGCGCGATCAACACGGATCAGTCTCCAGCGCTCACTCCGCTCATTCCATCAACCTCGACACAACCTCGACATCGACCTCCACCATGGCCCTGGATAGCCTCCCACCAGAGCTTTTGGCCGAGGTCTTTACGCGCACACTGTTGTGGAAATATGCGCATGAACCTCGCCCGCCATCGACCAAGGAGACCCCACTTGTCTTGACTTTGGTCTCGAAGTGCTGGAGGACGATCGCATTCGAGACGCCGGTGCTGTGGTCCTCGTTATTATATTACATCCGGCACGAAGGCGAGGCTGGCCGAAACGCTCTGGATGGCGTACGGGCGTGGCTTAGACGCTCAGGCAATGTACCACTCTACTTGGGCATTTTCATCGATATCGTGGACCCCGAAGTCGCGAATGCGTTCTTGAAGATATACTACGCGCAGAGCTACCGGTGGAAAGTACTCCAGCTTTTCTTAGCTGGCAGAGTTGAGGGAGGTCTTCTTCCACTGCCATCCACCGGTTTGGACAAGCTGGAGCGGATAAACTCCGGATTGTGGGACGACCCTCACATACAGTGGACCCTGCCTCTCTAGTACAACACCCCCCTTCCGGCGCCGCGCTCTCTGAGGCATCGTGAGCTCGTCTGGGCGACTACAATTTTGCCCGGCTTCAGCGCGCTCTTACCCCAGCTGGTGCATTTGGATATTGTTCGTAATGTTCTTCCCGCACACTGCACCGACATCTTGCGCCGATGCGGTAACCTGGAGACGTGCAGCATATACTTTCGTCCGGGCCACGAGCAACCGCCGCCCACCTCGCGGAGCCATAGGCCCTCCCGAAACTGCGCTCGCTGTGGATCCGTTCCAAATTTGGAGACGCCCGAGAGGATATCTTCGAGTCCCTCACGCTCCCAGTACTCGACACCCTCGAAATCGTCGGTCGGTGGTGGCCATTGGCGTCGCTCGTGCCCTTCCTTCTACGGTCCAAGTGTCCGTTGAGGTCGCTCTCGTTGCCGGGAACGAATATCTCGGAGGACGAGCTTATAGGCATTCTCGGCGGCCTCGGAGACACTCCAGATCTTGGAGATCGGCGTGCAATACCTCAACGAGGTCACGGACGGGCGCATATGCGCTACTGGGAAAATTATCGGCATGCTCAATGCCGACTCGATGGGCCGGGATGTTTTACTCCCCAACGCAACGGGGCTTCACTTCAAAAGCCAGGACGTACTCGGCTGGGCGGATGGCGAGTTCGCGGCGATGGTTGAATCCCGCTGGCGAACACTGGGCGGGGATGACGATGTTGTTCGAATCGAGGACGTCACGCTCATCGGTGCGATAACATCTGGGAACGAGCATAAAGAAGATGTGGAGCGGCTCAAAGTGATGAAGAAACAAGGGTTGAAATTGTACACGTACATGTCTGAGCCATAACGCTCTGAATTTGATGAAGACAGTGGTCATCGATATTTACTCAACCTGTGTACTTGTGAGAGAAATGCACAATTGAACGCTTTTCAGCTTTATGGCTTATGGATATTGTCGCCCAGGGACAGCAGAACAAAATTAACACAGCTTTGGTCTCGACTGGCTCGTGCAAGTTCCGCTCATAGTGCTCTGTCGCGATTCATCTAGCGAATGCTCGTTCCGCTGACAGTTTCCGCCGTCAAATGCGACAACGAGAAAGAACTTGGTAAACACGGCACATGGTTCCTTGTGTTTTCGCCGGAGTACAGTTGCGTGAGCGCGCAAAATCGTTGGAGAGATGCTGCTTACTGATCGAAATGCAGTCCGCTGAAGTTGTTCAAACCTTCCCAGTCTTTCTACATGAGCATCATTCAATCAGCCGGATACATGTTCAACCGTCACTTCATAGACAGCGACAGATGAGGTTACCTTTCGAAGTCCGTCGAACCTGGACAATCGTAATTCTCTCTTGGGAACCAGGACCCAGGTAATAGTGAACTCCAGCTTACATGGAAAATTTTTGAGAAAAAAGCCTGGCCGTAGTGAACTCGCGGCCTTGTACGTTTGCTCGGGGATTTGCCCGGTCAAAGATAAGCGATTTTCGATATTGATATAGTGTCGAAAAGAAGCGTAATGCAGACTAAGACTTTGCAGTGGTGTTGTATCTACAAGGGATGGATTCTTCCTAGATATGTTCAGATGCATGGTTCGACGTATGATCCGGGGATCCATCTGGAGTCAACACGAACCCAGATAAACCCGACTAGAAAGAAACAATGAGTACACAGCAAAGTGACCCAGAGGTGTGCGGCCGGTCGACGTGCATAGCTCAATGCAACACAGTGTACGGTCCTTGCCCCAGGACTTGACAGTCTGCTGGTCGAACACCACATCATGGGTATCTTCCTCGCGCGGATGAACAGCCGAGAACCTCAGTTCCTGGAGGCCGCTGAATTGTGACAAAGTACGTTCAACGGCGTGTATAGACTCCGGTATCGGAGCATTAGAGATGGAGCATTTCATGTATTGTATATCGGTACTTGCCTCCGACAGACCGTCGACGGCGGTAATAATCTCCAAAACGACGCTATGGGATATGCCTTCAGCGGCATAGCGAAGCAGTTCATGTTCAGCAATGGAGTTGGAAATAAGGCCGAGAGTAGGTTTTGAGCTGCCAGGTGTTGTGGGTGCCATGTAATCTCCCAGGGCCACAAAAGGCACAACATCGGGATCATTTGCGAGCAAGGAAATGGATGAGAGCGTATCGAGGCATTTATTCGCTACGACGAGGCTTGATACAAGGCAAGCGGGGCCAGAATACCTCGTCAGGTGCGGTAGTGATACGGGGCCAAATTGAGGCAGGTGAAAGTTTTGGTACCGGAAGAGGTCGAGGGTGACCAACGTAGGGTGACGGTTGATAAAAGACTGGAGGGCCGCAGAGAATGAGGCGCCCACGCTGGATTTAAAGTCGACAAGTTCCGGGAAGTGTGTCTCGTGCAGGAGGGGAGTCAACTGGCCGACGACGAAAAGTTCTAAATGGTGAAGATGGCAAAGGTTTTGGAAAACAGGGGTGAACTCGGCGATAAAATCAGCGGACAGTTCGCTACAACTCGTCAGAATTTTCCGGCTTTTGCTCCTTCCAGAAATAGAATTCTTGATCCCCGAGAGTCAATTCCCGCACAAGATGTGCTCTGCGAGAGCTGGTATATATGAGATCGAAGGATCGAGAAACACGCGTGGGCAGCGGATAGCGTGTGCACTCGGATACTTCGATAAAGTATCGGCGTCGCATTGGCAAGGCCGCGGACCAAGCGTGAGGTCCGGCACAGGGCGAGCAAGTCTCGATACGACTCGGAAGACTTTGATTTGACTTTGATTCCAAATCAAATACTGCATCACCTCTCCGAGAACTTCATTAGGAAGCCATCTGACGATGCACTTGGAGGCCCGGCGGGTGAGAACCATGTGTGGAGTGCTGCTGGGTTCTGACGCGTCGAACAGCGTCGAAGTCGAGAAGTGTAGGGAGTGTGACGTGATCCCCGATGTGACATGCCGTGAGACGCCAAACAGGGACAACCTGCGCTTTGATCAGCAACCGCCATCGCCTTCCTGAAATCCTAGTAAATCTGCGTCAGCCCTCGCTATTTTCGTTGGAATTTTGAGGCTCTTACACTTACCACAGGGGCCCGCATGTCCGGCGCTTTTCTCAGCCAATTCCCAGCAGCCCACTACATGCTGGGGGAGTGATGTATCACACATCTCTCAGGAGAGATCAGTCGTGATACATCCAGAGCTCTCGCGTTAGATGCGCCATGATGTATCACTTGAGATTAACTGACCTTTCCGGTAATGTGTGCTCACACGCTCACCGGCGATGCCAGTAGATGCGAGCTCGTCGTCGTCAACAGCGTCGAGCTTATGTGCCTCTGTTTGCCAAACTCTTGAAGGCGCGCTGACATAATGGGCCGAATTGGGCGACCCGTCGCTTGGCGCGATAAATTCATGCTGGGCGCGTTTTTGGCTCGATTGCGCTGGGATTTGGGCAGATAACAGATATTGACTGCGTATACAGTGTACGTACATGAAACAATATCATGATCACTAAATAATATATAATATATACGGTTCACCCGCTCGCGCGCCAGCCGGCTCCGCCGAGCAGACGGTGCGCACACATGGGACTTTGCCCCCAAGGGACGTTGCACTCAGGTAATATGCCCCGTGGCTCGGCATGCGAGCACGCACGCCGCGCATCTACAGCTAGAGGAGGGGCACGCGCGCGCGCTCGATAAGTGCATATCGCACACGCTGCACTGGCCCGGCCCGTCCGCGATACAAGCCTGTGCCGTTCCTCTCCACCGCGCGCCCGTCGTCCGTAGTGCGCGGGCACGCGTCGCGTCCGCCGTGCGCGGGCGTCTAAACCGTCGAGTACTCGCAGCGTGTCTGCGGTACATACGCAGCCAAGAAAAAGATAAAAAAAGATCTAGACACACCTGGATGCCAACCGGTAGCGCGTGTCCGACTCCTCTACCAACCCAGCGATCCCTTCACAACTAGAGCCCTCCCTGTCTTCAAACTGAATTTGCAGCCAGGGCATCCACGCAAGGAAACGAGTGGCAACGAGGAAATGAGGGGCAGTTATCGATCCATGGTGGACAGGGTCGTCAGCCGTAGGAAGAGGGAATTCCGGTGTGCCTTGGGAGACGCGCGGCGAGGTTTGAGCCGTCCCCAAGCAGAGGAGGCGAAAGGTAGACGAAAGGACCGTGGTAAGAAGAGAGGAAAAGACGTGGCAGCTCGGCAGCCTCGGCTTCGTCGGCTGTGACGACCGGTCGGCTATCAGCCAGATGAGAACGCGGAGTTCTCTTGCTTTGTATCCACACTGTTGTTCTTCTACAATTGTGAGTCGGTAGAGTTTCTTGTATTTACAGTCCGAAACACTCCACGTAAAAATTGAACTCTTCCCAGAAAAACTCATCGGTCTGAAAATTGGCTTTTCTTCAGCATGGTTAGAGACGGAGTACGGCACAATAAATGTGAAAAAAGCATGATCTAAACTAGGACCACTCGGGGTACATCATATCAATTTTCTGGGATGAATGAAGCTGTTTTCCGTGCACAAGAAAATGTTTGATGTGCACTGATTGGGACACAATCGGCCTCGTTTGAACGCTCCACCTCACGGAGACGGATTCTGAAGACGTAGAAGCTCTTAGAATCATGTTTCCTACCATCTGTCGTGAGGCTGGATTTTCGGTCCCCAAAAAATATGAGCACATACAAACCACCTTTTTTTGTAACATTAAGTGCCCCGTTCATTGAACTTTCGCCCATTTTCCAGCAACAGGAGTCCTTCCGATGATTTTATGCTACTCAGATCCGAAAATTTGTGCCTAATACATAGTTTTGGGACCCCCGCCCAGAAAATCATTATACGGTCCATATAACCGCGCGGGAGCATCGAAGAAATCTAGGAAAGTGGGTGCCAATGCGTGAGTACAACCTACACAACATATTCAAAATTTGGGGGAAACGGAGCAACGATGCTAACGAAATAAATTGTAAAGTCAAATTTTGTGTGATGTATGGGAGCCCAAGTAGGCAATCGACGCTTACTACTGTAAACCGACTGCCTTTCGAACGAAATTTTGACATCTTGAAAGATTTTGAGCAGGAAATTATTGTCAGACAGAGCTAGAGGCTATGATATCAAGGCACTATCGCATTCCAGAAGCTACATGCACGTCGCTGAGGTAGGAAAGCCACCGAAACATTTTATTCGGCATTTCGGCAAATACCCCCCCACATCTCGAATCACAGAACGTGTTCAGCCAGATCGTGGAGTTTGAGGCAGTGTATGTATTCCCAAGCTACATACAGAGGTATACATGGTGTAAAGACGGGATGGACGCGGAATACAGACGAAGAGGGATGCAGTGCAACGAGGGAGTAGGTAATTTCGATGTACGTCGTCCCTGAACGCGGGAGGAGCTAGAGAGACGCGGGCGATCAGAGGCGGTACATCGCGCGCGCAAGGCAGCAGGGGTGAGTTGTAGTAATTCCGTAGCAGCGGCGCCAGACGGCGGGGGCAGGGGGACGGACCATGTATATGTTTAGGACCACGTGCCAACCCTGCCGCGGGCTGCAGGCGGGACACGTTGACGACGCTTGACGACGGCATACGAGCTGTCCGTGGCCAAGCAAACCAGCATGTGGGCGCCGGAGGCGGGGCGGGGGCGGCATCGATGCGCTAAGCGGCGCGGATGGCGGATGGCCACGCTACCGGTGGCCAGGACACGCACATACAGTATCGCGGGTAACAATTAAAGAATGCAGCAGACGGTGAACGATGGAGCGGCGGGAATGCCGGAATGGCGCAGTGCAGGGAAACACGCCCAGGAGAAGCGGCAAGGGTGCAAAAGGTGGCAAAAAAGCGCAATGCATGCTGAAATGAGCCTAAAGAACGGCGGGAGGCTCGGGGGACCGATAGTGTGGATGTATTCCGCCTGCATGACGCACAGCCCAGCGGTGCGAGGAGTCGGTCGGCAGAGCAAAGAACAGCGGGGATAGCTGCATACCAATCTCTGTGAGATGCTAGGGAGGTGCCATAGGTCACGAACGAAGCGGAATGGCGGCAGAAGCAGCGGGCGGGCGGCGGCGGAAAAGGAGCGCTCAAGCGGCATGCAGGGCGGGCCGGGAAGACTAGAAAAGCTGGAATACGAAGGCCTGATACCGGCAAAAGCTACGTGCAGATTGCAGCAAGCCGCCAGAGCGCTGGGAGGGAGGCGAGGAGCGGAGCGCGCCGGCGGACGAGCCGATGTGGAAAGCGGTCCAGCGCACGGACTACGGCGTGAAACAAGCTAGAACCGCGTCATAGTGGGTGAGGACTGGGGCTCTATTACCGCCTTAGCTGGCTAGACGAACGGGCGGGCGGGAGGGCGGCGGCGGCAAAGCGTGGTGGTGGTAGTGAGCAAAGAGGCGTGAGAATCAATAGATACAAACATCCTCATCACTACCCAAATCTGGCCAAATCCAAGCCAAATCGGTGCTCGGATCTGTGATTTTGTCAACGCAATAGCATCGTCCGCGGCGGCTTTCAAGGCCCAATGAGACTGAGGTGAGTGGTACATAACACAACGAATATATGGTACTGCAAATCATGAGCCAGTAGGGCGCGGCAGTCAACTGCCGTTTCGGGCGGTACGGGACTGAGCTTGGACTGAGCACAGCCACGCGCCGACCAGAAGCGGGGGGCAGCGAGCGGACAAGCGCATGCCAGGGAGTTACCCGAGGCGTGTGTTTTTCCGATGACACACCATGGCACATTTACCGCGAGAGCTGGGGATGTATCACGACTGATCTCTCCCGAGAGACAGGTGATATATCAAAGCCCCACCTATACCTGAGCAGCCCACCGTGCGGCGATGGCCAGCGCGCTGCCAGGCAGTTCCGTCTCGACAGACCAATTCGGCACAACTGTTACCTTGCCCCGAACATTTGAGCCTTCCCGCGTCCTCTCCGACCGCAGCCCCGCTAACATAGTCGCGCCGTCTTCGCCATTCTCCAACATCTATTTTTCGGCCTACCGCGAGCCCCAGAAAAAAATCCTCGACACCCGTACGGTGCTCATTTCGGTCGACGGGGCGTGTTCGGGGAATGGCACTCCATCTGCACGCGCAGGCGTGGGGATTTTCTTTGGCCCCGAATCACCTCATAAAGTGTCCGAACCGATTTCCGGTCTCCAGACAAGCCAGCGGGCGGAGGTTCTTGCCGCGACGAACGCCTTGCGCAAGGCCGCGACGCTCCTCGAAGATGTGACGAGCGTGGGCTGTATCGTCCTCTTATGCGACTCCCAATATGTCGTTGGTGCGATGACGGAATGGATTTTCGCGTGGAAGGACAACGGGTGGAAGAACGCAAACGGAGGTCGGGTAGAGAACAAAGCTGATTTTCAGGAGCTGGATACGATCATTGAGCAGCTGGAAGAGGATGGCTTGGACGTCAAGTTTTGGCTGGTTGCAAGGGAGCACAACGCTGAGGCGGACCGCTTGGCAAAAGCGGCTTGTACCTGATTGCATAGAAACCTTCTTGACAGACGGAAATGTATTTCCATCAATTATGGCTCCCAGCAGCGGTTTCACAGTCTTTACTTACTTGGCCAGTTCAACGACAGTTGAGCAGTTTAACCGCTCGTTTGCCGCCGGTACCGAGAATAGCACCGCCTCCTGTCACTTCTTTCATCCCACCATTGTGCCAACAAAGCCTGCTCCAGATGCGTCGTGGGTTGGAGCTCCTCGACATCGTGGGGATGATATACGAACAGGTGGCCCAACAATCTGTTTTGAGCGGTAGAAACCACGAACTGGCGATTCTGGCCAGGACGACCGTCGACGAGGACCTTCCTCGTACCATCTCTGAATGCCCTGTGGAGAAACCAAGACACGATCTGCAACCTGCTGAGATGCATGTCTGATGATTTATGGGATATATCGGAAGATGTCGAGGAAGATAAGCGTCATATCGAAATTGTGAGCACAAGAATCTTTCTCCGAGCACTTACATGATTCTTGTTAGCCGTAGTCTCTCAAGCGCATAATCACATCCGCAGACTGGGCGCGTGACGCGCGTCCCCTTTTCTACATGCATCGCGTGAGGTCTTGACTGTGGACGCCTCTTTCGAGACACTAGAGTGCTTCGAGGCACTCAGTCTATCTCTTCCCGGCGACTACATGTTTCCCAATCTCGAGGAGCTCAATTGGTTTCCGGCGGAGGCATACGATGATGCAGGTTCAGCCTTCCACTATATCCGGCTCCTTCTCTCGCCCCATGTCAGAAAGCTTTCGGTTGGCGCTTTTGAAACCATCGCCGATCTCTCGATCCTTTCCAACTTGGCCTTCAGGCATCCGTCCTTGACGCACGTCACTATCGTCTATCTCTTCTCCCGTGTTGACATCCCCAGTCCATGGGAAAAGGCCTCCCCTGTCATATCCAACTTTGTGCGCGGCAGCCGGCTTGATGCATCTCAAGTCACTCAGTGCACCGGTACTGGATGATGCGGCTCTTGACCACCTGGGACAACTTCCAAGCCTCGCCACCTTAACCATCGCATCTTATGGAACAGTTGCATACTTATTACTTTCTTTCGTCCCCGGCAGAATCCGGTACTTTTCCCGCACTGACCAAGCTCACGATGCCGACGATGATCGGTTCCACCGAACTGCTCCCCAAATTCTCCGGCTGTTCTTTAATGAGATTTACGATCCCTTCCAACTTGCTTCACCCCACAAGGAATGATGCGCGTCATTTCTATGCCGCGCCGGCGATTCATTGCTCTCACTCGTCTCTACAAACCATCGAAATATTTGCGGATCACGACAACCCGATTCGACTGAACACAGATGAGGCCTACAGAGATTCCGTTGGTGGGGATATCATCGAACCTCTGTTCTCTTTTGCCAAGCTCTCGCATTCCGTCGGATTTGACTTGGACGACGCTGCAGTTCTTCGTATGGCTCGTGCGTGGCCCCGCATCCATGATTTAGTTTTAAAGGCGGGCCCATCCCGTCACATGAGCTCCAGGGTTACACTCGAAGGGCTCTGTGCCTTTACTAAACATTGTCCTAGTCTGTGCGTGCTCGCGCTCAGCTTCGACGCCACTGTCGTCCCGAAGATCAGATTCACCGGTAGAAAGAGAAAGTCACAGCAGAAACTCTTCTCCCTTCATGTGGCACTGTCGCCCATTCGCAGACCGCGAGCCGTCGCCAAACTTTTCGCCGCAATTTTCCCCCGCCTCGCTTGCATGCATTCGCTTTATACGATGACCTTCTATCCCCTGCTGAGGAGGATGGGGACGATGCAGAGGAGGAATTACTGGATCCTCAGCTCATGGCTCCACATACCAACTGAAAAAAGGTGGAAGATGAACTTTGAGTATAGTATCCGCTCATCCTTACCCGTTTTGTGCTCACTTTCCTTCCAGAATAATACCACTGTTCCGCTCCGTCTCCTAACTCCTGGAGCTCCTGAACCTTTCTTGTGACGGCAGATAACCGGATTCCGGCGCCTTCAACCCCAACTTAGATCCGTCTTCTGTGCATGTGCGTTGCGCAACGGCGCTAGAACAAGAAACTCTGACCGCGCTCGACTTTTCTTCGACAGATTGACAAGCAGGTTACTTTGTTATAGGCCGTCGAACCCAGCGGGTGCGAGATGCAGTAGTAAGTACATACCTAGCTTGTTTGCGGTCAAGTCAAGACATGTGCTGATGTAGATTTCCAGAGCCACAACAAATCGCCGGGTATATCTACAAACGCTCTTCGTGTTGTGCCATTTGTCATGCGTCGAAATCTGTTAATCTCTTCAATGCCGCATATGTTCTTGAGATTTTGAACTAATGCTCTCCGGGATAGTCCGAGATAGTCCGGAAGCAACTTCATTGACATCTGAACAAGGATTTTTTTGTTCTTTCCATCAAATAGCTGAATTCTCTCTCGTTCGCAGTGTTCTCGAGTTTTTCAACCAAGTCGCTCTTCTATTTCGTGTCCTCGCTTGGTCCTCGCCCGACAGCGCCTGACGGGCGGCTATTTTTTTGTTGTCTTGGCACTGTCAACCATCATTGATTTATGTTCGCCATGTTTTCTCCGCCGACTTAGTACCGACCCGACGACTCCGACTCGCCGGCGCCGCCTTCAACCAGGTCTCTCAATGCTCTCTACTGAGTTCACTTGGCGCAGCTTATCTCTTCGCATTATACGGACATCAGTGCGATTCGTGGACTGCCATGAGCTCTGTCGTATGGCCATCAATGGCCATCAGCGAAATCGACGATGATCCACGCGTGCGGCCTTTTTTAATCTTCTTCACAGACGCCCAGCTCAACTCGGTTGCGATGCTACCATGCCGCTATCCGAGTATATGTCAACGAGAGTCCGGGGGACACATGTCTTCAGTTTCTTTCGTCCCTCCTCCCTCGACTGTACCTACACTCTTTCGGTGCGATGCTCGCCGCCCTTCCATTCCTTTTGATTTTCCTTCTCTCTGGCGCGGCTGCGAATAACTGGGACGTCGCCTGCAAGGGCGAGTGTTCATACGATATCCCCGATGCTGCGATCTCTGGAACCCTGAAGATCGTGAGCTATGCAGCTCAACCCCACCCTTTGCCTCGTGTGCTCACTACTCATAGACCGGTGCATCCAATGCTGTGTCCGATGTTACTTCCGCTGGGGGATGGACCATCTTGGACTGCAACGCCAGCGCACTGATACAGGACATCCGACTTGTATGCCACAGCTCTGACTGCGAGCATCTGTTCGAAGGGCACGGTGCTATTGATACCTTGATCCGTTTACCGGAGACGGTGTGTGCGAGAGCTGCTTGAATTCTTACCGTGTCTCATTCGGCTCAACTATTCAGTGTGGACGGAACGCGTTTGCTCGCGTTGCCGATATCAACGTCGACGCAAACCAAGCCCTGCCAGATGATCTCACCATTACCCAGCCAGGAAACATCACCAGCATGGTATTTGTCCTTTCGGTCGATACTGATTTCGCTGCGGTCAACACCACGAAGTTAGTGACCTGTATCAACCTCGGAATTCTTCGTACTCACTCCGAACCCCAGAACCGGCCCCGTTTCCTTCAGTCTCGAAGGTTACAATTACCCAGTGGACACCGTCAATGTCTCCGCAAATTCAACCTCCAAACGCGGCCTGAAGATGAGAAGTAATTGTGGTTTACCTAGGTCCAAATTATTGTCTGATCTTCTTGCCAGATTGGACTGCTTTCAACAAGAGCAACTCGGTTGATTTGTATGTACGTTCTGCATTCCGCTGATGTTATGTTGACGTTCACAAAGACCACCAATTCACATCGACGAGACCTTCCCCTTGATGAGTGCCTCGGTTGACTGCGCCGACGTTAGCGCCACTGTTTCCGCCAGCTTCGAGACCAAGCTCGACGCGACCATATCCATTGGTTTGATCGCTGCTGGAACGGTCCTGCCCCCGAAGATCAACGAGTTGGCTGTGTACGCTGGAATAGATAGCAGCATCCTCGGGACTCTGCACCTCGAATCCAAGGCCAGGGTTTGTTCTGCTTTCCCTCTACATCGCACCACGTCGGCTGACTCGAGTAATACAGGGCACCGTATCCAGCGGGAAAGTAAGTCTATATTCGACGGCGCTCGGCGGAATCAACTTTCCTGGTATCTTCTCACTTGGGGTCCGTGGGGTTCATAATTGTCGAGCAGAGCGAATTATTGACTTGCTTCGCAGCCGACGTTCGGTATTTACGGCGAGCTAGAAGCCACTGTGGACGCGGATATCTCTGTTGACGTGGACTTGGCATACGACCTGGATAACGTCCGCATGTACTACCCTCCCGATTCCGAGACCTCAACAGGCAGCTGTGCGCCGTCCACGAGCAGTGCGTTCTCCCTAAACTTGATTCTTACCAACCAGATACATTGTGCTTGCAGCCCTTGTCCTCTCAGCCATCCCCGATCTGGCTCTCAACACCAAGATCACGCCGATGCTCATCCCCGAAATCAAACTCGGCCTGGAGGCGTTCAACTTCATTAAGGCCTCCGTCTCGCTCGACGTTGAGGGCAGCATCATCGGTACCTTCAACATCGATGGCAACACCACTACGAGCACCGCCAGCGACGACGTGTCTGGAAAAATCGAGGCGTGCGCTGACATTGGCGCTGCGCTCTCTGTGAACGTTGACGCGGAGGGTTCGTTGTCCTTGATGAGCCTTTCGCATTCCGACAAGTACACGATCTTCTCGGACAAGTGGGATCTTTACAACAAGTGCGGTGCGGCGACCACGAAGCGCGAGGTGCCAGTTTCCTCGGGGCTTGGACGACGGGCTGACCTGACTTGTCCTACCCCGTCGTCTGTGATCACCTCGATTGAGAAGATCATTGACGAGGTTGTTTCTGACATCAAGTCGAACACGTCGTAGAGTTCCTAGGTGTTATACTATATCGCTTTACACCCACATTCTTTTTCTCTGGGCGCTTTCGTTCTTACATACCCCTCACCCAATGACATACCACCCATGTGAATTTTTGCAGCAGAGTACACTATGAGAAGAGGCGGATGATTCCACAGCCCGTCACGTTTCCGAAAAGGATTGTCTCATTCTCGGAAGCTCCGGTGACCTTGATTTGAATATATTCACAACGTAGAGTATGTGTGAAACATTTCAAAAAAGAAAGAAAGCACGGATTCTATTATTTACAAGGGGTTGAACAGCATGAAGGTATCGAGCTCAACCTTGGCGGTGATCTGGATGAGGCTCTTCGTCACGGACAGAGGCGCAGCCAAGGGTCCGACGAGCGGTCCCAGAGCTTGTTCTGTTCAGGGAGCGGTGAGATCCCGGTCAGGAGGAGAGGAGAAAAGCCCACCAGCCCAAGCCTCGAACGAGTATGCATCCTGCTCGAGCGCAAGTTTCCCGTCCGTTACAGTCATGGTCGAGGTGATGTTGTTGATGACATGGTTGCCGTTGAAAAGATAGTCATCGGTGAACGACGCGATGGCCTGGAAAATTTGAGACCGGTGACCCAATGCAATGGCGGATGAGTACTCACGACCGTCGGGTCAGAAGGGCTCGGCGTCACATTGTGGATGATGACCTTCATCTGAGTCTTTTCCTTGTCGTGGATGAACCATCTGTACATGCCGCGCGCGACATCACCTGCGGGATATCGGGTTAGATATGAGAAAGAGCGGTTCTACAACGAGCTAACCTTCGATGTTCGGGTATGCCGCGTCTTGGAATACGAAATCGTCCGTCGTCAGTGCCGCGAGGGAGTCAAAGTCCCTGCATTGGGTCAATAAAAGTCCCGATAAAATGGAATGTCTCTCTCTCACATGTTCGAGTATGCGGTGAGGAAGGCCGTTGCAACATCTGCAGGTGCAGAGGATGCTGGCGCCGCAATTACGCCGAGGGAAAGGGCGCCCGTGATAAGGAGAGTAAACAGCTTGCTGTACATGGTAGATTAAAATGAATCAAGGCCGGGGGAGAAAAGTTGGATATCGAGAACATGGAGAGCACATTGGCTTTATACTGCGATTGACCTCCCTTGTCAGGCCGCCGACTGAAGGGACCGGTGAATGGTTGGCCGGAGAAGGTTGAGGATCAACATCAGATGGTGGGATCAACAATCTTGGCACGCCATGGCACGCAGATCTTTTTCTTTCTCTCTAATTTATCCGTACAGAATTTTGGACGTCTCCGCGGATAGAAGCTTGCACACCTATAGTGCCCATAGCTAGGCCGCCAAACATCTTCTGAAGCCTTACAAACATGGATAGGCTGAGCGTCCGGGCCACAGCGAAAGCCGCGATCAGGCTTAGCACAAGTAGGCACATGTGAAGTTGACGATACACCTTTTGACCGTATCCCGCCCGTTCCAAGGTAACGTGCGTCGCTTGAACTTTTCGCAATATTCGCCCGGTAGTCTGCAATTATTGCGATGATGCCCAACCATTCTCGAGTAAGCTTATCTCTATATCTCCTCGCTTGCCACTGCCAAATTGCCAGAGAATCTCCAGAAAAATGGCAAAGCTACTAGTACGTACATTGCGGACGAAATTGGAGACATTATTATACGGTAAGACAATGATTATGTGACCTGAATCACTCGATCCACTGCTGCGAAGGCCGTATGTTCTGTAGTTGACCGTACTAGTACTTTACGCAGACTTACGCGACTCTCAACTTGCGGTTTTTATGTAACATAAGTACTTGATCCGGACAATGCCGGATCCACGACTCTGCAGAAATGACTCGCCGCCGACGGATGCGAACCGTAGTGTACACGAAGCAGATATGCAAGAGGTACCCGCCCAAGAAATTCTCGACATCGGGTCGAAAAAGTGACTTAGCGGCCTCTGGAACCCACCCACCCCATACGTAATGGTCACGTGCGTGTCCAAATCGGGACATTCCTGACCGTTTCGCCCCAATCGCACCCAATGTCTCACCATGTTACACGCTAGGTCTTATTAACACATTCTGGCAGCAATATGTTCGATTCTTCTGACAGTTTTGGCTGATTATTATCTGGTCCGAGCTCCGGCCACCTTTCCACAACAATCGCAACTTTTGGTTCAACGCAGACTTCGGATGAAGCGGATAACTTTAGGACATGAATTCAGTGTTCAGCCAGCGCAGGTGAGGGACACTACCTGCGAACAAGATCCGGGCCGATGGCATTCTGCTACCTCTGCAGTAGCATCCTGCGTGCAAACTCTCGCAGCTTGATTGCAGCTTGATAACACCGCTGGATTACGAGTTGATTTACGAGTACCGAAAAAGACCAAAAAAACTTCTTTTTTTTCAAGACCCTTCCAAACGCGTTTTTGAAAGGTTCTAAGACCTTTTCCAAAAAGTGAAATAAGACCTCCCCGGACCCCCCCATCCCATAAGGCTGTGTTTCGGCATTCTCCGGCGGGTACCTCTTGCAGATATGACTCGTGAACCTGGAGAATCGTAAGCAACATGTTCGGTCTTTTGGGAACGAGCCTGTACGAGGGTGAAGAAATATCAATGAACGCAATGTTCTTTTGCGCTATGGGCGGGCGTGTTGTGTTACACCGTGTTGTCTTGGTGTGGTTGATTTGTAATCGATTCAACTTCGTTCATCGGCCCGGGTTTGTTGAATCATGATGCTGTGATGCTATGTCCGCGATAGCCGAGGGTGAGTCAAGCACATTTTCCTTCTTGCCATGAGTGTACCAGACGAGGAAACGCCTCTGCTCGCCGCCGAGGTAGCCCACGAAGCGGTGTATGCGCGCTTCACGCGATCCCAGAAGCGCGTCATAAGTACTTTGGTCAGCGCGAGCGCGCTTATCCCATGTACGTCGACTCAGATATCTTTGGAGCGATTGCGGTAAAGCCGCATGCATAATTGACTATGAACTATGTTTGTAGTATTTGCGGGCGCGTCGTTCATCCCATCCATCCCTGAGATCTCGCGGGATCTGGACTCAACACCCAAAATCACCAGGTAACTGAATTGCGGTTGTCGGTTTTCGATTCAATGATAGCACCTATCTCTAGCCTTGCGGTGAGCATATCAATATTCAGCTCAGCCATCGGTAGCATGATCTTTGCGACTTATTCGACCTTCTGTGCGTGGCCGCCCCCGCATTCATTAGCAATTGGTGAGACTGATTTTGTGCGACCCAGATGGCCGCCGTTCGGTGTACCTCTTTGGTCTTCCACTCCTTTGTCTCGGCTCCCTCGGTGTGGGGACATCGACGCACATCCCGCAATTAATGTTCTGGCGCTTCGTCCAAGCATTCGGTTCATCTGGAGGAATGTCGGTCGGTCGGTGCATTGTAGTCGTCCATCTGTACCTGCATTAATTGTTCAAAGGCGGCGGCGTCATCGCGGATATTTACAAGCTCACCGAGCGCGGGACGGCCCTCGGTATCTTCCTCGCAGCCGCGCTCCTTGGCAACGCCCTCGCCCCCATCGTCGGCGGGTGGGTCTCACATTACGCCTCGTGGCGATACCTGCATTTTGGGCTCTTCATCTTCGGTGGCCTTCTCTGGCTCATGATGCTCTTCTACCTTCCGGAGACATCGCACCCCGGTGCTACAGGCCTCGAGAAGTTGGTGAAATCAGAAGAATGTGACGAAGACTCTGCCCAGGATGGGCTCGGAGTTCAACCGCCTTCCTTCCGCTGGGTGTGGCTCAACCCGTTCGCGTCCCTGGCACTCCTCCGCGGCCCGAATCTCTCGTTGACGGTACCACTATTGTTGGAATAGAGAGAAATGAAACTGAACTCGGTGTTACCAATTAGACGTTCTCGGGTGCGGCGGCTCTCGTGACGGAGTTCGGTGAGCCCGTCATTCAACATGGAGTGATAGTAGTGCTTACTGTTGCTCACAGCCCTGCAAGTGCCGATGGCGTACACGATCGTGCGTCGCATTGGATTGCACTGCGCTGTAGGATAATGCTAATCAACAATAGGGCGAGCGCTACGGAATAACCAACGAGGCGCTCATCGGCGCGTGTTTCATTCCCATGGGCGCCGGCAATATCCGTGCGTCTTAATCTCCTCCTCCCCTCCTCGTTCTGTTGCGCGTCCACTCACGATTCCGAATAAAAAACGGCAAACAGTCGGCGCCCCGCTCGCAGGTTGGATCTCAGACCGTATGCTGATCAAATGGAAGGCGAAGCGCGGCGGGGTGTGGGTCCCCGAGGACCGCCTCCGCGGCGCGCAGCTCGGCGGTGCAACCATCCCGCTATCCATCCTCGCCTCTGGCCTCATCACGAAATACATCCCTGGCACGCTCGGGCTCGTGCTCAATCTGTGCTGCTTTTTCGTTAACGGCGTTGGCGTACGTGGTCTCTCGTTTTTGGTGGTTTATGTCGCTAACGAGGAGTAGGTGGACCTGATGCTCAGCCCAGCCTCGGCGTATTGCGTCGACCTGATGCATTCGCGCAGCGCGGAGGTCATGGCTGCCGCCGCGTGCGCTTCCCTCGCCCTTCCTTATGTGTTGTTTTACTCACATGAAGTCCAGCGGCGTACGCTCGCTCTTCCTCGCCCTCGTCGTCGCGTGCATCCTCCCCTCCATTGAGCTCGTCGGCGTGCTTGGGACGGACGCTATTGCAGCGGGCATCGCGCTCGCTGGATTCCTGTACGTCATGTTCTGTTTCTTATGTTCTTGGCTTCTTTGTCTGTTGCTTTCTTTATTTTCTCCATTCGTTTTTTTTCCTTTCGCTCTCTCACACATGACACCCCACCAGGGCGCTCTGGCTTGTAATCAAGTACGGCGACCGCATGCGCGCGTGGGTGGACGTGGGGTATTCGACGCAGGAGACGAATTAGCGAGACAAAGACAAAGACGACGATAATGATATTGGCTAGATGAGAGGTTGAAGAAGTGGCTCATCGACCACGACACGGTGTTGATCTCAAAAAGAAACTCAACATCAACTCTCACCAGCTCTCACCACCTACTTGAGCCTGCCCTGGGATGTCCGGCTCACTGCGATGCACGGCAAGCTTACGCACAACTGCGATGTCCTCAGCTGACGTCTTCCTTGACCTTCAAGCTGAGCTCGGATCTAAACGAAGTTCAAATGAGGTTGAACCAAGAAATAATTGAGTGATTTTTCTAGTGTACACATGCTGGTTGTAATGATGGTAAGTATGATGATTAGTACAGTCTCCGCGCGGCCTCCCGTTCTTATTTACTGCTATAACTCACACCCCAGTTTATCCGGCCACCGGCCCTCGAACCATTCCTTCAACAGGTCGTTCGCGGCCTTCAAGTTCCCATTCCCTAAGTCGTCGTTCATGCACAGGAGCGCGATGTCCTTCTGCTTGTCGGCGGCGGTCAACAGGCGGGTCATTTGCTTCGTATCCTTCATGGTCATGAAGGTGGTCGGTGAGTCGCCGAGAACGTACGCGTAGCGCATGAGCAACCGCACAGCGAAATCGCGCAGGTTTACGGGAAGAGGCGGGGCTTCGCTGGGCAGATCGAAGGGTAAAATGATGGGCTCAGACGCGGAGGGTTCCGGAGCTTGAGGGGATGGTGCCGGGAGGAAGGGCTCGAGGCCGTTCTTGGACTTGTGCAGAAGCGCGGCGATGACTGGTTGAACAGGTCAGCCAAGTAATACAACATTTGTTGGAATACATACCGTTGTCGCCACACGCGATGTTGCCCTTGAGCAAACGACGGAACATGTCCCACGCAATCTCAGCGTCGTCGCCGATGCAGTCCCCGCGCTTGATGTCGATCCGGGACGCAAGAGTGCGAAAATTCGGGGTATAACCATCCATCGAAACTATTCAACCAACGATCAGGACCTACGCCGGAGACGAAAATATGGCTTCAAGATACGCACCCCATGAATACGAGGTGTCCCCCTGCTTCTGCGAATCAACCGAATGCGGGGGTTGCACACCTGCCATGAGCAGGTTCACCTCCACATCGTACGAAGTCGTCCGTTCCGCTTTGGTGGCCCATGTGAGCGTGTCCTCCTTGAGCCCCCCACCCAGTTCCGCCCACATCCTCTTCTTCTGCCCGCGGTCGATCATCCCCGAGGCACCGCCCCACTTCCCGACGACCCACGACCATAGTAGCGCCTCGCGGTGCCGCTCGACAACATAGTGTGTGGCTATGAAAATGGTGTTAACCTCGTATTCCATGGGCACCTTATGTGAGCCGCGGAACTGCGACAGCGGTGTCGCGGCGAAGTACTCGCCGAATGCGAGAGAAACCTCGTGCATGAGGGGAAGGGATAGTGCGCGCGCATTATGTTGCATGTAGGGCCGTTTGCGAGTGCCGAACCGCCCGTCTGAGGGACTGGTTGAAATATGAACCAAACAGCGTCGGGCCGACTTACTGAGAAGGTGTGCGCTCCAGCCGAGAGACCTCCACTCGCCGCCGCCGTCGGCTGTACCCGACGAGTCCCCGCCAACCATTAACCCCGGATCCATACGGAACACCGGGCCATACAACGTCGTATGGAATGCTGACGGCGGTAGAGGCAGTATCATAAACTGGTCGTCATTCAAGGCGACACTGGGATTCGTTTAGGATTGTGGGACAAACTGAGAATAGAAGCGCACATGTTTTCCGACACCAAGTCGGGATCTAGTTGGGGAAGCTGGGACTCCACAGCGTGGCTGTAAATGTTCAAATTTAGCGTCGTTGGATTCGCACATGGAGTCGGCGGACAAAGTACCTGTTAAAACTCGGGAGGATTTTCCCCAACCACGTAGCAGCGTCCTGGTCAGTCAGGACGGAACCAGGCCTGCCCGTCAGGCGAAATAACTGAGTATCTGAAATAGAGATCTAAACACGGTGCACGCGGCAGTGTAAGTTGGATACAACACACCATGGTGGAGACGTATAGGCGCCTCACCCTCACAGCCGTAGAACGAGCACTCGATATCCAGCCACTGCGGCACCAGGCCGAGCCGGCGTGAATGATCGGGTGCGGAGCTGTTCGTCGCGGGCTCGGGGACATCAGCGGTGATTACGTGCCAGGTGCTGTTACGCCAGGTAGCGGTCGCGTTTCGGGCGGCGCGGAGGGAGTAACGGAGCTCGTCGTGCTCGCGAAATCGGGCCTCCTTTGTCTTGTACCCAGTCGCTCTCAACAGCGTGTTGCGCGCTTTTTGGTGCAGGGGATCTCTGGAGAACTTCATGAGCGATAAATTGCGGGGAGAAAAGAGGAGGACGCACGAGCCGTTGACCCAGACGTAGACCAGGTCGATGTGCGAGTCTTCGACCATGCTATATCGGCAGGGATCATGCCACACACCGGTGGACACCCATTTATCGACACATTCTGAGGACAGTGCGCTCTGCGCCCGGTTTGGCCGCACTGTCTGGTCTACCAGAGCATCTTCCGGGTACGGCGCGATGAACGGGTCGTACACGGTGTCGTCGATAAACTCTGGTATTGGCGGATCCAGCTCGGGTATCAGCAGTTCCTCTTCGTGCGGCATAAAAATGTTGGGCGCGAGGGTGGTTTCGCCCCAGGGGTGTTGTATCAGGATGAACCCGATAGAGGTCAGAGATAGGACAACGATGAGCAGAATTGAGGTACAGCGCATAGGATTGAAGAGAACGTCGCGCCATGAGGAGGAGGGCTTGCCACCGAGAGGTTGGTAAAGGTACAGCGCACGACTGGTCATATTGAAGTGGGGGAAAGGAAACTTCATGCGCGGTCAGCAAATGCCACAATGGGGGGGGGGGCACGCACAAAGTGGCCGCCCAATTGGTCGTGTGCCCAGTCTAATAGCGGGGCCAGCGAAGATTTAGATGATTCGTGGTCCGAGCACACGGAGAGAAGAGGAAGTGGGATATTGTCGGTACCAACGAAAAGCAGAAAAGCGAAAGCGGATGGGTGGTGTGACAGAGCGTGAAAGCGGAGGGCTGCGCAGACCAATCACCCGGGACAAAATAGACATGGCGAGGATCGCGCAACGGCCGATACCAAAAATAGACAAGGAAGAACATTTGAACCAAAACACTGGAAATCTCTGCGTCGGATACTTTGCCGAGCTCAGAGCTGGATCGGCTTTAAGTTTCTCTCCCCATCCCTCCCCGTCTCATGACCGTTGCGTCCGGAACCCCATAGCTGAACTTTGAAGGCAGAACGCGCGTCGAAGCGGTGAAAGAAAATCCCAAAATAGATCGATCAAGGATCTGTTGACGGTCAAGTTCGATGTTCTCCTCCTTGCTTTCCTTGAGTCACCGCTTGCGACAGGCAGACACAGGTACGACGGGATACCAACAGCGGACGGCGGTGCTGGTCATTGAGCACGACCCGATATGCGCGCGGATCATCGCAATTTGGGTGGGTAGTTATAACTGTCTTCGACAAAAAAACTTTCGACGTGCGGCGACTCAGTAATGTGCGATTCTCATGACGTATCTGCCTGCGGAGCAGCATAACGCGTTGATGCGAAACCTCGGTCCGCAGCCTTCAGATTCGTAACCACCGGCAAAGGATCTGATGATGACGGGGAAAGTTTCCTTTTCCGGCAGCCCGGAGGTAGTACTCACTTCGGGTGATGGCACCCTCCACCGCCACAGAGAGCCAAGCCTTGGCCAAGACCGCCAAGAGGTTCAGTGCAGTCATCGGCATGTTCGTTCAATTCATGCTCGTCCATCCCGTCCGCCCTCCCGTCCGATGGGTGCGCGTAGACATCTGATGTTGATGCGTGGAGCTGCGGATACGATAGTTCGGGCACTCGGGTCCGGCCCGTCGGGTCGCACTTCCGCAGTCGTTATTTTGGCGCACTAGTGATAGTAGTGACTAGGCTTGAGCGTTTGAACAAGTACCCTGACCTTTTATACAGGTGTAGCCACCGTGTAGGACGTTGCGCGAATTGAGAGAAACCGGGGTGGAAACACTGTACGACATCACTCTCGGATTATCAATTGGACGAACGTCGGACACACTGCCAGTGAGTTCGCGAGTGGAGCCATCGATTGCCGTCTCAAGGTTCATTCGCCAGCGCATTCAAAGGCGCTGCTTCGGTATATGCTCGGTTCATCTTTTCCGTGTCGTGGTGGAGGATCATAAAAAGGAGTACATGTACGCGATGTGCCTGACACTGAGACAGATGGGAATATACCATTACGGTCTTCGTGTCAAGCACTCAGTAACTCGGTAAGCACTAAGAATTGCCCTCTTACATAAATAAGTAACTCTGCGACTGAAGACGGATTAGATTTGGGGCTACCGAGTAGGCTGACCTCATCCACTCCGACTGCAGTGAAACGAAGGTCACTCTTCGGCTTGCTTATTGGGGAAAATTCCAATCAACTTCTGGGCAAGCAAAACAAATTTGCCTCCCGCAGAAGCATCCAGAAAGCGGTTGAAGCTCGTATGGTAAGGCGATTTTAGCCCAGGAATAATAATTGAATCATGCAACTCGATCCAGAAAGATACTAGTACAGTTGAGTGTTGGTCTTCCATCTTGATGAGCACTGGTGAGATATAGCCTCTGACTCGTTCCTGACACCATGTTCTCCCGACTGATGCCACTGCCGAAGCCGCCACGGCTGCCGAGTTCCTCGCATGATGATTTCCCGACACAATCTACTTACTTCTGATTGTTGCAACTCCCGACCCCGCCACTTGCATAATGATAACAATTTTCCGACGCCAGCCACACGATCTTCTGTCGATCGGTTCGACTCCGAAAGCAACCCCCGTGCGACCCGTACGACCGCCGAGCCTCGTCATAGGGAATCGGGGAGAAGACAAACATGTCCTGCCAGTGTTTCAAGCCTTAGAATCGGGATCGTCACTTCTTGGTCAAATATACAGAAAGGTGACGAAGCGCAAGGGAGAACAGCGCCTCGGGTACATCGTATACATGTATGCAGTGCAGCAGCGCAGGCAGTTGCCTGATCGAGTGCTCTAATAATTATACTACGAGGCGCGCGATACACTGTCTCTATCAAAGGCTGACAGCGAGTCACCCGGTGCCAGGTGGCAGCGCGGATCAGTACCACGAAGTATGCACAGAAGTTTCTGGGCAGACTTACCCTGTTGTTTCCCAATGACCAAAAATCGAGACGAAACATTGCGAATGGTGCACAGTGGGTAAGGTGCGAGGTTCAAATTGTTAGGGGGTTTGTCTACGAGAGACTACACAGTGCCAGGGGCGAAGGACGAATCGAAGTTATCGAACGGAAAAAGTGGCAGTATCTATCAAAACTCATATTGCAAAAATTCTAGCAACCGACAGATGAAGCGGTCTCTAATCTGCTAACTCATCTGAAAAGTCAACTCGAGTTCAACTTGAACACTTTGTCTCTGTTTGGTGTTGCTAGAGATCAATGTACACAGCCATCGATCACTTTTTCGCCTTCAACCTCCTCTACCCAAAGCTCGCCTTGAAGCCAACGCCATTCCTAATGCATTGCGCATTACAGATCCTCGTTATTTTGGACCTGATATGCCAGCAGACTGCGCAGAAAGATGTCATCTATGGCAGGAACCCCGAATTGGCGAGCTTAGCAAGGACTGCCAAGATGTTCCTCGATCCTGCGCTCAATGCCCTTTGGAGAGAGCAGGAAACAATTTGCAACCTGCTTAGGTGTATGCCCGACGATCTCTGGCGTATATCGGCACGCGGCGGTGTTTACAGCCAGCGCCTTGGAATCGTAAAAGCATTTAACCATTGCCATGTCATAAGCTTATTTGCAGCCGCAGTCACAACTGCGAACCATCACCGCCGCAGACTGGCAGCGCCCCCTGTTCTATTTACGGCGCGTCAGGTACTTCTCCATGCGAGCCGTTATCGAGACGCCGGATTTCCTGGACGCGCTCAGTATGTTTCTTCCCGTAGATTATTTGTTTCCCAATCTCGAAGGACTCGATTGGCATCCGTTGGAGGCATATGCGGACGCAGGCTATGGGTTCCACCACATCCGTCTGTTCCTCTCGCCTCGGGTCAAGACACTCTCAATACTTAGACAACATCGAAACTATCGCAGATCTCTCGGTTTTTTCCAACCTCGCAGTCAGGTGTCCAGCCTTGACACACGTCAATGTTTACTGCCCTGTTTTCTCAGCCGTCGAACCTCCCAGTCCGTGAGACACCGCTACACCGATCATATCCAGCTTCGTACGTGTCTCTAGACGTGCCTTCATTGGATAGCCTGGCGCTCGCCCATCTGGCAGAGCTCCCAGTCTGACCATCTTGACTGTCAAATCCGACGCACCGCTCTCGGTCTCCCTCCTGTCGCAGTCCGAATATAAACCCTTTCCCGCCCTGCGCATACTCACAGTCCCGTCGATACTCGGTGCTGCCGCATTCCTCAATAGATTCCCCGGATGCTCCTTAGAATCCTTGTCGATCGTTTCCGGTCAATCTCATTCCACGAAGGATCATGCTCGGCAGTTCTATTCCGCATTGGTCAACCATTGCTCGCATTTCTCTCTCCAACGCTGGCGAGGAGAAGTGACTCCAATCCAGAACGAGCAGCACATGTACGCCGTGGGCGGAGATATCATCGAACCTCTGTTCTCCTTCGCCAATCTGACCTCTCACACCCCGCGGGATTTGATTTGACGCTACTACGATTTTGGTCTGGCTCGCGCGTGGCCCTGCATTGAAGATTTGGCCCTCAAATCTGGCCCCACACAACATGTTCGTCTCACGTTCACACCCGAAGGTCTCTACAACGTAGCCAAACACTGTCGTTGCCTTTGCGAGCTCGAGCTGTCCTTCCAAATCAAACATAACGGCAAGAAAAGGAGATCACAGGTGTCACTTACCTATCTCAATGTATCACTCTCGCCCCTCCATAAACCTCGAACCTTTGCTAAATTCCTGCTGGCGATATTTCCATGCTTGTCTGAGATAGGCACTTGCTATGACGACACTTGCGACGACGACGACGACGACGATAATGTGGATCCGGACGTGATCGCTTCACATCGCCTGTGGAAAAAAGCTGAAGCCAAGCTTTTGAGTCACTGTCACTATTTTTCCAATCATACCAGTGGATGTGATTCACTTGGCAAGTAGCATCTTCGCTTCCCGCCTTGAATCCGACCAACTGATGACGCTACGGCATCCACTTGATTTTGTACGAAGCCTTGATTGTTGGGAACGATACTTATCTGAGCCATGCTCGTCCTAAATGTAATCTAGGGCATGAAACGTTGGGCTGCTGATTTGACCACATAGTGAGCGGCGCGTCTTTAAAATTATAACGATCCTCCTTTATATACACACACGTGCTTGTGAGTTGATCGGTACCTTCACCGCTCACCAAATCTAGGCTCTCAATTGTAATTCGCCCAAATCCAAGCATCACGGTTTACTTCGTTCCCCAGTTCCAGTTGAACTTCATTCTCAGCAAGAATGTCCGTGTTACATTGATAGGGATATCGAGCACCCGAAATGATTACGACCGTTTTGCACTGTCCGTTATTTATTCTCCATTCACGCGGAGGCTTCGGGGGCGACCATCATGAAGGTCCCAGTGATTGGACTCCCTAGATCCACCGCACTAGCGAACGTGCTGATGTTGAAATTGGAAATGGATGTCGTCGTGTTGACGAGTGTCTGTGTTGCAAACTGCGGAGATTGCTTGAAAAGCAGGAAGATATAACTAGAAAAAAACGGGTGAGCTAGTGAAGCTCGAGTGAAGAACCAACGACGCCTACCGGTGGGCGTCAGACCCTGCGGGTGGAGTCGGCTGCAGGAACTCCGATAATGCCGGCGTGGAGTTGACAAGGTGGCCTCCCTCATTGAAGAAGTTGCCCCCAAGGAAGTGCCGAATTTGTGCTTCTGTCGGATCCTGAGGGGTGGGTGCGTCTGGGTCCACTGTAGCTACTACAAATGGCCCGCGGCCGACGTTTCCCACCACATTGAAGGACGGAGGACCCGCAGTATCTGCGTATTGTCGTTGTTTTTAGCTCTTCCCGCGCATTTGAGCGGCCGCGGCCGATGGTTGGCGAGGCTCACCATTTCGGGGGACATTGACTCCCGCATGCAGTGTGATCGGCGCTCCGGTTGCTTGGGGAAGGGATACCTCAAACAAGGCAGTAGGGTCGAAGACGATGCCCAAGTCAGCCGGGATCTGGAAGGAAGGTGGTCAACGACGGAGCAATATGTTGAAAATAAAAAAGAACGTTTGCTGCGCTGAATGCTTTTTTCACGGTCCGAATGGAGGTGTCTTGGCCAACTGCGACCAGGGCCAATGTCAGGAGGGACGCAAGGCACGAAAAGTACATATTTGGGGTACCAAGGACATCGACTGAAACAGGGCTGCTTTTATACGGCGCCGCCTCTATGGGAAAGTGACAAAATAAGTCTGCTGCGGACCCCGCGAAAGCTTCGACGTAAAATCTGTCGGCCAATGCTCGCCAAGGTCGCCGCGAGTCGTGAGAGCAGAACGCCCTTAGTGAGAGTGACTGCCCAAATGCGAGACTGGGACATGCATCAAGTCTTTGACGTCATGGTCAAGGCACTGAAAGGGTGAGATTCGGCGGTGAGGAGAACTTATCTGTGTCCATTACATCACATCGCTACGTGGTCCACTCGACCATACCTATGGCATTGTATATATACCGTTAGGATCAGAAAACACAAAGAACTTGCTCTACCGGAGCTACTGAGCGACTAGTAGACCTCGTGCAAAGAAGTCTAGGGCTTCTAGTCAAAGATTTACAACCACCCGTCTTGGTTGCGGCGCAATTACAGTGGCCGGTGTATGAATAGTATGTGTCTGTGAGCTCGCAGCCCTCAGAATTCCAGCAGCACCTTTCCTTTTCGCACACCCATGCGCTCAACTGGGTACTATCATGCCATCTCAGTGAACGCAGCCGGCGGAAGCAAACCCTGGGAAAGCCAATCGCAACACGGCTATAAGTATGTACTGCACTGTGTGATTTTGCTCTTTCGGAAGGCACTGATTTCATCGCTTAACTCATCCTTATACTCAACCTTTCTACCAACCATTCTCCGGGCAAAGTTGGGCAAAGTGCAGCGAGCCGAGGAAAATCAACCGTGGGAACGGCGCTGATGGATTGATCGCGCTGCCAACGACCCGAGTGAACTTAAGTTACGCGTATCCTTCGCAGATAGGTCCACAGCAGCGCGTATTATGGGAGAACACAGAGCGAGTAATAAAGGTTTGGTATCCTGTTGCTTAGCTTCGACTTGTTGACCAACAAGATTGCTCAGATTGCCCCGTTCGATTCGGAGCCACGCCATAGTAGCAGCTGTGTCTTCCTTTTTCAATGTATTCCAGCGTAGTAGTCCGGCACGCACCAACATCGGAAGAGATCGAGGTGGAAATTGAGCTCAATGTGTTGTTGGGTTTTATATCAATTTGGCAGCTCAGGAGCAAGCGGGGCTTGGAGGCTGAATATAAGTCAGACCTTGCAAGAGTCCTCTGGTGAGCAATGACGGAGGTAATGAGTTTATGGAGCGTCGAGATGAAGGTAAGAGCGCTTATAGCCTACGCATCTTTATTAAATAAAATAAGCAGGGCTACCCATTCAATTAGGGGCTGAGCTAGTGGGTTAACCCAGGCTTTTTTCTTTAGCTAACGGGAGTTAGCTGGAGAACCATCTGAATGATTCCAAACGGTAGAGAGAAGTCCCAAGAGCCGACTGAAGACTGAAGAGTGAGAAAACACCACTCGCAGTGTTACACGACGGATATCAATGGAGCGGGGAGATGAGGTGTTGGAAGTTGGTTGGAAGGAAGCTCCAGGAGGAAGGCTGGTAGCGCTGGAGCGCATCTGCGACCATTGTATCTTCCAGTGGTTCAGCAGATGCACCCGTTCGGTTCGGGGCTGAGCCATATCTAGGAAGTAGGCAATTTTTATTTTATTTGCGGGGAGCGGGGCTCGCCGTTCGCTTTCTTTTTTTTGCGAAATCGATGTCTGGAACAGGGAGCGCAAGTGTGGATAGTAGACTTGGGGCCTGAAGAACTGTACAAGAGCACTGAGGAGCACCGACAAAAGTGGGCATGTTATGAAGGGTTGAAAGGGAGGGGAAGGTTTGGTAGCGTTGAAGCGTACCTGCAAAACATGGCGAATGATTCTTCCATTCAGCGTTCGATTCGGGGCTGAGAGCTATTCGTTATCCACATTAGTATGTTTAGATACCGCGAAAGTGGGAACGAGATGGGTCATTGTGGTGCGATGATTTTGCAAGCAGACAGAGTGAGCTCAATTATGTAAAGGCTACAATACATGAGCGCCGACAGGGGAATGAGAGAGCAGTGGCGAAAGAAACGGGTATAGGAAGCGTCGAGATGAAGGGAGGAAGGCCCGGCGGCGCTGGCGCGTATCTGCGTAGTGTGCGTTCAGAGTTTCGTTCATTGAGCAGAGGGACCCGTTCGATTCGGGGCCGAGCCATGGCGCTGTCTTTTTCCTTTTCCTTTTTCTTCTTTTTTGAGAAGTATCTAAATATCTAAACGCACCGACCCCAGAGGAACAGGCTTGGTACAGAGACGAGGGCCAGCACCTTTTCACGTTCCTAAGGCTTTGCTTGCGCTTCGTTTGTGACAGGCGGAATACAAGATATCGAAGCGGGAAAGTACTTAGGTGCTGTCAGGAGCCTGAAAGGGAGGGAGGAAGGCTCGGTAGCGCTGGGAGCGCATCTGCGTAACATACTTCTCTCCCGGGATCATCATGGTTGAGCAGAATCACCCGTTCGATTCGTGGCCGCGCCATGTCCGAGAGGAAAGCAATTTTTTTTTTCGGGGTGTTGTTCGGAGTTCTCTGTGCTGGATGCTTCGGGTATTAGGCCCTGTGAGTGTCGGAAACGCCAGCGAGTTGATCATGTTGGTTTTGAGCAAGGCTTGCTGCTTAGTTGTGAAGTTCAGAACGGCAGAAAATCAGATATACCTGCTGGAAAAGAGCCGGTATGAGCAGGGGCGAAAAGAGAGGGAGAAAGGTTGTGTAGTGCGGGTTCGAAGTTTGTTTATCGTTGAGCAGAGTCACCCGTTCGATTCGGGGCCGAGCCATCTACATGTAGGAGGAAAAGCCTGTTTTTTTTTTCGAGAGGGTTCAGGTCGTTTGGAGTTCTCTATGGTGAATGTTTGAAGGCACTGAGCACTAGGTCCTGGGTAGGGAGTGGGACATGCCGGCGAGTTCATCACGATGGTTTTGCTGCCTGGTTGGGAAGTTCAGAACGAGAAAAGCTGGAAAGGAGCTGCTATTAGCAGGGGCAGGGAGGAAGGCTCGGAGGCGCTGGGAGCGCGTCTGCATATGGTTACAGTAATTCCACCGGAATGGTCGCCCGTTCGATTCGGGGCTGAGCCCTCAGCCATGTGGTACATTTTTTTTCGTGAGCGAGCATTTGTTTACGTGCAAGAGCTAAGTAGATTTGTAGACTTGGTCGGCATTTGGGGAGGGTAGGCCTTCAAGAGGACGAGGAAGAGGCTGGGGTCAAGGAGAGACCTTGTGGCTGCGAATGATTTCAGGAGCGAAAGCAAGGTGACAAAGCTCTGGAAGGAGAGTGTATAAGCTGGGTACCGAGCACGGTAACAAGGCTCGGTTGCGCGTGGTGTGCTTCTGCGAGATGTTATAGCGTGAAGACTTTCCGTTTACATAGCAGAGTCCCGGTTCGATTCCGGACTGAGCCTGTGGTCTAAGATGGGTAACAGTGTTCCTCCTTTTGATGTCTTGTTTTTCCTTCATCGAGCCGCACGGTCAAGGACCTAGTCAGACTGCCCAGTGCCCGCAGGTGCGATAGTGCGCCGACCCAGACCCGCCAGCATGCCTGGTTTATGTATACCCCGTCCGACCCTGGATTTAGATGCAACGTTTTTTTGGGGGGAGACCAGTCTAGATTTAACGTGTATTTTCAGGACGCAGAGTGAGGCCCACAGAGCGTAGAAGACGCAGAAAAAGCCTCGAGGTGCGCGTTCGAGCCAAGGGCATTTGAATATTTCGAGACTCGAGGCGATGAAGGTCGAGAGCAAGCCGAATCCGATCACACGTTTGCCACATTTCCTATCCAGGTTCCTTCCTTTCGCCGTCTTCCCCCTTCACCTTGGCTCTGCTCATCGACCTCTGCCCCTCGCCGTCGCCGTCGACGACGTCGAGCACATCAAGGGCGCCCGTGCCACCCGCCTCCTGAATCTGATCCGGGCGCTACACGTGTCAAGGCTATTATCGTATCTATCCCCAACGCTTATTCCCTGGTCTTCTTGATCCTCGTCGACCCCAAGCAAGCTCTGGGTGTTTTCAAGAAGAGATTCCAAGTTTTCAAGCGGGAAGCAAGAGTGAAGACAGAAGACCAAAGCGGAATCGAATACTGAAGAAGAAGAAGAAGAATTGAAGGAGACGACAGCGAGAATGCCCATGGCGTCCTCCACGTCCTCCGCATCGCTCAAAAAGTCCATCGCCCCGTCTACATCTACCTCCGTCTCGTCTCTCAGTGCCCCCGACGCGCGTGCGTCTCTTTTGCCCTCTCTGAAATTGCTTGAATCTGATTTTATATTTTGGATGGACAGCGGGAGGAAGCGGCGGCAGCGCGGAGCCGCTCTACCAGGTCAAGCTCCTCTCAGCGCTACGCAACGGCGACCCCGCGCTCATTCACCCCTTCCTCGCGGAGATCGGCAAGGAGAAGCGCAAGAGCACCAGCGCGCTGACGGCCGATAGCGTTGACGGTGATGGCGCGATCGACACCGGCGCCGCCGCGCTGCATCTCGCTATCCGGTGTGCTTCGCGTGCGTCTTCCTCTCTCCCCTTCCTCTTCCCTCCCCCTCCCTCCCTGCCTCATACCTTCCTCTTCGCTTGTCCCCTGTTCGCTTATCCATATACTAATCCAAAAAATTGCAGTCGAAACCGTAACCCTCCTCCTCTCGCACCGCGCCATCTCGCCCAACGGCGTGCACCCGCCCGGCTCGGGCACGACGCCCCTGCACCTCGCCGCCGCCCTCGGCCGCGCGGACATTGTGAATTTGCTGCTGGAGCAGGAGGGCGTGGACGATACAAGGGTGGATGCGCAGGGGTTGACGGCGAGGGAGTGTGCAAGGGGGAAGGAGGTGGGGAGGGTCTTTGATGGTGCGTTTTTACCTCTCGACTTGTGTCTCGTCGCTTTGGCTCGACCGAATACGGTCGCGTCGGGCTAAGAACGCCGCAGCAGCCTGGGTACTGCCGGTGTCCTTCATCTCGCATCTCTTTTATTCTACTTAATCCGCAATACACCAGTACTAATCTCAACCCAAAGACTCGCGCACATTCCTCAACGCCTCCTACCGCTCCCTCCTCCGCTCCTACATCCTCTCGCCCTTCCCCGACCCCTCCGCCCCCGCCTCTGCCTCTGCCTCGACACCGACCACACCCGCCCCCAGCTCCCCGCGCGTCGGTGCGTTCCTCCTCTTCCCCTCCATCTCTCTTCCTCCTACTTCCTCCATCTCTCTCTATATTGCGATAACTGATTTTATGCGTACAGGAGGAGGCCAAGGAAGCGTCCTACACGGCGGCGCGGGCGGGCAGGCGGGACAGCCGCCGCCGGCCCTGCTGGCGATGCTGGCGTCGCCGCGGGCGAAGCATCTAGATTTGGCGTATTTGGATGATGCGAGTGGGAGGGCGTTGGTGAGTATTTTTTTTCTCCCCTTCCGCTACCTCCATTATTCGCTGTTATTCTCGACCTATATCCTTGCTTCGCTCCCCTATCCATTTTGCGACGCTGGGGAAAGCAGAGGCCGCAACTCCGTCCATTTTTGTCCGCTTCGCCTGCCCGCTTTTCTCGCTCTCCCCCTTCATATTCATTCGCTAACAAACACAACAGCTCCACGAAGCCGCCCGCCGACGCGACCTCCGCCTCCTCGAGCTCGCCGTACGCGCCGGCGCAGACGTGTTTGTGCGCGACAGGCGCGGGAAGCTGCCCGGCCAGGGGTCGGCATCGGGCGCGGGTGGCGCGACGCTGGGGAAGGGCGGGAAGGGGCTGGGGAGGGGGGAGGGCGAGGTGAAGGCGTTTTTGAGGCAGTGTGAGTGGTGTTTTTCTGGGGGGTTTTTTTTTTTGGGCGGGGGGTGGAGGGTTTTGTGGTGGGAGTGAAGGGGAGACTTCGCTCTTGCATTTGTTTCAAAACTGCACATTCTCTTTGCATTGCCGCGCCTCTCTCCATCTTGCCTCTTCTACTCCCTCCTCTTTCACTCGCTCTTTTTGGGTCGTGACCACTCACTCTATTCTTCCCCAGTAACGAACCAAGACGCCGCACTCCTGCACCCCGCGCCGCCGCCCTCTGCCTCGGCCGCCGCGCCCGTGCTGCGCGGCTACCTGAACAAGTACACGAACGTCGCCAAGGGGTGGAATACGAGGTGGTTTGTGTTGAAGGAGGGGGTGTTGAGCTGTGAGTTTTTTTCGTTACTTTGAGAGTTGGCAGGGGAAGGCGTTTGGGCGGGTTTGCGTGGGGTTTGGGCGGAGGACTGGGTGCAATCCTGACTTTGCGCCTTTCGTTCATTCAATAGGCAGAGACCGCCGATTCTTTCTTCTGCTTCATGTTGTCTCCCCTCACCGCTGACATCCCTTCCAGACTACCGCCACCAAGACGACGAGGCATTCGCTTCACGCGGTGCGATGGCAGTTAAGAACTGTATACTGAAGCCGCCTGCCGGCGCAGAACGAATGCGTTTCGAAATTCATTCGGGCGCTGGCGGGCGTGGCGGAGAGAAGTGGTGGGTTCTTCCTTCAACTTCACTCCTACTCAGCGAACGATACTAAGCTTTCGTGCAGGTACATGAAAGCCAATCACCCCGTCGAGGCCGGGCGATGGGTCGCTGCGATCTCTGCGAGCGTCGCGTGGGCCAAGGCGCGGGAGGGCGAGAACGGCGATGGGGACGAGGCGCCGCGGGGCGGAACTACGAGTGGGGCGGCGAGTATCCATGGTGTGAATGGTGGTGGCGGCGGCGGCGCGGCAAGCATCATGAGCAGCAGCAGCAGCGTTGGCGGCGGCATGGGCGGGCGTCAGCGGCTCGTGAGCGTGCTGAAGAAAAGTACCGCCGGAAGCATTGCGAGCCGGCACCGCACACATACGGCGTCGGCGAGCGACGTCGACTCGACGATCAGCGAGTACAACGGCAACAGCAGCGTCAACGGCAATGGCCAAAGCAGGCGCGACAGTGGAGACGCGAGCCCGAAGCCGGCTGAGTCGGACGCGGACAATGGGGATGCGGACGAGGAGGAGGAGGAAGACGACGACGAGCGCTTCGACGATTCGTCTGCGAGCGCGTCAATTCACACTCGCCGCGTCGCCGCTCCGCACGAGTCGACGTTCGATTTGCTTGGGAACAGCGCGACCGCGCAGCTCGAGCTCACCCTGGGGCTGGTCAACAGTACGAATGGTGGGGCGGCCGACGCGCTGCGGGACGGACTGGCGATGGTCAGCGAGTTTGTGTCGATAGCGCGCGAGCGGGACGTGTGGTGGCGGAAGAAGCTCAGCCGCGCGCGGGCGAAGCAGAGCGCCTGGGAGCGCAGCCTCGCGAGCGCGGTGAGGGAGGGTGAAGTACTCGAGAAGGAGTTGAGGATGAGGAGCAGGAAGCGGGGGAGTAGGTTCTTTGATGCGGGAGACGCGGCGGCGCTTGCGGGTGGCGGGAGTGGGACACTCAAGGCGCGGAAACGCGCCAGCGTGCTCCCGGCAGCGACGGTGGTGGAGGCGGATCGCGAGGAGGAACGTGAGTTGGTGCAGTCCCCGGTGCAGGCGGAGCTTCCAATACCCCCCGAGGCCCCCGCGGTCACCCCGGCAACTATCGCTCCGCCAGCACCGCCCGTGCGCTCCGCGACTGCGGACACACTCATTCCTCCGACCGCCACTGCGTCGACGTCCGAAGGCCGGTCATACATGAACTACGGCGACGCGGAATCGATGATCGACACCGACGAGGAGGACGAGTTCTTCGACGCTATCGAGGCGAACACGATCCCCAACCTCGTGGTCCACGAAGCCCTCAAGTCGCCGACGCACTCGGAGCTCGCGCTGCCCCAGACGGTCAACGTCGAGCCGTACGCTGGGTACCAGCACCTCCGGGAGCAGCTTGTGCTGAGCGACGCGCGTCCGAGTACGAGCCTGTGGAGCGTACTCAAACATAGCATTGGGAAGGACTTGACGAAGATCAGTTTCCCCGTGTTCTTCAACGAGCCGACGAGCATGCTGCAGCGTATGGTGAGCGTTTCGTCTTCACGCTCGATGCGCTTGGCGCGCTAACAATGATTATAGGCCGAAGACATGGAGTTCTCGGAATGCTGTGAGTGGCTTTGATTCCTGGTTTCGGCCACCGCTCACGCCGCATTAGTGGACGTTGCTGCTAAGGAGCGGGACGCGCACCGACGGATAGCATTTGTTGCTGCGTTTGCGATGTCTAACTACTCGTCGACCATCGGCCGTATCGCGAAGCCCTTCAATCCCATGCTGGTGCGCTTCGTCATATCTTCTCTCGCACCCCATATCCTAACGAGCAATCCAGAGCGAAACCTTTGAATACGTGCGAATCGACAAGGAGTACCGCTACCTCTCCGAGCAAGTGAGCCACCACCCGCCCATATCGGCGTGCATGGCCGAGTCCCCGTATTGGCAGTATTACGGCGAGGTGAGTGGTCCAGGAGCGATTGATAGTCTGACGGGATGCTGACCTTACTATCCAGGTGGACGCGCAGAATAAGTTCATGGGCAAGTCGTTCGAGATCAGACCGACTGGTGTCGCCCATGCCGAGCTACTTCTCCCTGCGGAATCCGCACCGTCGTATCCCAGAGCGTCAGGGCCGTTCGAGGGCAAAGTGCGAGAGCACTACAGCTGGAAGAAGGTCACGACGAACGTGTCGGGCTTTATCCTCGGGTCGCCGACAATTGACCACTACGGCGACATGGTGGTACGTTCTCAGTCATTCCCTCTCTGCGGCTTTACATATCGCCGTTGGGCAGATCACGAATCACCGTACAAAGGATACGTGCATCCTCACCTTCAAGCCGCGTGGCTGGCGTGGCAAAGACGCATACGAGATCTCCGGGCGTGTCATGGACGCAAACGGGCGCGTAACATACGAGATTTCTGGAAGATGGAATTCGCAGCTCATCGCACGACAAATCGGTACCGGGAGCACGCCGCTCAATCCCGACCTGAGCGTGAGCGGCCTCAACTCGCCATCCGCGACGCCCGAGTACATCCTGCTGTGGCGCAACTCGGAGAAGCCGGAGGGGTCGCCATTCAATCTGACGCCGTTTGCGATCACCCTGAATGACTGCCCGAAGGATACGCTCAAGCCGTACCTGTGTCCGACGGACTGCCGCCTGCGGCCCGACCAGCGCGCGTTCGAGATGGGGAAATACGAGATCGCGAATACGCTGAAGAATGACCAGGAAGAGATGCAGCGCGCGACGCGTAAGCTGAGGGAGAAGGGCGAGGTACCGCAACACAAGCCGCGGTGGTTCACGGCGGAGACAGACGGAGACACGGGAGAGCGTGTGTGGACGCCGCCGCGATTGGATGATGGCGCGATGGAGTATTGGGCGGAGCGCGAGCGAATCTGGCGGGAGGGTGGCAACCAGCAATGGAGTGAGGTCGAGCCAATATTTATAGACGAACCGGATTTCATACGTTAGCTGCTTTTCATCTTCAATCTCTGCATACACTGTGTCTTTCTGTATAGCTTCTAGGATTATTATAATTATACCAGCATCCACGACTGTTCTTTCAAATGCTCGCAGTCCTGGAAGAGGATGAGACCCGTATCCATCTCATCTCATCCTGGATCTATACAATGTACACAACTTGTAATCCAATACAATAGCAATACATATACGCGTCAATTGCAAGCTAATGACGGCTTTCAATCCTTGAGCTTGATGCTACACGAAAATTATGGTCAAATCTAAGAAAATAGCCGTTGGCCCCAGCTGCGCACCTCGCACTAGAGATCACCGCGTCTGCCACTGAAACGGCCTTCGAGACAGCATTCGACCCGGCTGTAGTACAGGATAGTACGGACCCCCGCTTCGCCACATTCTGGTGCCGAGGGCGGAACAGCTCGACGCTGGGCTCGGACTCGGATAGGGACATGGGTTGGACCTCGCGCTTGCCCGTTGAGTTCGATGCTTGAGAGCCGAAGCATTTCTGGACGGAGGTGGGTGAGCGGTTTGGTGTAATATAAGCTGGAAGGCACGCACCTTGAAGAAGTCGAAGTTCCTCGTGAAGAGATTGACCTGCGGCGGGAGTAAGTCAGGTTTTCATAGACCCTTGGATGCACGCCTTGCTCACGTTCGGATTAGCCTGCAGCGCCGGGAACAGGTCACCAGCCTGGGCATCCAGGGTCGCGCCAGCATTGATAGCGAGTCCCGCGCCGATATCGACACACCCGTCGAGCCCTGACGAGGTCTTGCTCGTGAAGGCGACGCCAGAGCTCGACGCGTTGCCGCTGACGGAGCCGGACGCGTCGAGGGCCGTCGTGATCGTAGAGCTCGTGTCAAACTCGACGAATAGCGTGGCGGTGGCGAGGCCGCCGATGGCGGTCACGCCAAAGTCGAGCGAGGGGATGATGTGTGCTGTGATGGCGGAATTGGAGGCGACGGCGGGAGTGATCGAGAAATTGAGTGCTGGATAGATACTGCATGAGCTTCGTATTCTTTGTGGGAAAGGAAAAAAAACGTACGGCTGTTGTTGGGCGTGAATTTGCCGCTATTACTGTTGTACGCGGAGGGTGGGTAGAAGAGTTTCGCGCCGCTGATGCAGTAGGACAGGTCGACGGTCAGGTCGAGATCGATGTCGACGTTGCCGCTTACTTCCCCTTGCACTTTGAATGACGGGCCGATGGTGAGGATTCTGCGAGATGTCAGATGGCTGTTCACTTGTATTGTAAGGAAAGGACGCATACCCGGGGAAATCCAGCCCTTGACAAGGCGGTTAATATCGTGGTGCTGGGCGGAAAAATACAATGATATTCACCAGGAATACCGAGTGTGAAGAGGTCTACTTTTCCAGAGTCTAGTGTAGCCTGTGTAACGCAGATGAGCAACCAGGCATACTAGGCGTACATCGGACGAGTGACATACCGCGGCGGATCCCTTGAGCGTCATCGTGCCCTCCAGATTCGCGTCCATCCCCACAACGATCCCGAATTTCGTGAGATTCGCGGGCATCTACAGTAACGCGACAACTTGTCAGCTTCGTGGGCAGCTATGATGAATGATGGGAGAACCCACCAAGGTACCAATGGCCGTCACGGCGAGCGTTACATTCGCCACGATACACGCATCGACGGTGCCAGTGACCGACGCCTCGAAGGCGGGGATCTTCCCCACAGCTGGACATGATATCTTCTCGTCGAGGAGGGGGAAGGTCTTCTTGAAGTTGACCTCTTGCAGCGGCTGCATCGTGCTCTGTCCCGCCATCAGTAAGTATCTGCGTGCCCGAGCAACTGGAGAAGCCCGCACCTGATTAAAGGAATTGAACTCTTTTCGGCAAGTCAGAATGGCACCATGACAAAACGAGAGGGTGTGCACCTTGGAACGCCTGCTGCAGAACAGAGATGACGGAGCGGTCTGTCACACCGCGCGGAGCGGGGGCGAAGCGGCTACGGCGCTGCGGTGCAGGCGTCTCCGGCACTGACGCGGTCAGCCCGTGGATCGCGAAGTTTACAGGCCCGGCCCTACAGACGGACGATCGTAAGTAAATCTACGGGGGCCAAAGTATGCGCACTGCGAGGTATCCACGGAATTAAAATCCGCGTCGATGCTGAGGCCCCGGACAGGCGGGAGCGCCGCTCCCACGCGCCGGCGGATCTGGTTGGCGAGGTCGGTCGATAGAGTCTGGTTCGCGTGCACCCAGTCCTTTGTCACGCGCGCAAACGCGCTTTGTCCGCACTAAACGTGGCAATTATCCGTCAATCGTTAGCTACATATCGGAACACTGATACACACGCTCTCAGGTAGACGCACGAGCTTGCCCACACTCCCGTTGTTCTGCGCGAGGTGCGGACAGCCCGCGGGGTCGTGGCACACGAGACGCACGTCCTGCGCCAGCGACCCCTTGGCGCAGTCGAGGATCGTCCAGCCCGCGGCGGGGGTGATGTCGGAGATTGCGTCCGCGGCGCCCCACTTCAATTTGTTGTGAGAATGAGTCCGCGGAAGGAAAGTGAATGTTTGTAGTACGCACTACGCGCAGGGTTCCGGAGACCGATGAGGGGGTGGGGATGTCGTAGGAGCAGTGGCCGTCGAAGCATGGGGTCGACCTGAGGAGAGAAGAAACGCGCGTAAGAAACAAGATGCTAATAGTTTGTGGAGAGAGACCAGTCGTTTGCAGCGCGGCCAGCAACGAAGAAGGAAAAAACGAAAGCAAGTCTGGCTCGACGCGACATTCAGACAGAGCCCGCTGGGCGAGAAAAAGGAAAGGAAAGAGATAGATGCTTCGACTACTTACGAGATAGTCGCACTGATGTGCTAGATCTTGGCCGATGCTGCCTGGGCGACGATTGGCGAGATCGTCCACCGCGACGCGCTGATCATCAAGAACGCGTCGGCCTAAAAAGGCAATTTCTTGGGTGTTAGCTTAGGCCTTATACAATCCCGGGTCAAAGAGCCCACGAGCGATCCAGCGGGTCGATAATGACATAGCCCTGTTGCACATTGTCCGCCTCATCTATTAGACCCAACCCCATATGATAGGCCCTACGACAGTAGCAGCAAGGGCGATGCTAGCCAACGAAGTATGGACGACCATGCGCGCAGGGGCGCTGTTCTCCTTGTTCTGAACGGGAACCTGGGGAAAGCCTGTCGAAGCTGGGGAGGCGGAGGAGAGCGACAGGTGATTGGGGATAGCAGAACCTGTAGCGACGACTCGGACTGCAGAGCTCTGTTAGAGGTTTCTTATAGCGAGAGCCTGAGTCTCATGACGAACCTTTGTTGCAGAGCTGAATGAGTAGTCCCTGAGCCTGCGGCGACGCGAAGGCGCTGCACTCCGCGTCTAGACACTGTGTCAGGTCCGCTTGAAGCTGCGCGGACGCGCAAGCACATTTCACATCGTCACTGCGTGGAAGCATTCGTTAAGCTCGATACCAGAACGCGAGACGTGGACGCACATCGCGCAGCCATTAGCAGACGCCGCTTCTTCAAAGCAAGTTTCCATGCATGGATCCAGTCCTGCGGTGCTGCTGGGAAGGACAACGCCTGATTCGGTGGGTGTTGCGCTTGTGGACGACTGGGACGCGACCAAAAGAGCAGCGGAAAGAACCAAAAGGGTGTTCCAGAACACCATGCTGGCGGAAAGCACAGGAGAAGAGAAAGAAATGGCTCAAGCCTAAGGATGTGAAGATTGAAGCTCAAGAGCGTGAATTTGTGATTCTTCGGCAAGATGGATCTTTTGATTGTTGCTGTCTCGCAACTCAAGGCCCACAATGTCTCAGTCTGGCAATGAGACTAGAGCTGGCTGAAGACTAGTTCGCGAGACATTACATAGAGTACTGGACAAATGAGCATTGAGTGGAAGGCGGGGGGGAGGGCATTCCCTTCCAGTCCTAATACATGCACACAGTACACATGTCATCGGAACACTCGGCCCGGCGCCTTTTGTCTTTGGCAACCTCCTCGAGTACAACAACGGCGGCGGAAACCTCGAAGAGGGGACAGGTTCTTTGCCCGCGAATACCGATTGGGCCAATGCAACAACCCTCAGGCAAACAAACTGTCACTTCGAGTTGACTCCTTCGACTCGGAGGCTTCGAGTCTTCATAGGCAAGGTGAAGGGGGGAGACGGCGGAAGGTAGGAGCCTGGATAGTAGATGTGGCAACGTGTGATCGTATTCGGCTTGCTCTCGACCTTCATCGCCTCGACCCTCAAAATATTCTAAATGTCCCTAGCTCGCACGCGCACATCTTCGAGGGTTTTTCTGCGTCTTTTACGCTCTTTGGGCCCACTCTGCGTTCCGACAATACACATTTAAATCTAGACCGGTCTCCCCCCAAAAAAAACGCTGTCTAAATCCAGGGTCGGCCGGGGTATCCATAAACCAGGCATGTTGGCTGGTCTGGGTCGGCGCACTATTGAACCTGCGGCGGTCTGTCTAAATCCCTGACCGTACGTTCGCTGCAAACTTGGAGAAAACAAAGGGCAAAAAGGATCTCGAGGATGTATACACCAACGGCTCAGCCCGGAATCGCACTGGGGCTCTGCATAGTCTCCCTGAGGCAGAGTAGATCAATTTCCTTGAACTTTCGTGCCTCAAGATATTGCTTGATCTGACTCAGGTATCCTGAGTTCACGAAGGTTTGCGCCGGTATCTTACGTCTGCCTCAGGGAGACTAGCTCTGCAGTGTAAGTTGCCGATTGCTTCCTCAACATCTCACAGATGCGCACCACGCGCAACCGGTCATTACCGAGCTTACACCCCTTGTCAGGGCTTTTCACAAGCTTTTCACCTAGCTTCCCGTCCTGAACTCATTCACGCTGCAATCACCTGGGCCCCAGCCTCTTTCTTGTCCTCTTGGAGTCCTGCCCTCCCCCAAAGCCTGAAAAGCTTACGAATCCGGTTCCTGCATGCAACTGCTCAATCACAAAAAAAAAATTGGCACCACGAAATGGCTCAGCCCCGAATCGAACGGGCCCTCTGCGGGTGACACCACGATAACCTCATTATAATATGCAGACGCGCTCCAGCGCTACCGAGCCTTCCTCCCTTTTTCCCCGCCCTTCTCACAGCATGCTCTTCTGCGAGTATCCAAATGGTATCTCGCACTCTACCTTTCCCACGAAGTTCTAGCAAACCTTGAATGTGATAAACTTCTGCGCTAATTGAGAGATTATTCAGATGTGAGATTGGTGGCAGCGTCGACGTCCATGGCATTGCTCAATCACAGAGCCGTCCAAAAAGCATTCAAGAAATCTATACCTCGTATGGCTCGGCCCCGAATCGAACGGATTATTCTGCTTAACGTTCAGCTGATATGCCAAGGCTCTGTGTTATGCAGATGTGTTCCAGCGCGACCGAGCCTGCCTCCCTCTTTTTCCGCCCTCCTCCACACTGGCAGCAGCAGCTTCTTCTTTTCCAAACATATCCTGCTGCCTTTGAACTTCAGCTAGCCTCGCAGCTCAACCGGTGGTTTCTGCACGACACGGCCTAGCTCTTAGTACTGTCAAAAACAAACGTAGAGAACTAATCCAACGTCAAAAGTTTTGGTGATTCGCCAATATGGCTCGGCCCCGAATCGAACGGGCAATTCTGCTCAATCTTCAAGTCCTATGCCTCTCTTCTAATGCGCTCCAGCGCTACCGAGTCTTGCTCCTTCTCTTGTTATCCTTCACAAAGCCGCTCGTGCTCGAGCGATGTCTCGTGTTCCAACCAAGATCCAGTAAACATTGCTGATTGCCTTCGTTTTTGCACGATTGCGAGGTGGGATCTGTACGCCGGTCGCTGTTGCAAGTTAAATTGTTGAGCAAAAGAGCCTAAAAAGCAGCCCCTCATCTTCCGGCCATGGCTCGGCCCCGAATTGCACGGGCCACTCTACTGAACGATGCTTTTTGCAGAACCACAAATATTTTACGCAGATGCGCTCCAAGCGCTACCGAACCATGCTCCCTGCCTTTGCAGGCACCTGATAGCACCTCCTTCTCCACTCCGATATCTCGTATTCCGCTTTTCAACAAGTTTTACGACTGTGATAATATTCGCTTAGACTTTCGCCTTCGCACCGTTTCAACTTTCAAGGCGGCCTTTGCTTATTAGACTCTGGAGTCTGGGGTCTTAGTTAGGGATGTGGTCCGTTCAAGAACAATTATCTTGCACTCCTAGCAACACCTCCAAAAAAGCAACGCCCTCCTCACACACATCGCCGTGGTTCGGCCCCAAATCGAACGGGTGATTCCGCTACGCTACGGACAACTTGAAGCGGACCGTACATATTATATGCAGCAGAAGCGTTCCAACGCAACCGAACCTTACTCTGTCTCTTGTCATCCTTCTCACAGCAGCTCGTTCGATCCGAGCGACGTTTCGTATATATTCTACCTCCACAGCCAAGTTCCAGCAACCCTTGCGACTGTGCCTTCGTTTTGCCTTCGTAGAATTTCAGCTTTGGTAATATCGTTTGATACCAGGCCAAAAAGCACCCGCCAACTGCGATATAATAACGGCTCGGCCCCAAATCGAAGAGGTTCCTTTGCTCACTGAACCATTATGTCATGTTCAGATGCGCCCCAGGCACTACCGAACCTTCTTCCCCCCACTGTTTTTGTCTATGCGTTCTCACTCGAACATAGTCTGTCAAACTTGGCAAACCTGCGCATTCAAATTATCTACCTGCTTTCACTCTCACTGTGAGCAGGTGGATTGCAACCACCCAGCGTCGAGTTCATGGTTCAACGCTCGGAAACAAGCCAAGTTCTAAATGACCATTTACTGTAAATTTACATGCGTTGATCCCGACGGCTGTTGCGAGACGTTCGCAAGCTACAACCGATACGCAACGTCTCATCCTCAATACTTCGGCTTCTTCTGCATAGTCCTGGACAAGTTGTAGGCCGCTGAAATCAGGGTTACATGCCTACAGAAAGTCAGCGTTCGTAGGTAGATATTAGGCGAAATCACGCACGTAAAGCCTTGCACGGCATTTCCGAGCCTTGTGGATTGTCAATAGGATGATCTCGAAAGAAAAAGAAATTGCCTCACCCTTCCCCGTCAGTGGAGATTTCCTCGGTACACAATCCAACGTGGTTCAGATACAGAAGGAAGTCCTAGCAACGGTAAGCTGCGTGGCATGTTTCGTCGGAATTCAACGAACCTCGAACATGGACACGGCCTTCGTGAGCATCGGGTGATCGTACTCACCTGCGCGCGTCAGTGCCTCAACACACCTGCCAGGAGATTAGTTCGACCCCGAGCCACGTAGATGGCACCCACCATAGAGTACACAGACAGAATGTGCCCTCTTCGCCTCCTACACCGTCGTCGGATTTGGTAACATCGTACCGGAATACGAGATTCTGGATCGCAAAAGATTAGGGCGAGCACCAATCAGCCAGAGGCAACTAACATTCGAAGTCAACCCTCCCCGCTCGGGGGTTTTCAAAATCTGCTTCAGGGTGTTGACAAACCGGGGGTCGCTCTACACTTGGTCAGCATGTCGGTTTGCATTTTGTACACATGACGAACCGGTTGGATAAAGAACACGAGCGGCATAATGAGCACCGCCGAATCAAGTACGTCGGTCTCCTCATAACTCTGTCCAAAGACCTTCAACTCCTTGTTGAAGGCCTTCTCCATGATTTCTTCGTAAAGTGAATCCCGCGCTGCGAGCCATTCGTTCCGATGAGGGCACGGAAGGGAGCGTTTATCCGCCAGACGGAGGCCTACGCGGTCATTAGGGAAGTGCGCCGAAGCGTTAGATGGCGAAAACCTACCGCGATCGATTGCAACCCTGCAGATTCGTCATTAGAATATAGAGAGAAGGGGATGTTGAAGGCGCTGACCAGAGCATGACCTGGACCGTATATGAAAAACTTCACTTGCCTCGTATTCCAACCCGACTCACCTTGGAATACTAATGCGGGTCATCGTGAGTTTCATTGGTTGTATTCGAGCCAACGCAACTAACCGTGAAATGGCGCTTCTTGTTGCGGACCTCCCTGATCCACATATTCCGTGACTCCAATATAAGTGGCGCAGAAACAGTCGACATACCAGATCGATCTGCAAAGAGCTCAGGCCTTGAAATATAGGGAAACCGTTAGAACGTACAGATCAGGATGATGGGCGTTGGCCACAACGTCTGAGGAAATATCAGTCTCGGTTTTTCAGCGACATGAAACCTACAATCGACGCTAGATAAATGAGCCCAGTTGAACAGAGATGGACGGCGAACTAAACGGCTAAATGCTTACAGATCCCTCACGAGAAGCCTGGAGCTGATTCAGCTACGATCAATCAAATTCAGGAACCACAATACCAGGTATCGTAAGACTGTGAAGGTAAAATCACATTGTAATTTAGCAGCGGGCAAGCAGGGGAACAGGGGTCGACCAACGAACCAGAGGTTTCCCGAACTAATGTAGTGCGATTTGTTAGTGCAGCGCTGGCATTATGCAAGAAACATGCCTACCTTTTGGCCGAGGTAGATACAATCCATGCTACATAGAACAATGTTCGTTCAGTGAGTCGGAAGCCAACTGGAATCCGATAATCAGGCGAGTTCTGCAGGTCGTCGAATAAACAAACATACCAAGGAAGAATGTGTACAGTTCGCCATAGATGTCCTTGTTCCACGTCTCAAAATTGACCTAGAGATGAAAGCGGGAGGTTGAGCTCACTAGCTGCAGATGATCCGCAGCCCCGTTTCCGATACTGTGAGATCCGATAAGCTCTCGTCCCTATATAGATAGGTTTTACTGACCGAACGGGCTTGGACCCTTTATGTCCGTCCAGATGCGTCAGTTCGAGTTCTTCTAGCTCTTTCCCGCCTGTATATATTGTATATCGATGTCTCGGAGAGAATGAACGAGAAAGCACGGACCATGAATGGTATACATGATCTGCAAACTGCCGTCCGGGTTCTTGTTCCTCAAGCGCTCGAAGATGAACTCCATGTATGCTATCATAGTGATAAGTATCCGAATCATGCCGGATGCACTCGACCAACCATCTGCCTCCTTGGTGAATCCCAGACGAAGGAGCGCATACAGCGTGAACGAAGAGTCGCGGATCCACGAGGCTCTAACAAAATATCCCGTCAACGTCAGAAAGTGATGCCGGGTTGGCACCGACCTGTAATCCCTATAGCTCGGTGAGTTCGACAAACGGAGGTTTGGATTGAAATCGACGCACCAATTTCTGGTTCCACCAATGAACTCTGTGGGAAGATTGGATGAGTATGTAGCGCCTTTCGTCGGATCTAGGTGTCTGACCTGGGAGACTGAAAGTCGGGCTGGCCACAACGGCGCCGGTCGGCTCGAAGATGAGGAGCTTGAGAGCGAGCGCACTCCGGTGAACGGATTCCTTCCAGGAGCCAGTGTAAGTTGATTGGCGGATCCAATCATTCCAGTATTTATTAGTCGCCTAGTTTGTGTTCAGGTGAGCGTTGCTTCGAAGTGCATGGAATGTTTTACCGTCAACAATCCACCGACTAATTCCTGGGAGAAAAGATCAGAGTCATCGCCGACTTCAAGGTCGTGCAATAATCACCTGGGACAGGAATGGGTCTTCCAACGATGATGCGGCGTTGGGACCGGGCGGAGTGCGCAACACAAAAGTCACACATTGTCCTTCCACCAATGTCATTTCCGCCTGAACACCGAGCCCGAGGTGTCCTTTGTGGGACAAATCGAGCAAGTTCATAGTGACAGACGGAGGAGCCACATTAGCCATGGTGCTCTCAGGAACATAGCGCAGATCCAGCGTCATTGCATCGCTCTGGAATACGGCCTTGGCTGTGTTTTCTGGAGATGCAGATGGCACTATGGAAGTAGAGTGTTTGGAGCGTGCGTAATTGAATGCTGGGGCACATTCCATCCGCAACGGGACCTCGCCGCGGATAACCTGTGAATGATGAGACATCAGATACCAGGGCCGAATACGAATCGATACCTCAACGCGACGAATCAGCCACGGAAGGAGAGGCTTCTTGGTCGCGGCAGGGAGGACCGCTTGACGAGGAAGAAAGTCTGATGTCTGGTTAGATTAAACGGTCCAAGTAATAACCGAAGTGACAAAAGCCGGGCTGTGCGGTCGCTCCCTCGCATTCAAGAGTAACCGAGGCCGGAGAAGCCCAAAATGCGAGGCTTTGCGAAATCGCCCGCCGGGTGCGTGTTCCTTTTCCGAGAGGGAATGTCGGGGATCACTCACCAGTAATGCTGACGACACCTCGCTCGTTCATGAACTTGGTTTGGAGCACCTGTATCGACCACAGTCAGACCGAGAAACGCAGCACGGTACGCCCAACGAACATTGGAGCTTGGGTAATAGTTTTGCTTCGTCGAGAACGGGACTGTCGGGCTGATTGAAAAGTGGCCACCCTTGTTCTTGTCCAGGATGCGCGCGAAAATGGACGGCGAGTCGAAATGAGGAATACAATAGCTCTCAACTAAGCAGTGACGATAAGCACCATATGTTGACGAACAAGATGTATACGCACTGGAGCCGTCGGTGCTGACGAGCGCAGCGGTGTGCAAGTTGCCGATCCTATGCAACGGGTATCAGGTCCAATCTCATGGGAAGAAGCTTTTGACATACAGTCCATGGTCAGAAATAGGGATGTAGTCCCTGTCCACTGCGGTCTTGGGTTGGTGCATATTCATCGTTGGGAGTAGGAGTGAAAGAGCTGTGGCCGCGCTTGCCCGTTGCGACGTAAGCCGATATCCGATCGGGGACGAACAACACCACACAACGACACAGCCCTTTTGATGGAAGCTCGGAACGCACTTGGAACACTCACGATTACCGAAGTAGGCCGATACTCCGAGTCGGCTGTTGGTCGGCTGACTTAAAATTGGACCTAATTCAACGCTATTCAACGGGGAAAGAATACGGAAAGGCATGTACGATGCAGCGACCGTTCAATGGTCTGAACTACGTTTCATCGCTGACTATTCAGCAATTATCGAAAAGAATGTCTCCAATCATCAACCACCGACCAGAATCGCCTTCAAGGTGATTCTGGTCGGTCAAGGTGATTCTGGGCTTCAAGGTGATTTTGGTCGGTCCCAGTTGGAATCACCCGAAAATCTTCTAAGTACTCTGACTGACCTTGCGATTTTGGACGAAGGAAGCCCCTTACAGGGACGAATTGTTGAACCTTGATATCCGCGACGACTGCCTCGTCGAGTCGTGGACCGATCATAGCTTGGGGTGTCATGGACAGTAATTCGACTGGATTATGGATCGTCAAGATCAGTCCACAAAAGGATAGTAAAAAAATAACCATTCATCTGAAGCTCGTTTCGCACCCCTCTCCACATGCGGTCTAACGTGACCGATGCGCTCGAGCATCCAACATTTCGTCGTACTGAGACCTTATCCTGGATAGACAAGGAAATATTACAGCCAGGAATGTCCCAACGTCTCTAGGTCTGTTGAGGGGTGAGAGTGCGACCCTGAAGGAGGCTCAGCGATTGCTGTTCCGCCCTTTTTTGGCCGTTGATTTGGATCCTTGGGACGACAGTGGCATCAAAGCTCATCTCGAGGATGATGAGTTTCGGACAATACTTGGCGAAACTGTAGAGCCCCTCGAGAGTGACTCGGGAGTGCACATGGCGCGAGCCGCGGGCTACAAATGCCAAAAGTTCGATATGCGGCCAGGCGCGCGCCATTCGTGAAACTATTGTATGTATCGTCAAGGTCGAATCCCGCGGGGTGCGAGAGCGACACAGAGATGAGGTTGACGAAGGAGAGGATGGGTTCGATGATATCTCCACCCACGGAATACGTGTGATCCTCGTCTATGATTCCATTGTCATCATCATCAACTACATGGATGTCTTGGAGAGAGGGATGCGAGCAATGATTCCCCACAGCCGAGTAGAACTGCGTGGTATCATCCTTTGTGGATTGAGTAGACGCAATTATGAGATCCGACAAAGAGCATCCGGAGAATTTGGAGAGGAATGCGGTAGCATAGGCCATTGTGGGGACAGTAAGGGCATCCAGCACGGGGAAATAGCCAGGTGTTACAGGGATTTGGAAAGAAGATGACTCGCTCGTCGGATTGAACGATCAAGGTGGTTAGGCTAGGTAGTTGAGCAAGATGCCCAAGCGCCATGTCATCCAACGAAGGCACATCCAGCGACACGAGTTGCGCCAATCGCGCACAAAGCCGGATATGACTGGAGTAGCTGAGTCCCAAGGATTAGGGTTACCGGAAGAGGATTGATGATGTTGGGGCGAAAGAGTGACGTGCGTCAAGGCTGGGCGCCTTACAGCTAAGTTAGAGAGGATCGAGAGATCTGTCGCGGTGACGATGCCGCCCATGGTGCTTTCGAACATGGGGAGAGAGAAACAACCGGATGTGATGAAAATCAGAGCCTGCGTCGATATACGGCTCGTGCGGACACTAGGTGAGACGTTTGAGATTGGGGAACAAGTAATCTCCGGGCAGAGACAAACTGAGCGCCTGTAGAAACTCCGGCGTCTCGATGACGGCACGCAGACTGAAAGACTTGACGCGTCGTAGATAAAACAAGGGGCGTTCCCAGTCCGCACCGGGGATGGTTCGCCTTAGTGTCTTCGATATTCAAAATTAGCGCACAACAGAGTGAGTAAAAGAATACATACGATGTTAAGCCGCTGACGATTCAGAGCATCATCTACGGAGATATCCCATAAATCGTCCGGCGCCGGCATACACTTTAGTAAGTTGCGGATTGTATGCTGCTCTTTCCACAGGGCATTTAGAGACGGATCAAGGATTTTTTTGGACGTCCTGCCAGTGGCTGAACGTGCCAAATCGCGGTCCCTCCCTTCGAAGCCATATTGCTGCGCAACCTGTTCGCATATAAGCTGTGCAACGTCATGTTGCTGCAATCCACGATGCATTGGGGTCCGCAGTAGCCGTTTGACGGGAATTTGACACGGTGGCAGTGTACTGCATTGATTCCTAACCCGGCCAAGCACAGACAAAGTGTTCAAGTTGAAATTTCGAGGAATGAATTCGACATGGATTGGGGGGTGAATCGCATCCATCAAAGGATCTCTGGCTATCTTTTTGTGGTCGTCTATCAATTTGCTATGTAGCACGGCGGACAATCAGGATTCACTTGTCATTTCCCCTGGGAATGGTACCGTCACTAGTACTTCGCGCGGTACAGCGATTTCCCTTGACGTTTGATGCTCGGTAACATGGAGAACGCTGAAAAGAATTGCCCGTATCCTCTTAGCGTAGCCTGTTGCTAGTACGTTGGGCGCGGAATTCAAACGCTCGCTTGGAAGGAATGAGCGAAATATTAATAAATTCAAGTAAGACTACGTGTCTGTTATACGACCACCATCAAGACTCATGCTGCTTTAATACTGTAGAAAAGGCGTCAGCAGTGTGCGCGTGCATGATCTCAACAGCCGGAACTTACGCAGCGGACTTGATGGTCTGATCCACAGCAGGCACCACACCTTTCACTCCCGCGGATGGGCAGGACAGCCCAGCGCGCCGGCCCAGATCCAGTCGCGATCGCACGAACAGCGACCGCTTGGGTGCTGCCGCGCCGAAACATTTCTGCAGAAACCACGATTAGCGCCTATTACATACGCGGCGGTGTGAGTTGTATACCTTGAGGATCACGAAGTTCTTCTTGAACAGCGAGACGCTCTTGTTTGCGTTGAACAACCCGAAAAAGGCTGCGTTTGCGCTGGCGGTGACGTCAACTCCCGCGTCAATCTGCGCATGCATGTTTTAGTCAGTGGAAGCTTCGGGTAGGTGAATTTCCTCGCTGGACGTACCTCGAAGCAGCCCCCAAAGCTGGTCGAGACGGCTCTACCGGTGTGCGCCATAGGAGTGGCGGCGGTGGACATGGTCGTGGCAGCTGAACTCGTGGTGGTATGCATGGCCTTAGCGACTGAAGTAGTGGTCAGCATGGCCTTGGCGACTGAACTCGAGGTATGCATGGCCTTGGCGACTGAGCTGGAGGTCATGACCTTGGCAGCAGAGCTGGCGGTATGTATGACACTCGCGGCCGACGAAGTGACCTTCGCCGTCGGTTTGGTGGCAGCCTTAGTTTGCGTAGTCGAGCTCTTCTTGGTCACCGACACCGACGCCTTCTTTGTTGACTTATCGATTACAGTTTCCAAGTCCGCGGATGCCTCAAGCGACAGCTGCATCGACGCGCTCGCATCGAGCGACAAAGCAATGTCCGCCTTGGCTTTGTTACCCAGCGCAGAGATGCCGAGCTGCAGCGACGGGATGAGGTGCACCGCAACTGAGCCGGTGGCTTTCACGTCCGGGCTCGCAGAGAGTGTCACGGCTGTAAATATTACAAAGGTTAGTGATGTAGATCAGAAACGAGGGAGAGGGAGAGCATACGGGTATCGCCGATGGAAAACGCCTTGGCGTCGGGCGCGTCGCCTGAGCCCGGCGGGAATGTGAGTTTCGCATTCTTGATGTCGAGTGCAATGTCCGTTGTCAGATCGAGGTTGACATCGAAGTTAGCAGTGGCCTTCGCGTCGACCTGCAATCAAAGTTCAACATTCGGTCCTTCTATTCGGAATCCAATACAGGTCGAACCTGGAAAGACGGTCCCACGGTGAGGATTCCGGGGAAATCGAGTCCGGGGATTCCCAAGTTGAGCAGTGTGATGGAGCCGGAGCTGATGCTTCCCTGCAAAGGTCAAAGCCAAGTTGAACATTCTAATCTCGTTCATTTTCAAGTCGAACTCACAGCGACGTCAGCAGTCATCGACAGCGTGCCTATTTGCATTCGCGTTTAGTCTCGCGAAACGATACAAGGCACATTCAACAGCGTACCGGTCACCTGGGCGTTCAACCCGGTAATAAATGCGATGTCCGTGAGCTAAGAAAGTCATGATCACAACGTAATTCAGATAGAAATCAGAACCAACTTTGGGCGGAATAATAGTGCCCTGCGCCGCGACGCCAACCGACGCAACGGCGTGCACCTTCGCGTCCACATCCGCGTTCACCTTGGCATTCACTGCACCGCACTTGATAGACTTGTTGAGAAGGGTGAATTTCTTGTCTAGGTCGAGCGGCTTGAGGTCGACACTTTTGTTGACATCAATCGAGTTGCTCGCGATGGCTGGCATCCGAGGAAGAGTAGTTGAGAGACGTTGACGTTAAGAAGAGCAGGAGCATACATTTGATTGCGTTCTTCACGAAGCCAAAAAGACCCCGCTGGGACAGCCGAGTGTTGCGTCTAGAGGGGGGAATTTGAATGGTTCCGGAGCCGCCGGGTACGTTGGCCCCTTGGATGGCGATGTTCACCGCTCCGGTTCTGATAGCTGTTTTCAGTAAAGATAAACAATGATTCATTCCAAGACGCACTTCGACCAGTCCACCGCATCAAAATTCGTGTCCAGAGACAAAGCCTTGACTTGCGGCTGCGTGCCATCGCGGCGCACAAGACGCGCAGCAACAGTTGACGGAATCGACTGATCCTCCGGGACCCACGCCTTCGCTACTCGGGCAAACGCGCTGCTTCCACACTGTTTGGGAAAACTATCGAATCAAGAGCCAAAACCAACCAACGAAAGCGACGCACATTCTCCGGTAGCCGGACAAGTTTATTCTCTGCCCCAATATTCTGATAGAGATGGCTGCATTTTGAGTCGGGGTCGTCGCTCTTACAGACCAGGCGGATGTCTTGCGACAGCGCGTTCGGGTCGCAGCCCAGGATCTCCCAGTCCGCGGCGGCGGTGATGTCGGTGATGGAATCCTGTGAGCCCCACTATATAATTCGTGGCGCGTCAGCACGAGCTCGCGACCTCATGAAATCCCGTACAATCGTCACGGTGCCAGAGGCAGAGCCATTAGTGGTTGGGATATCTTGGGGAGGTTAGCATATTGTAAAGCAACCACAACAGAAAGCCCACGCACCGTACGAGCATTCGCCAGTAATACATGGGACGGCCCAGTCATTTGCAGCATCAACAATAGCAAGGAACGGCAAAATCGCTATGAAGGAAAGCATTTTCGAAAGGAATGAAACGAAATAGAAAGCCGGCCGGGGCGAAAACGAACGAAAGGGAGAAGAGCGAAAGAGACCGACAGGAGCAGAAGGGAAAACGGGGAACCAGGCACCGAAACAAGCGCCGGTTTTGTTTGCTCTCGGCGCGGATAGCGATCGTGAGACTGTGAGGATATCATCAGATCGACATGAATGATCTCCGGTCGTGAGGCTTTGTTGACTTGAATTCACTTGGCTCGATTCGAGACGTCCTTGGCCCAAAATGCAAGTCTTCGGGTTTGGAATGCCGGTGGCCAAGTCTAGTCATCTCCCACTCATCTTAGAGGGGAGAATTCGACGAGGAGGCACAAAGGAGGGCTGGAATCCCGCGGCTCGTCGGATTCGCGTAGGCTGGCAATTCACAGCTGATGTCAAGCTGATGTGATAAAGATTTGGGCTGGATACAAGCATCTTCCCAGTTCTCGCGACAGGTCAGCGTGAACTGCCAGACGTCAGCATTGTGAGACTTGTGACCTCTTGTCAACCTCTTGTGGCATTATTATCGATTGACAGTGATTTTGGTGCGAAAGAAAATAAGCGCCCAGCCCACCGCATCGTTCGCACGCTGTCACGGTTCTCCCTTGCCGCCTGCCACTGCCTCTTGGCCACCTCCCGCAATCATCAATGGCAGAGACTGGAATAAGCATGGCTTACGATGAAGCCAGGAAGGGATACGACGAGGGCGGGGTACCCATCGGCTCCGTCATCCTCAACGAAAACGGCGAAATTCTAGGGAAGGGGCACAATCAAAGAATCCAGAAATCGTCCCCGACGCTGCATGCCGAGATAGCGGCGCTCGAGAACGCTGGGCGACAAAAGGCTGAGGTCTATCGCACTGCCACTTTGGTCGGTCGCATGTTCCTGGCCTGCTGTATTTCTCATTCTCTTCGTAGTATACGACTTTGAGGTGAGGTGACGCGAACTGTTCCTATACCGCCATGCATCTCAGCATCTCACCCAGAACACAGTCCGTGTAGTATGTGTACAGGAGCAATTCTGCTGTACAAAATCCCCCGAGTCATCATCGGTGAGAATGTCAGCTTCAAAGGCGATGAAGATCTGTTACGTGCACGCGGAGTCGAAGTGAAAATTATGGACAACGAAGACTGTGAAGCTCTGATGCGACGCTTCATTGAAGAGCGGCCGGAGGTATTTTTGCGCTCCAGGTCAGTTATAGTTGCTGAACATTCTTTTTTGGGGGCAGGAATGGAACGAGGATATCGGAGAATCAACCTGATGCCTTGATGTGAATGGCTTGCGTTCGCTCGACCAAGCAGTCTGATCTTATTCGAACTTTGCTCTTAAAGGTTCCATTGCATGTCTACGTTCTACAATAAACGCGATACGGTAGGTCTTGCGGGACTGGTCCCGCCCTCTATCGCCAGAAAACCAGTCCCTAACAAATCCACAGGCACGAGCAAATCGAAGAACGATACAAACGTGGATGACATGTCAAGAGGCTTTCTGGTTGTTCGGGCGAATACGATTGTGCTGGCCTCGTTTTGACTCCTTTGGATACTTGCAATCAATTCCCCGCCGCTCGCATTGCCTGTGTCACCAATCAGCACTTCCGTCTGGACCCACAAAATCATATCAGTCACGTACTCGCAGGACCGATCGTCCGTTCCATCTACTGGTTTCGGAGCGCACGCTATCTTCCGCGAGCGGCAAAAAAAGCACGCTAGTGTCTGCTTCTTCGGCCCGATCTGCTTGACCTCTGTGATCTTGAACGTCTGCGGCCACTGGTGACCATCGGGATACGGATGCCCTGGGAACGACGAGCGCGCATCTGCCGGGATAAGCGCGAACGGCGACTCTTCTGGCACGTCCGTTGAGATGAACGAGTCGTTCATGTGCACAAAGTCGTGGACGGTCGTGCTCGGTTGCAGGTGGAGACCCTGCGGATACGGATGCGATGCCGGGGACTGAGACCGGGATGGTTGTAAGTGAGCCCGCGACGTATGGGCCGCGGATTTCGCCCGCGGGGGCGTGCGAGCGTTGTTCGTCGCATGATACGGCGCATGGTAAGGGCTCTACAGAGCACAGTGTCAGCGAACTTTATCGTCTTGGGCTCAGAAGCCGTTACCTCGGACCCTCCATAGTGTGCAGGACGCTGTATGCGCGCCTGGGGATACAGCTTGTGTTCTGGCTGGGGGAAGAACGCTTCCTCATCAGTGATGTTGAGGGCGCGGAGCGACAGGTCGTCTTCCAAAGGCCACGGGGAGGAGTGGTCCGAGTGGAAGAGGCCATCATTGATTGACCCATGTGCATGATAGTATTGGGCGCCCACAGAAGGACGCTGTCGGCGACTATGTGCCTGGAACCCCCGCACAATTGAGTAATGAACTTTCAAACGGAGAAACAAACACCAACCGGAGTGTTGTCTAGCACGCGCAAATCGGGCAAGCGGCCAAAGCTTTGGTCTGGCAGCAAGTCGGTAAAGTCAAGGTCGGGGCTATATTCAGTGAGCCGGGGCGATTCATCAACCCCAAAGTGGGTGGGCTGGTACTTTGATTCGTAGGGCGAGTCCATGGACATGGTAGACCTGGAAGGTTTGTGTTAACCTTGCATTAACTTGAAGTATCTTGGAAAGAACCTCTTACTCGTCATTCGAATACAGCGGGCTGGTGCGTCGAGCAGGAGGAGGGCTGTGGATCGGATAGTAAAACGACATGTCGCGTTTGTAGGGGGGTTCTAAGCAAAGTGAAGAATTGGATATTACCTCCCTATATTTATTCAGTAGTTGGACCCGTGCATCTCGGTACACGTCACGACCACAGACGGCGTATCGACCAAACAGGGACCCACGACGGAGACACGGATGATTTGCGGCAGAAACAAAGATGCCCTAAAGAGGCGGGAACTAAATCTCCCGAAGAGGTAGGTGGCAATTTTGTATACGCGAGTCAGTGTCTAAACCACGAGATTCCTCCTTTTTTGAGAATACTTGGCTTGAATGCGGTGCGTACAATGCCAATATTTGCTCAGCTCCATGCCTGGGTCGTACCCTCGGAGTAGCGAGGAGATGGATCTTATGGTTATAATTAATTTTTGTCAACTCAGGGATTGTCAAAAATCAAACGGCAGCCGCGTCGTAGCCCGACGACTTCGGGGGCCGGTTGGAGAAAATACAATGGTGGCCCCGCATGCGAGACCTAGAATCCCCCACGGCATAACGCCTAACTGTTGCCGACGTCTCGACAAAGACCACCACATAAAACTTATAGACGCCCAGTTTACGAGAATAGAGCAAGATGAGCTCGTAGCGCAAATCCTCGGCCGCCATGAATTTGACATCGTCGTGGGATGGCGTGCACGGTTGCAACGGAAATGGGGATTCAAACTCAGCTACATCTGATGTGTTCGTAATAGGCAGGTTGGGATTCTCAGTTTGGTTTACTTCTACGATCTGGGACCCACTAGAGGCTGCTCAACTGACCAAGCCTCCGATATCGTCTGTCACCTCTCAGTCTCGAGCCGAGGGGATTCTCGGAAAATCGGACTTCCCCCTTGTGCATGCTTCGGTTCATGGACCGTCCATGCCGCATTTCATTCCTGCAATGTTAGGAACCTAAGTCATTGCACATTCACCACCGTCTCCGTTTCCGCCAGCTCGTGATAGTGGCTGCGCAATGATTGCTGATATTATTGGGGCCTGATGCTACTTTCAGCCGCGGGAGAAGAGTCAAGGACCCAATGCAGTGAGCGGATCACAATTGGATGACGTTGAAACCCTTCTCGCGGATCCTGCCCGGGAACACCACAGAAGCTTATTCCATTCCAGCGCTCGCTGTCAGATCAGGTATGTATGTACCCATGAGAATAATCTGAGGCCGTGGTGCGTTTCCTGGACATCGCCTCCGAATCGCTGTGTTCACACAAGAAACTGCATTGACCGGATCTGCGCTTTCAATTCCACTGGGTTTCGAGAGAAGACAATGAAGTACCGCGAATCACCAGATAAATTACAATGCTCATCAGCGGCGACGGTAGTAACAGTTTCAGGAACAGACTCGGAGAATTGCAGGAAGAATCCGTCGTGCATGGTGGTTCGTGTTTCGTCCAAGCGGAACCGGTCGTCCTCAGACCCAATACTCCGCGGACTACTTAACTGTGGAGCGTACCACTCACGGGGGCACACCCACGCCTATAGAACTCGTCGTTGTTGGATATCCTCAGATATCAGACTTTTGATTTGCGACTTGCGAGTCGTGCGACTTCAAGCCGCAACAGAGGTAAGAGGACTAAAGAACTCAGTGACTCTACCCGTGACGGCCATGTTCATTATCCCCTTCAACGATTATTCCAGGGAGTCGGGGACTCACTATGGTTGAAACCATCTTACATCATCTTGCCCTTTCTTCCTCTTTTGGTCACCAGAGAAATCGATATGGGAAAAAGAAGAAGGATAACGGCAACGGAATTCTGCCTCAGCCCATGACTCATGTAAGTTTTTGATAGGCAGTCTGGATCTCGACCGATTTCAGGTTCAAACTTCAACGGCATCCGGTCCGCTAGCGCTTTCCGTACTGACGCATAAGGAAAGACACCCTTTTCCTTGTACTACTAGCCACAAGCATTCGACCGACCAGTTATCGAGCGGTTTACGATCGGCCTAATCCTTGTTAGTGGCTGGTTGCGCTTTCATCTGGGCTCAGGTCAATCTCCGTACTAGTTGCCTATCGGCCGACACATGTCGAATCTCGGACATAAGACTGACACGGTCCGAGTTTGCAATTTTCTTCCATGATCTCCAACGGCTAGCTCAGCCGTTCCAGCCGGATCGATGCCTCGCTCTTCTCACCCAACCTCCACTCTTCTGTGCACCGTCCGGCTCCATCCATCTCATCTGTTGGCATCCTCGATCAAGTATCCAGCAGAATTCAGGATAGCTCTCGAGATGTTGTCTGTCGGCCACCTGATATGGATTTCTTGTCGCCCACTGTTCAGGCTGTGAGAATCCGCACGTTATCCTGAGGGCTTCCTGCGATTGACGGTAAAATCCCACGACAGTATCATCTGTGCTGGGTGCGGATTTGCCATAACTAAAGCAGACATCCTCCCCCCTGTCGCCGCACGAGGGACTGGCCAGATCCTACTGGTACTGTACACATGCCACCAGAGTTTATATTCAGACGATAAACTGCTGTTCACAGAATGTCACGCTTCCGAGTTTGATGTTCTCCAAGATTGTACCGGCATTTACGTCTCAGAATATAAGTGCACTAGGTCCGGCACTCGTTTCTCATTATCTGGATGAAAGCTGAGACGGCGTGGCTCTGCTGTATGAGGGTATAGGAATCATTTTGGCGTGGCTTGTCAGCCAGTTGTTCTGGGTACCCCATCGCTTCCGGTAAATATCGTACCTTGACCAGAAGGTTTTTAAGCTGACCCATCCGGGATCCATGCAGATGGGGAATACTAGTGGCTGGAGGATGGGGAAATTATGGTGATATTCGTGAGTGTGCCGGTCGAAATAATTGAACGGACACGCGCTTAATTGACTCCGCTCTCTAGCCACCGCCGTCGTTATGAGCATTACCGGGGCAGCGCCATTCAACGGAACAAACGATCAGACTCTGAGTGTGGCCTATGTCTCGGGATTCCTTCTCGTATATATGGTGAGTGAAGAGAGTTTTGCAAGCAGCGGGAATATAAATAAATTTTAGATAACTTTCTTCCCTCTGGGGGGCAGCCGACTAATTGGATTTGACTATGTCGGCCCCAACATCGAGGCCGAGGAGGTCAGGGAAGCAACGCGCCAACGCCGTAACCTCATATTTTTGGAATGGCCAGCGAGAGCGATAGGACGACTGAGGAGTCGACATACTCCGCGGTCTAACCCCTTTCCAGCCCTTGAGCCCGAAAAGTCCCCACATCCCCGTGTCACTCCCCAGCACGTTGCCTTTGATCAGGATGTTATTCCGACAGATATGGGCCGCGTGGTGGGCGCTACATCCACCCCGCCTCCGCAATCTGGGCTGACAACCCCCGCGCTAACGGCTACAGCTGTGGACACCGCCGATGCCTTACAGGCCGCCGATGAACATCCTGCGACCCCGATCCTTCCGACCGTAGGCTCACATGCAGCACACTCGTCATGGGCAGCGCGGCGAAAAACTATATACGCCAATATCCGCCCGTTTCTACAGAACCTCTTCCTTCCGGGATCTGTGTCTATCCTGATTTCCTTTGTGATAGCACTCGTACCCCAGCTCAAGGGTCTTTTCGTTGAGGTTGATGGGACCCACATTCCGTCTGCGCCCGACGGCGATCCGCCCCTTGCATTTATCATCGATGCAGCATCGTTCATTGGGGCCGCGTCTGTCCCCGTTGGCCTCATCTGTCTGGGCTCCGCTTTGGCTCGGCTCAGAATACCGCGCGGGGCCTGGGGTTCCTTACCCTCTGGTGCAATTCTAGGCCTGGCGATCGGCAAGATGCTCATTTCTCCCGTTCTCGGTGTCCTGATCTGCAAGGGCCTCATCAACGTCAACGTCATCTCCAAGGAGGATAAAGTACTCCAGTTTGTCTGCATGTATGTCAGTCGCTTTTGCCGACTGTTTAAAGGTTTTAACTGGTTCTTTGAGATTTTTTTCGTGCCTACCTACGGCAACGACCCAGGTGCGCGGCCCATTGCGCTGAAACGAGTACGAATTTCTCACTACTGCCACAGGTATTTGTCACGCAGGTATACAGCGGTACAGGTAGCGCCGAGCATCTGTCTGCCTTCTTGATTCCACAGTATATTCTCATGTTCCCCTCCATGACTGCACTCACGGCCTACACCCTGAACACCCTATTTTGATCGACATGTTCCGATACTCTCGCATCTCACTTCGCATACTGTTGTCTGTACTCACGTCCATAGCATGCCGCAAAACGCCGGTCGCCAGCGCTCTTCAGAGCCCGTCTCGCGGACCAATAGCATGTCCATGTAACGAACAAATTTATGATCAGAATTTTCTTGATAAATTTCAAACCTCTTGCCGTGATTCTGCTTCTGAGTTCTCATGGACACGTAACGCCATGGATGGACATCAAAAACAACAACACATTTCTAAACGAACCGGCTCATTCAGGAAGACGCTAACATCACGGTCCCAGGCTGAGTTTAAATATTTTTTTGACATCGACCCCGCCCATTTCTTGGGCACCAAAGATACATATCGGTTCCAGCCGTTGACGTCCTCTCTATGCTGTGCTTAAAGCTCAGATTGCATTTAATATTATCCAAAGATCGTGGTCTAGAAGTGTGGATACGTGCACCACTTCAACGTGGAGAGAAGTACTCCGCATGCCCTGCGCCCACCGACGCCCACTGGTAATTTGCGAAGTCTCAGCGGCACTAGGCAAGCTTTTACTACCCCCTCTCCCCTGGGGTTCAAAAGCCGCAGAGCATCAGTGGAAGTGATTTCAACAAGCTGGCATAAAGATAAGGACGACTGCGCAAGTCACAGGATGGAAGGATATCTCGTTCTCTTGTATGCCACACGATTCCCCGAAGGTTTTCAACCTGATGGCTCGAGCCCGGACGTATGTGTAAAAGTCGTTGTGCTAGATTGTATGTCACTTGAGCCAAAAGGACGGACTCAGAGGATTCGAGTCACCGCACGCAGTCGGGAACCGGTGTGTCATTGAATTGACTGCATCGGAGGTTGAGTAAGGTATGTATTGCGACTCATCCACAGGCTCGAGCATAGACAGCGAGCAGCGGAGAATCCGAGAGCGCGGAGCTGTTGGATTGAGACAAACAGACGGACGGAACTGCAAGCCTCTAGCTGGCGGATGGTATCGAGCTAGCAGAGTTGAGCCAGTTATCCGCCAGCGACAGACTGCGGACTCACCCAGCAGCGATTTCGCCCCTGCAGTATTGACTTGTAAATGCTGTAGTTGGCACCGACTGCTTGGCCTCGCCGCGTTTGTAGACTGAAAACAGACTTAGTATCGGACACCGTATTGCGAGCAGAAAAAGGAGACAGACTGACATTAGGTTCACGAACTGATCTCACGGTTTGCCCTCGAAGAGTCGTAGACGCGGCACAAGTCCCTGCAAACGCAAACATCGGTATCCCGGGAGCCGGTCAATGAACGGACGTGGTGGTGACAGAGCAACGATCTGAGCCGCAGGCGATTGCTATCTCTAATCTGGCTCCCTGTTGGCTAGCACGTTGAGTTGATCGACCGATTGTTACACTCACACAAAACGTCGACAACGATGTTTTGAGTCCAGCCGGGACCGATTCGTGCCCACGATAACCCCAACCTTCCTTATTCCGCATGTGAGCACTGAGCAAAGTGGTAAGTTTTGAGCACCGTATTGTACACCAGAAGATAGAAACTCACACCTGCCACGTTTCTGATATGGTTCATGTACACATCACAGGCACCGAGATCCCTTGCGCATGCAGACAACCGCTTCTCCATCTTCTTCGGTCTATGGGTAGGTGGTCGACGCGTAGATGCGATGCTACAAGAAGCGTACGTGAGCTGTTCCGCAGCTCCGCGTTCCCTGTGGTCAAATATGCTGAGTTAGTGTCCAGTTGCGGGCCGCACGGCTATGGCGGAGGCCACTTCACCATTCGGGTATAGGATAGGAGCACGTCCTGGTAGATAGCTAGAAGATCCATGGGTGAGCCAACTTCGGAGAAGGCTACTTGGAGCTGACTGGGACAGCGCACAACCTGTATGTACCCTGCAAAGTCCACGCCCGGCATAAGAACCCGCCAGCCGCTTGTACAACAAAAGAAACCCCAGTTTCTCCCGTTGGATCCTGTTCTCTGGGATGAAGACCCTGGGGCTTGCAAACAGGACGCCGCCCTGCGGTCACACACGCACAGTTTCATTTGAATATTGGGATCCAGGAAGGCGATCTGAGCCATTTCCACCGGCGAGCCCGCCCGAAGATAGCTGCCTGGTTCACGCGGGAGTCGAGATTATTGAAACTCGCCTGAAGACCCCTCTCTTGAGCCGCAAAGTCCGCGACTTCGGCGCCTGACCTACATGTGTCGGTCAGAAAAAAAAGCCCCGAACAAGATACGACATACATCACCTCCCTGCTACTAAAGAAAACAGACCGGAAGTCCAGCCGGGTGCTTGATTTTGTGGAGCGCAGCAGGGCAGATACATTGGCTCGTCGTTGTTGCCCCTCGCAACTGGAATCTGTCGATGGGAGTATTATATCATGATGTTGCGCGATCTGTGTAGGTGCAGGGCGGTCCCACCTTGGCGTATTCCGATGTCGCGGGCGACACGATGCGTGCACGCCAGACTTGTCGGATACTCTGGCATGAGAAGAGTTGGGGGATTTTGTTGACTGCGGCCATGAGGGGAAGCGGCGGGCACAGTCGAGCATGGCGGATGATGTGGTCCCTTTCCTCTTTTTGTTTGTGCCGCAAGTTCATCGCAGGTGGACAAGCATTCAGAGGATTTCGTAGGGGTGACAGAGTGGTAGAAGCGGCTGCAGTTTCAAAGAGCTAGACTTTCAGCCCCAGTGCAGTGCTCGTGTGCTCGCGAATATGTTTCAGTTGCCGTGACGGCAGCACGGAACAAAAAATCCCAGTTCTGTAACTTCTGTTTGTTCGACAGAAGGAGAAGGATGAATTACATCGCTCCCGCGGTGTGTTCGCCGCTTGTGGGGTCGTTAAGCATTTACGATAGCATAAAAGACATAGAAGGCGTACACCACGCGGTCAGGGTCTCCAGCGCTCGAGCACCTTACGAAGCATAAATAGTTCTGGAAAGACTTCCGATTAGCCGTGGTTCTAATTCAAGTTGTGCTTACTGGCAAGGCACACACAGGAGAAAATCCCGCGCCAGTAGATTGCACCTCCCGGAGGTCATACAGCCCAGCGCTAGAAAAAATGTCTTGCTTGGCGTTGGCATCAGAGCCGGGATTGACCTGAGCCGATGAGATATAGCCACAACGTCAAATGGTTGGGCCTCTGTATTGCGGACGACCAGCGGCACAATAAACATATCCCGGGAGCTTTCTATCTCTCATCTACCAAGATACGCACGAGAGATCTGTTCTTCGCCAGATCCGGAATGTAGTCGGAACAGGTGTCAGTAGGAACCGAGGTCGGCGGTCATTGGCAAGCGTCTTCAAGCGTCCTGCAAAGACAGGAAGCATGGACGCCCGGGGCCGACCTGGCGAGTTCGAGAACATACAGCGTCAAGGATTCCGATGTCTGATGAGTAAGCGAAGAACAAAAACCTCAAGGATTCAAGAGAGAGAGGGAGAATATTATACGCCAGGTAAGATTTGGTTTGTCAGGCTCACGGCTTTAAACTTCCCCGCAAGGACAGTGTCAATTGAATCTTGATGGCAGGATATCTGTTGTGAGACGTACCGGCGGGACATCAGATTCAAGTCCACTGATGATGCTACGTTATGGTGGCCGTATCGAACGGAAAGAACGAACGATTGAACGAGTGACTGAGTCTCGGGTTTGCCGCAAGGTTCGTCGAGCGGGAGAGGCAGCAACTGTCGAGCCACGTCCAATCGAAGTTCCCGCTGATAACAGAAGCAACGGGCAAAGCTTCGCCAAGAACTTGCAAAGAACGCAACAGAGTGATGACGGCCGGAAGAAACCCAATGTTTGGCTGTATCTCCATCATGCAATAGCACCAAAGAAGCGCCAAACAATTCCCCGGGCCTCTGTTCTCCTTCCTCCGTCGCTGTTTCCTTACGGTGTCTAGAGTCAAAGGAAAAGGTCTCGAGATGCAAGCCTGGAATCTATTGTCATTGGCCCGGAATTGCAAAGTTTTCAATCGCGTGATATGACGCGATCTTGAGTTGCGAGGTCTCCGAGTCGGCGTCTCACTTTCTGCCTCTATCTACACATGGCCGCCGCCAACTTCTCCTCTGTCCCAGTGCTGGACCACTCCCAAGCAACATCTCCGACGCTGAAGCCGCAGTTCATCAAGGAACTTCAGCATGCCTTGATCAATGTCGGCTTTCTCTACCTCTCAAATGTGCCAATCCAGACCGATGAGCTCGTGGCATACATCCCGCGCCTGTTCGCGCTTCCGCAGGAGGCGAAGGATAAGATCAGCATGGTCCACAGCAAGCATTTTCTTGGATACACAAAATTAGGCGCCGAGTTTACCAAGGGGCGCACGGATTGGCGGGAGCAGTTTGATATCGCGACGCCGCACGTGTGTCGCGCGGTGGAAGGGCGGGGGGATCCGGACCACTGGAGCCTTTGGGGGCCGTCGCAGGTGTGTCTGGATCCATGAATCTTGGATAGTACAAGAGGCGAGCTGACGCGATAATAGTGGCCCGATGAGGAAGCGCTGCCGGGATTCAAGGCGACGATGGAGCGCTATCTCCTGGACGTGCAGAAGCTCAGCTACGAGTTCATCGACCTTCTCGCGGAGGCATTCGGCCTTCCCTCTGATGCGCTGAGGCAGTTCTATGACACTGACGAGCTGATGCAGCATCGGGGGAAGATCGTGCAGTATCCGCAGACGGAGAGCGAGAGCCAGGGCGTCGGGCCGCACTACGACGCGGGGTTTCTCACTTTCGTGCGTCTTCATCCACTCCCCCTGTCAATTTACGATTGTTCGGTACGTCCAGCTACTGCAGGCGTCGGATCACAAAGGGCTACAAGTGCAGAACCTCTCCGGGGACTGGATCGACGTCCCGCCTATCCCCGGGACGTTTGTCGTGAATATCGGCAGGGGTGCGTATATATCTACACTTCGGATCTTGTTTCTGATTCATTACCATCCCGATAGCACTGGAATTCGCGACGCAGGGCCTCGCACGCGCAACGTCGCATCGCGTCATCTCCCCCTCGGGCGACAACGTCAGCGGCCCGCGCTACTCTGTCCCATTCTTCCAGAACATCGGCCTGAACGTGAAGCTCACGGAACATGTTCTTGAGTGTACGTCCCTTCCTCTCCATTTCCTGTCTTGGTACATCATTGTACTTCATACTAACGCACTCTCACATTTGTGCGCCAGTCCCACCCGAGATCCTCAAACTCCGAGACGCTCGTGGTACTGTCGGTGCTACCGATTGTGCGTTCCCTGTCCTTGCACAGCTGGATCAATAACTGATTGAACACCCACACAGCTGTGAACTTCACCGAATTTGACCGCGAGCCCTCGGGCCGCGTCAACCTCATCGGACGCGTCAAGTACGTTTCTCCAAGTCTCTACGCCGTTCCCATTCTAAATAAATTGTCTTCTCTTTGTAGGAGTCACCCAGACGTTGCGGAGCGGCAGTACCCCGCGCTGTTCAAGGAGGTGTTCCCGAACGGGGTGCCGGTGCAGGTTAGCGCGTATTGAGTGGGCTGTGCACAAACGAACGATTGAACGGACGGAGGGCTTGATGCGTGGATGCGGAGGCTGATTCTGTAATTTTTCTGTATCATCAACATTTGAACTGACCTCTCTGAAAATTGGGCGTTGGAAAGATTGCGAGAGGGAGTTTTGTGAAGAGTGCATTGCGTGAACGGAGAAGTCAAGGCGCGGGGAGCTCGCGGAGCAATCACAGCACGTTTCGTGTCGTTTTACACATACAACAGGTTCATGAGAGAAAAAAAGTGCAGCACTCGTTGCCAATGCCTTATGACCCAGCCCTGAGTCGAACAGGCGTTCCAGAGTGACATAAACCACATGAGGTTGACTCACGTCTCTTGTGGACGCTGACCACTTGCCACCTAGTCGATATCTTGTCCAAAGCAGGGGTGAACAAACCGCATTGAACAAAGGCAAGTTGAGGAAGTACATGCAAAAAAACCCACCGTTCGACTACATGACTCGGCCTGAATCGAAAAGTATGGCGGTCAAACTGCACATTTAATGTTCCGCGACTTTTGTGCGCAATTTTCAACCTTCCGTCACTTTTATCTGTGAATTGTGTCCCTCCGCCACTTAGTGGACATTTTTTTTGGCTCCGAAAGAGTGGCGGAAAAGAAGCCACTTCCGCCACTTTTGTTGACCGAGAATGATTGCGGGCATCTCCGCCACTTTTGTTGGTCTCAAAATGTCCCGCCACTTTTATACAGAGTTTTTTTTTTTACAAAAGGAATCGCTTGTACGGACCGTCTACTCTGTCACGACGTTATAAGGTCGGCTGAAGTCTTCGCAAAACCGGCGTGGTGTGCCAGAAATGCGGATACTCACAGACACGATCTGGCGACGCGATCACGTGCCTTTATTGATGCGTGATCATGCTTCGTTGACATGGCGTTGACCGTGTTTTAGGCAACTATACGATGTTCGATGGGCAGGAGGTGGAGATAATATAGCCAAGCACTATTTTCGTTCTAACCAGTAAACATATACTTCAGGATACCGCGCAGACGGCCCCGGTAGTTCCCTAGGCTAGCGCTGCCTCACGGGATCGTCACCGTCGACTGCAAAGTCTGGGAAAGTCGGTGAGTTAGTGGCTCAACTATCGCTCCAATGCCTGGGTACTGCTGATACTCCTGTCCCCCATGATGATCCGCAAGTGCCCCTCGTTTCATTCTAGGTCAGGATCCGAACATTGCCATTGTCGCCGGGCCAGTGGTCACGACTAAGAAAAGGTAAGTTCTTTACTCGTTTTTACTTCAAACGTCCGGTCTAATCAATATTTCTTTATCACAGGATTTACCCCAGCCGCACCGCACCCTGACCCCCAGTGAGAATCCCAGCTAGAAATATCGAGCCAAATAGAGCTGGATCGAGGAAATTAGCAGTTCCTCGTTTTCCCTCGCCAATTTGGACTTTCCTCAATCCATCTCGACGGAAATCGAGGCCGAACGAGAAACATCGAGCTCAAATGAGGATTTAGTAAACGTTCTGGGTACCGGCAACCATGATTCCGAAATCGTGCGCTGACTAAGCTTCGGCTAGCTGATATCGTGGCGAATCTGCTTTCCTCCCACCACTCTCGTCGAATTATGCCCCTACCGGGCTCGCTACCTACAGAACTTGTATTCTATCTATGCCAATGGATTCTATCTTCCATAATACTCCTCCTCGCTGTCTTCCGCGCCGTCGTCGACTTCCATGGGTGCCGGCATCTCTTGCTCGCGCACGGCTCCTTCCAACGCCTGGCTGGGACCAGTAGCAACACCTTCTAGGATCTGAGCACGCCTACTGATAGCCTGTCGGAGGTATGTGTACCGATCTTCCCGCGTTCCGCGCCCATTGGCACCCGACTTTGCCTTTGGTATCCCCGAGGCAGAGGTTTCTTGAGAAGTCGGTGTCGCGCGGACGGGATTGGCTATATGCCAGTCCAGCTGCAAGTCCAGAGCGACGACTGGGAGGTATCCCTCGCATCTGGGTGCGATATTGAAGGCCGCATCGAGCGCGTCGACGGAAACGATGGCCGTTGTCTCTGCGATGGCCTTCTGCGCCTTCTCGACACGCTTTTGACGCGTCTCGTCGCGTTCTGTGTTCCTGTCCACCACCTCTTTCATATACACGATCTGTGCATGCTTGGCCTGACGATTGGCGCCCGACGCATCGTTGATTCGGACCTGAGCCCGAATTGCTTGTCGAACGGGGGCATCCAAAGTCGGGGCGAAGTCGGAGGTGAGGTTCGCCTTGTACATCCGCAGGGCACTGTGATAAGCAAGGGACATGTTGGGGGCAGATTTGGCTGCCTGACGGAGCATCCCCAACTCGCTTTCGTTGCCATCGTTGGTGACTTCGAGCCACGCCCGCTCGATGTTCTGTGGAGAGAGCTTGGAGATCGGGCCGTCCTCGCGCCATTCCACGTCAAACCGGTCCCATGTCGCCAGAGCACCTTTGCAATATGCAACAATCAGCTCATCGACGTATTCGAGCTTCCACTCGGAGATTCTGCGCAGCGCTGCGTACACAACCTCCGGCTTTTCCCACAGCCGTCCGTTCAATGTGGCCGTCTCAAAACACATGTCCGCCCCGGTGATGAGTTTTGGATTGGCAATAATCTTGCGAAGGTGTGCCTTGACCTTCTCGTGGAATGCACCGAGCTTGAGCAGATTGTCTTCAGCGCGTAACGGGCCGCGGATTTCCAGCATGTACGGTACGTCCATATTTTGGTTGAGGATCGCAATGACGACAAGCTCGTGCCGCGTGTACCAGCAGAGAAAGCCGCGCTGGACGTTGAGCTCCATGTGGTTCAAGGTACGACTGCCCTTGTTTTCGCGGACATAGTCCAAGAACCGGAGGAAGAGGTCCATATTCACGACGGTGATCTCGCAAGCGCCTGCGTGCGACTGGAACCGGGTATTGCTTGTGTCTGGGAAGCAGATATTTAACCCGGTTTCGTTGTCCCAGAAGTAGCGCAGCGTGTCCTGCTGACCACGTTTGCGATCTTTGTGGCGGAAAATCGCACCGGCAAGACTCGTCACTTTCACTGCACCCCCGCAGGTGCGATCTTCCGCGCGCGCAGCGGCCTCAGTCCCGGCGGCAAGAGAAACTGTGGCGGAATTGTCGCGGTTGAACAGCTTGATAGGACCAGGAAGCCCTCGATCTATCCACCACTGCTGCATTGCGACAACGGCACCCTTGAAGACATTCATGTTTTTGTGCATGCAGCAGCCGCCCCAAATGAAGAGATCAACATCTTGCTTCTCTTCGTCCGACAGCTTGTCGAACTCTTGCTGGCCGACAGTTCGTACGAATTGCGTGAATGCTGCATCATGCCGAGCTAGACGCTCTTCGTCCGACAGCTGTTCCCAAGCCGCAATCCCGCCAGCCTCAGCCACTGCGTCGCGCGAGACATCAAAAAGAATATCAGCCCACGCTGCGGGGGCCATCTGTGCGATCGTCCGCTCGCCCCTGCGCTCCCGCTCAAGTCTCGTCTTCATTTCAGCCACAAGGCGGAATAGCTTCTTTTGGTCCTCGGCGTGGTCGGAGTGCCATCCGGTAACTTTTAGCCAAAAATCTCGGGCGTCGTCGGCTGTCATGGAGCGCGCCGACATCTTGTACACCTGGTATGCCGCTTCAATGAGTTCCTCCCATCCCTCGAGCTGCTTTTCACTGGTGTGATTGATAGCCATGCCGATGCCGAGGAAGAAGTTTTGCTTATGGTTATCTTTGTCAATGACAGTGGCGCGATGGGACTCGAGGTTGATGTTTTTGTGAGTGGTACCGTCACTACTGAGGGTGACACCTAAACAGATATATAAGGATCAAAGCATGCAAGATAAAAACAATAAGTACAGACCTTGCGACGTTCCAACGGCTTCCACAAATTGTACGTGTGCCGCCATACCTCCTTCCTTCACAACCCTTCGCACCGTGCGATCCGAGACATCCCCATCAACAGTAATTCCCAGCTTATCGGCGATGCGCTTCAAGACACCAATCACTTTATTGGGGCGTACACCATCGAGGGCAACAAGATCATTGATCATGTCCCTTGTCGAGTCCGGGACAACGCCGTTCTCCTTCAGGGTGAAGGAGAACAGCTGAGAAAGCTCGCCTTTGGCCTTAGACGAGGCTTTGGTGGCAGCAGTATTGAGTCGATCCGGGATGCGACGACATTTCTCCTTGAGAGAATGATATTTCCGATTGAGTTCGTGACGCGCTGACTGCTGCGAGTGAAGGGAAGCACGGAGGGAAGAAGACTCGGCTTGAAGACTCGAAACGTCCCCCGTCAGATGGTCAACCTCGGCGCGCAGTTCATCGTTCTCGACCCGAGTTGCCTCCAATACGGCAGCCTGATCCGCTTTGGCTTGATGTGCCCTTTTGAGCTTCTTCGTCTCGTTATAGAGGGACTGCTGGTAGCCGTCGCCACGCGCCTTCTCTTTCTGGAGCTCCGTGGGGCTCGTGTTCTCCTTGCTGCCGGTGTCCGACTGCGTGTGAAGGGCAGCTTTGGCGGCTTTGGCAGCGCGCGCCGCCTGGAGGGAATCTGTCCGGGGGCGTTTTCGCTTGCCGGGATTCCAACGGATTGACTCGTCGTCGCGTCCCATGCAGTTTTCCGGGCAGGAGACGCGTCGAGAATGCGAGAAAGTGCCAGAATGGGAGCGCGTCAAGTTTGTTTGTTTGTGTTTCCGGCAGCTCCATCACCGTGATCTCTGTGTACTTACCCCACGCTTCCACAATCACAGATGCGGTCCGGAAACGGGCCAAAACTGTGATTTGGTCCGTTTTATGTGTAATCCACAGAGAAAAATAATGGATTTCGGCCCAGAACTAGGGCAATCACTTGATTGCTGGACCCGATCTTGACCTACGGGATGGCTCCAAAGAATTCCTCTGTCTATTACAAATCAAACTATTTTAGAAGACTTTTCAGACACTCAGCCACTTCATGGCTAATGCGGTTGAATTTGTACTAGTCCCGCCGCGTTGGACTGGTGTATTGGGGTGGCTTCCCGATTGGGACATGCACGATGATGGGATCAAATTCCCGTTGCATTGCCGGTACCCAAACGTTCATCGAGGCTCGTTGAGAGATAATGAACCAAATAGATTGTGGATAGTAAAACACATATATTCGTGATTCTACGCTGTACATCGTACTACCGCTGTAGATCTACACCGTACTGCGGACCCCCAACGCGCCCTCCTAAACGGCTGGTCGGCCATCGGCCAGAACTTGCTCACCTGGATTCCTTCCAGTCGTTCGGATCGCGGTTCGAAATGGGGGAAGACGCGGAGGACAAAGGATTTGGTCCTGGAATCAAAATCTTAGTCCGAATACAAGTAAGAAATGAGCCAGTGAACTCACGAGTGTGCTCCAACATGGCAAAATGGAAGGGAGAACTATAAATCGGATCAGGCACACGCAATTCGAATGCCAGCGAAGACGTACTAAAACAACGCGAATGGTCCAAAAAGGTTTCGGGACTAGAAGGATTAAATTAAAAGAGGATCGAGATACGACAACGGCGACACGCACCCCAAGCGGCCTGTTCTCGTGGTCAAAGGGAGCTGAAGGAAGACGACCTTAGCCACCGGCTGAAAAAGGGAGGACACCATACCGGCAGGCGAGAGGCCTTGAGGACAGCGGGCACAAGGGCACGGGGGAAGCGCGCGAGTGCAGAGGCGGGGCGAAGATGGTGGGAGGGAAGAAAGGACGATTTGAAACTCCGACATCGTACGATTTCGTTTTAACTTCGATGCGCACGGACCTCGCGCCGACTTGTCGAAGGATTTTGAAACACATGTGATTGTGAAATGCAAAGGGTTTCTCGATGGTCTCTCGTTCGGCCTCTTTTTATCTCGATTCCTCGATCTACCTCTATCTGGCTCGATATTCCTAGCCGGGATTCTCACTGGGAGGCCTGACCCTTGGGATTGGCACTCCTGTGCAGAGTCATTGCCGCCGCCGACATGGGTGAGGATCCCGTAATCAAGCAGCCCGAAATTGAGTCAGTCAGTCCCACCTCCATCCATTACTGTCTCCTACTTATCGATCCATCTGCCTTGTACTCGGTATCTCCCCCGGGATCGCCGCTGAGAAATCTACGTCCAAAACGGGTCAAGTGAGTCGGTCTCGTTTTTAGCCTATCTTGCGGGATGCATCCTTTCCTCTCCCTCTCAATGGGTAGTAGTGGTACTTGACTTAGGGTCGCTACTCTCGCTTCCATACCTCTTTTACTGCGTCTCTCATGTAGCTGCGTCAGTTAGCCCTGAAAAGTTTATTAAACCTCGTCTACTGTATGCATTGGCCATGGAAGGCATACTTACTCGACTGTATTACTGTACGGCAGTAACAGTAGCACAGCAGGCTTTACTGTACAATTTTTTTTCACTTCAAAAAAAAGTGGCGGACAATTTGGTGTCCGGCTGTAAGTGGCGGAGTTGACTCCGATCAACAAAAGTGGCGGAACTCGGATTTCGCCAATAAAAGTGTCGCGCAAATCTACAGACTTCCGCCACTTTGATTTGCCATCTGGAAACCTCACGTATAAGTGGCGGAGGGACACAATTCACAGACAAAAGTGGCGGAAAGTTGAAAATTGCGACAAAAGTGGCGGAACATTAAATGTGCACTTTGACCGCCATAGAAAAGGCTCTTCCACACGAACAATCGAAATCAGCGATGCTTTCTGGATGCGGGACCACCCACCACTGAGTCGGTGACGGAGGGATGTACCTCATGGAACAACGCAGTCTGGTAAAAACAGACTCAAGAATGAGTCCGAGGATGACCTGGGTCTGAATCCTTCCACTGAATGAAGAACAGCGAGCGCTAGCATTTGTAGACGCGGACCATTGCCAATGACACCCGCCACCGAGTCACGGATATACAATAAAAATGCCTTTGAACTGAATACATTGAAACTATGGGAATGATGGCGGACAATGGACAACGACGGACTCCATCACTCCACCCCTTTCTGTGCATCACAATGGCTGCAGCTAAACGTCCACAGTGTTCTCGTTCAAATGAGCTCCTGGGTCCCCTCAAACCAACCTCAAACACTTTTCTTTCGCTTATCGCCGGCCGACGAGCTGTCTTTCTCCTCTTGACCCACCTATCTGCAGCTGAAAAATGTACCTGCGCTGTTTCGACCACAGCAAAATCGTCACAACTGAATGGCTATACATGAAAACCTTGAGCCATTCCAATACAGCTGTTCGGGTGCAACATTTCTGCTATAGCGGAAGAGCTCCGACGAGAAACACGTACATGAATGTCTAGAACCATTTTGGTGCAACAAATTGTTTGTAGCGGTATCGTTGCACACCAAGCCTGGACACTTTGCACTCATTATTGTTGGCCGTGTCGGGATCTGCATCGTCGACGGTCGTAAAGCGAAGGCTGCTGTCGAGGTCCTTTCCGGGATATTCTTGTTGACAATACTCTCGATCAGAGATCCGGATTGCGGCGGATTCGACAACACTCGCAGCCTGAGCGTTGTCATGTCCCCAAAGTGTTTGGAGACAGAACTGATTTGCGGAGGAAAGAAAATAGTCTTCGCAAAGATGATGAAGCAAATGAAACTCAAGATCGGACGAGGACAACACATCATCAGAAATTGATGCTATCACTGATGCCATCACTTCGGCATCAGAGATCAGTTGTGATGCCACACCATCAGCCATCATACACAGCAAACCTATGCGACACAGCTTGTATCATCGAAACGCACAGTAAAGCTATGCGTACACAGCCCAGTTGGGCTGTGCACCATTGTTCATAGCCCTCCAGCACAGCAGAGCAATGCGCACAGCGCTGAGAACAATGGGAGAATGGAAATTGCTATGCGGTAAAAGAAACGAGGCCATGTTAAAAATAGAATTTCTCGGACAGTATAAATAGAGGACGAATGTACCCCGTAGATGAATCAATTTACCATCGATCAACTCCGCAACTTCCGCGCCGCTTTCGAATCTGCTTGCACTCCGACAGTGTAAGTATATTCACCCCGAGTATCACTGTAAGCCGATCTTACAGTCGTATTCACCCCAACCGCCGAGTTCGCTTGCTCTCCGACAGAGTTTGTGAATTCACCACCGCACGTCTCTCGAGTTTGCTTCCACTCCGACAGTGAACGCAGACTCAACCCGTCTGGCCGAACTCGAAGACACTTTAAATAGTGTATTCGACTTCACCCTCGCCTTCCGCCGCCGCCACCGTAATTGACCAAGGCTACGTTTTCATTTGGTTAAACAAAGCGTTATTCTCACCACCCAATCCTAGTATCATTGCGATCTAGGACGAGAGCTTTTGTTTTCCAACGAACTCGTTGCCGAAGTACATTACTCATCAACATACTTCTTCTGGGATATTTCTGGTACGTATTTATTCACCGGATTTATTCTAGCGCTCCTCGACACCCCTACAAATTTGATTGCTGTACTCGGTAGGATCTCCCGGCCAGGAATCTTATCAGTCACATCAGATTTTACTCTCCGCAACCCACACCCACCTCACAAGAATCTTACTGCTCCGTCGGTAGTTCTTGTACATCTCTTACTTGACTTGGGATTCCGAACCTGTGAGAAACACCTGAACAACGTCGCTTCCGGTGGACCTCACGTATAACAACATATACACTTGACAGCGTCTCGATGCCCGCCTTTCGCGCATCTTGACGCCGCTGAGCGAGCGTAGGTGGCGGGAAGCGACAGCGACAGCGATCAAAATTGCCACCGTGTGGGTGTCCGCCTCGCATGGCACATCACATGTGATTTCAAGGTTGGGTGCGAATGGGTGGTACAACCTGTGTTCAAGCAGGTCGAGATCTTTGCGGGGCGCACGGTCAGCGGCGGTGTACGCGAGAAACGCTGGATTGAAAACATTGAGTCGTTGACGAGCAGAAAAAATGAGAGAAAAAGAAAGGAAACCGAAAACACACACACCATGACCTTGGGTGCTTGGCAAGGGCACAGCAAAAGGTTGCAGCACTTGAGTTACAGCTACTTGGTCTCAGTAAAAGATATTCAGCAATGTTGTGATCACGAAATAGGAGTAGCAACACTGCTGTGGCTGGAGTGCTTCAGCGTAGCAGCTGTAGACAGACAGCTATAGCAATATTACTACAGCACTTCATCTATAGATAAATCGCTACGAATGTCCATTGTCCATTGTCCATGGACATCGATCAACATTTGATCCCAGTACTCTAGTACCTCTCTTTGAACTGACGTGGTTGAAGCACCAAAAATTACAAAGTATGACCCGGGGCAGAATTGAAACACCTTGTGGACGTGGAGCACCCGTCATCGGTCGGTATCTGGTGTGAACTGGGTTGAACCCATGTCAATGTCATTGATCAGCGCAACGCCTGGAAGCGAAGGCTTTTGAAAAATTTGCGGCTTTTGTCTATGACCAGTCCATAATTCCAGACAAGGTATAGTTGGACGGTCCTGCTTTTTGTGGATCGACTGGTGATAATTTTGAGCAACATGTGTAGAATTGTCCTCGCTGCAGATCAATCCTGAGCGTTTTCTATCGCTGGGCTCGACACCCTTACTGCGACTGCCCAAAAAAAATGCATTCAGGATATCAGTGGGATAGCCATGGCGGTGTCTATCGTGCCGGGTGCCATTGTGCCAGGGATACGGGGCATGGCAAGAGTCGCATCAAAGTTGGCGCAAAGGTGGGATCGCACTCCTGACTTTCCGCCTCAAACGTAAGCCCCCGATTAGGGAATCATCCTCGGCAGCACGGCACTTGTTCAAACTCCGCTATCCTGGCATCTTGTTTGCTCCTGGCAAACAGCACGCTGTCAGCCGCACCTTCCTCTTTCCCGACATGTCGCTGCGCTCCAGTGCGCTCTCCGCCCCCGCCGTCGAGGCCCTCGCGTCCCTCTCGCTGTGTCGCTCCTCGCCGTCGACGGTACTCGCTATCACCGCCGAAGAGCCTGAGATCTGGGATGTGTTGCGCTCCAGATTCTACGTGGGCCTGGCCCATCCTCGCTGTGCTCAACGCCTTCACTGTTGCATTCCTAGCCTCTATTTCGCTCCGCCATGCCGTTGCTGTCTGCTGGAATTGCCGCCACCATCCCGCCCTCTCTGTACCTAGGAATCGGTGACCATGGAGCTCCTGGTCCGAGGTGTGTTGCGTCGCTCGTTTTCTATTCCCGACCGATGCCCGGCGGGGTGACCTATCCTTATCATTTATCCTCCCGTCCAACACGTTGTGGGTCCATTAGCTGGCGGCCCGCTGCGACTTACCAGCACATCACTCCTTAGTCCGCGGCGCGGCAGGAGAATCGTGGTCAGGCCGCCGTGGAGGCAGCGTCGCTGGGATGCTACTCACTTAGGTCTCATGCTGCCCGGGGCTTAAGCGTGGCTCGTGCTGTATCTTCAATCTGTACCAATCGACACATGTACGCGTTGGCCTGAAGAATCAAGATTCGTGCGTTGGCCTGTAGATTCGTGCAATATGATCCGATTGTACATAATAACACTGGTTGTTTTCAATCGCCTTGCGTCGCGAAATCAACAAGCGCCTTCAACGGCGGGTGCACGGCGCATACCTATCCACTTGGCGAGCTCGGGCATCCTGACACGGCAAGTGCGGCACAAAAAAGAGGGTGCCGATCTGCCGAAAATAATTACCCGATCGGGTGCTTACGTTTGAGGCGGAAAGTACGCAAGTGTGGGATCGACAGTGACGTAAGCAAGAATAATCGATGTAGCCCGCGTACCGCGGCAAAGCCCGCTATTATCTCCACCGTTTGCTGACTTTTGGTAGCCTTTAGTGTTGCCGCGGTCCGGTTCGGTTCAGTTCAGCGCCAAATTTTCCGAACGCTGAACCGGACCTTCGGTTCGGTTCAGCCAAGGCCGCGAACGTTGAACTGGACCGACGTTCGCGGTCCAGTTCAGGTTCGAACGCGTTCGGACCTATTTTTTCTTCCCACGCCTTGGAACCGCTCTAATTTTTTTCCTGAACGTTTTGGCCGTCATAGACAGATGACTTGCCATGTTCAGCACACTCTGAACTCACCCGAACTCCTTAGATGGAAGAATCCCCACAACCGTCCAGTTGCCTTCCATCCTGTCGTTCTTTGATCCCATCAGTATTTGCGAACTCAGCAATTTGTCTTGATTTTCGGAGCCTCGAGTGAGTGAAATTTCCCCAAGGATGATATGAACTGAGTTGGGCCAAATTCCTCTTGATTCTTGAACAAAAAAAGGCCTTTTAGGCTCATCTTTGAAGTACTAAAAAGATGGTCGCGTCCAACGTTCGAACGCGTTCACAAAATTCCAAAATTTTCTGAACGCTGAACCGGACCTTCGGTTCGGTTCAGCGAACGCCACAGCCACTGAACCGGACTTCGGTCCAGTTCAGGTCCGGTTCGCGTTCGCCAGCGGTTCAGGACCGAACCGCGGCAACACTAGTAGCCTTTCTTTCAGAGCATTTGCGACAATTTGCGCGTGCTTGGCGTAACCATGTTTGGCAGAGCCGTGATCAGTCTCGGAGCCGATCAATACTAGCCGGCGACCATCTCGGGCTTGTCTACATCTTGGGGACTGTATAACAGTTTCAGGGCGTTCAATTCAAACACAGAGCTTATTTGGAACCAAAAATACCTATTGTCAACTTTGGTCTCGATTGAGCGATGTAGTGTGAAGGGGAAGAACCTTGAAAATGGGTATCACCAAGGAGCAAATGAAGAGGAGAGTCTTGCCTTAATAGGGGGGCGGTGTCTTAAAGATTTGCGTCCGCGGGGTAGCTGAATCAGGATCCTCAATCAATGGTTTGATGGGATGCCGTAACAATGAACGTAACAATGGGCTGTGCGGGCGGGGAACTTGAAAATAGACTGGGCCATGTCACCATGGTCCAGAATGTTGAAAATAGGCCTCGGACCGGTCCAGGCGGTGTTGGTTGAAAATAGGATTTGGGAATCGCGTATTTTCAACTTCTGTTCTAAGTCAACGCGTCGACGCGTCTACATGGGAAATAGAAGATATTGAGGTGCACGTTGAGATGGTTAATGATGGAACTATAAAGTTGACTGGTGACCGGGGACGGTCAGTATTAAAGACTGGGGGAGATGATAAGCTGGGTTTCGGGTTATACCCTGTTTCCCTGGTTTTTCGCGTTTTATCAATATGTGAACGCGCATCTAAAGCACACACATGAGCTTTGAGTCAGACTACAAGGGAGCCCTAATACGCTCACCCGCAGTCACTCAGCCAGAACGGATCATACTGGTTCAGGGCTGTTGTACGGGTTGCAATTCAAACTGGGTCCTATTTTCAAGATTCAGGTTGCACTTAGTTGACTCCTCCAAAGTTGAAAATAACCAAAGTGTTGGCTCAGGGGCTTTCATTGGACATCGAGGCAGTGTACTACAACTCTGTTGACTGTTCTTTGTACTAAATCAGAGACGCGTTTAATCACGTGATGGCTCGGCATCCACGGTTCGGATAAGACCGACTCAGGATTATTCGGAACAATGGTTCAAATCAAATCGCGATCGAACCAAAAAGGGAACGATCATGATCCTTTCAGGAACATGATCTCTCAAGCTCTTCTGCATGGAGTATGGGGTACCAGGAGGAAGCTGTAAGGGCAACGACCGCCACAGCCCGATCACTGGAGCGGCGACCAACACACACACACAGGTCTCAAGAGTCTGGGCAGAAGGGAGATCCTTAGACACTACTAGATACATGAGGAGGAGTGCTACTCACCTGGGCAGAAGGGAGATCCTTAGAGAACAAGCTAAGGATCGTCTGCCCAGGTGTCACATCTTTTAATGATGCGTGACGAGTGACTGTCTAAACGATGTGACTATGCAGCTGCACGTGATCTGATGATGCGTGTCCAAGAGAAGATGTCCGACCAAGGATTGAACGGTCAGACAAGCCCGGAATGGAGGAGTAGGTGCGGAGGCCGCCGTTGGTGAACGAACCGGAGTCGGTACCGGACGGAGGACGAGTCTGGGGCCGGGAACCGGGAACCGGGGCGGGAGACCGGAGACCGGGGGCCGGAGACGGGAGACCGGGGACCGGGGATCAGGTCTGAGCGATGGCGAGGCACATCGACCGGAAGCCAGGGACCGGGTCCGAGTGATGGCAAGGCACATTGACCGGACGAAGACGCAGGGCAGCTGAGGAGGCCTGGAGGATCGACCGAGAGTGGCGAGGAGATCCGGAACTCTACAACCAAGTGTCTGGTGGCAACCGACACCACAAGGAGGCTATGAAACGGGACCGGAACCGGAGACCGTAGACCGGGGACTGGAGACCGGGAACCGGAGCCAGGAACCAAGGACCGGAGTCGTAGCGGAAGGGCGGGAGTCGAAGAGGGAGACGGAGACGGAGGGGAGGATGTTGGACGTACTGTACAAGGGTGCAGTATCTGGCACAAGCCTATACGGCAGTAGGCCACGCCCGAGGGTTGCGGCAGGACCCGGGGAAGGAGGAGAGGCACCGGCTGCCGGGACCGGATGCAGGGAGGGAAGGAGATGTGGATGTACCAGGACTCAACCGGAGTCACGGTAGCAGGCACGAGCCTATACGGCAGTAGGCCACATCCACGAAGGGCAGAGCTCTGGTCTGCGGAACACGGAGAAGTCAGAGGGCTTCTCCGGAAGGTTCGCTCTCGGGAACCGTGGCGAGGCGGAGGCGGAAGTGGGGGAGAGCTGGAAGCCATAACGGTGAACGGCATCCGATGGTTGTCCGAGGAGACGGACGTCCGGAGAGAGAGCTGTGGCCAGGAGTCCGGAAGGAAGGCGTGTCCGGGACCGGACAGTCCGGATCGCCAGGACCGGAACCAGAAGCGGAAGAGGAAGGGCGCAAGGGCGGGGACCGGACGCGAGGAAGTCCTGTCTAAGGTTCCGCTTGAGGTGTTCGGGTATCACTTGAGGCCACTCCGCTCGAAGTCTTCTGCTCTCCTTGCGACGTTCGTTGCGAGCTGTTCCTGTGAGCACAAGATCATCTTCTCCTTGCTTTCCACGTTCCAGCCGGTCAACGAAAGAGCTTAAGCGCCGGCGCAACTTCTTCAAGTTGTCGGTGTCTTTGTATCGAACGTCATGCATGTCTAAAAGCCGGCGGAGGGGTCTAACGGTGAGCACAGGTGCTACTTGTCTCAGGATCTGTAATTGCAGGCGAGCGGCAGGATCTTGGGATGCGCCAGGGGCAACAGCGTCGGTGTCATACGACGACATAGAAGAACAAGCCAGGGGTGACACATAGGCTTCTCGTGAAATGCACGAACCAGAGGAAACATGTTGGGAAATTGATTCTCGTAGAGTATCGCAAGAGTGTGAAATATGGAAGGGAAGGCCGTGCGCAACGGACAAAGATATCAACGCGCCTTTGGGAAGGACGTCCAGATCGTGGAAAAGGGTCCTTGCTGAATCAGACGCGGCATGCTGGATCAGTAAGCGACGTCGACGTGTGTGTAGTTGGCGCAAGAAATTCGCTCGAGAGTGGTCAGCCCAACCGAGAGCCTCCCCGACTAACTTGACGTGACTGTCCGGAAGAGTATCATCGTTTGCTGACAATAAAACACTCAGTACCGTAAACGACATAGCTTGCTGCGTTGGGAAGACGTCACGGAGAGATCGGCATTGACATCTGTGTTTTACGTTGGAGCCGACAGAGACATCACAGGTGCCTATGCACGACGCGGAAACCAAATGAGCTATGAGAGCATGGCGAGCACCTCGAATCATAAGGTTGGCGGGACGAGGTATGTGGTGTCTCCTCAACATTTTAGCAAGCGTAGCCGGGTCAGTGGAAAATAGATTGACTGATTTCAGGGGCGAGAGGAATACGGTACATAGGACATCTTCGGGACTCAATTCCAGCGACGAAGCTGGGGGGATAGCCAAAGAAGAGGATGAGGAAGCGGGAACTTGAGGCGGGACGCGTGTGAAGATTATTGGATGAGGAGGCATGGAAGGAGCGGGAGAGGGGTAGGTGTAAGGACGGAACGACTGAGGTACCGTTCGTTTCGTGGGAAGGGGAATAGATGGAACAGCTGTCTGATCACTGGGGGGTGGATAATCTCCGTGGTTAACGGGTACGAAGGAGAAACGAGATGTATTTATTTCGCTACAGCTTGTACTGTTCAATGTCAAGGAGTTATCAGAGTGGGGTTCAGAGTGAGGTTCAGAGTTAAATTCAGAGTAAATTTCAGAGTAGGGGGGCGCTAGAGCGACAGTGAGAAGTGGTGGGAAAGAGAGTCAAATAAAATACTCACAATTCGCTGCACGCGGCGTTGGGGCGTCCCGAGCAGACGAGTTTTTGGGGGCTGGATGGTGCTACGGAGTGAGCGACAAGAGCGTAGGAAGAAAAAAAAAACGGACCCAACAAACACCGGGTGAGGGTTCCGGAGGGCAGCGGCGTGAAGGAAGTGTCAAGCGAAGGCGACTCTGCGGACGACCAAGGCGCAATCAGCTTTTTTTTTCCCCCGCGAAGCACGAAGCTATAATTACGAGGTGTGCCAAATGCGGGGTTCCACGAGGGGGGCGAGGCGCGAGGACATAAGGTTGCTGGAACGAACTTGTCAGAAGCGTAGCAGACCGTGACGAAAGTACGAACGGTGGGAGGGCGCACTGCCGGGCAGGGGGACTGGTAAACGTGAGGATCGAATCAAGAGGGAGGAAACGGGAAAAAGAACTGACCTGAGTCACGGGCAGCAGGGACAAGAAGGAACCGGGCATCGAAAGTGCTCTCCACTCGGTGGCCGAGCGCAAGGAGAGAGTCGCGGACATGAGCAGACCAGTCGAGACCGAGAACCACGTCCGTGGAAGAAGCAGCAGAGGTCTTGCAATCCAAAGTGAAGGACAGAGGTAGAGCGGAGAAACCACTGGCAAGGGACGGAAAAGTTGTGAAGAGGAAGCGATCACGGTCGAGGCGGAGAGTTGCTCGAAACGTCGCCGACAGCTGAGTAACGGGCGACGAAGAGAAAGCCAAAGAAGCAGGGCGGAAGCCTTCGACGGTAAGAGACATGGTGGGGAAAGAAAAGGGGGTTAGGCCAAGGCAGCAAGGAACCGCGCTTTAAGGTCTGGGAGACATGCGGTGGGAGTGATGGAATCACCGGGAAGCATGGAGTGGGAATGATGGAAGTCACGAAACTGTAACGTCGATTGGCAATTCACCATAAATGGACGCATCAAAATTTCCTTATGGATTAGGATCATAGGCTTCGAACAGGTTTTTTGAATCCACCACAAGACCCGCTACTAAAGATAGCGGGCATGACGGAAGATTGAAACTCCGCGCTTTGATGCCGTTCACAGTTCACTTCGTCCTGCCTCTCCATTCAGTTTTAACAGCGCCTTTCGCCAATCGTGTGGTTAGCGCCAAGTTAGAGCTGTCGAAACAATGATGACCACACGCCCTTTGACGACCGGTTGACTACCGGTTCGAAATGTCAGGATTGGTGACGACTTTGCTCGGCAGACGAGTGACTCTTCTGCCTTGGGTTTTACGCACTTTATAATCTGGCTATCAGATATGCGACTGTCTTCCACGCCCCCCATTGAATATGAAGAACGAAGCCCAGGTGGAAAACGCTGCCACACCGAGCACCTTATTATCGGGGAAGCGGCTGGCGGTGGTCTTCATCGCCATGTACGCCCTTCAATCTGGCACAACGAATTACACGCTAACCCTCGCAAAGCTTGCTGACCATATTGCTGGTGGCTCTGGACCAGACAATCCTAGGTTCGTTTTTAATTGCGCTTCTGTTCACCCTCCAAACAGCAGACCGTCTGCGTTAGCAACGGCATTGCCAAGGATCGCCTCTGTATGATTTTTTTTTCTGTCCAGCGATGGGCATTAACTAAACCTCATAGGACATCAATTCCTTCTATCTGCAAGCCTGGGTCGCAACCTCGTTCGTGTTGGCTCAAAGGTGCGTCTAGTGCTCACTGTGTCTCTTAGTCTAAGTACTGACATCTAACCCGCCTCCCAGCGTCTTCCTCCTCTTCTTTGGTCAAGTGTTGCGCATCTTCCCCGCCAAATGGGTTCTGCTGTCGAACATATTCGTCTTCGAGATTGGCTCGTTGGTGTGTGGGCTCGCGCAGAACATGGGCTCTCATCGCAGGACGAACCGTGAGCGGCGTGGGCGCCGCAGGGATGTATGTGGCCATGCTCCAGGTTATTTCGCAAGCGACGCGGCTGCAAGATCGGCCCAAGTACATGGGCATGGCCGGCGGGGTCTTCGTCGTCGCATCCATCATTGGCCCGTTAATCGGCGGAGCGTTGACCGATCATGTACGATTATTCTGAGATTTAACTCGTCGCTATTGCCATGCTGAGGGATTTCTAGGTCACCTGGGTGCGCTTCACCATTTGTTCGACCCACCGCCTCCCTGACATACAATTAATTATAAGCGCTGGTGCTTCTTCAGTGCGTTCAATGCCGTTTCCCGCTCTGGCTCCGGAGGCCGCGCCCCACATTAATCCTCATCACAGTCAACCTCCCGATCGGCGGTGCAGCCATGGTTGTCATCACCGTCGTCCTCAACGCGGTGCCCCCTCTGGGCTCCGACCCCACAAAGCGCTCGCGGCGGGATTTGCTGCATCAGGTGCGCGACATTGACTGGGTCGGTGCGGTGCTCGTAGCCGGCGCCGGCACCTCTCTCGGGCTCGGGCTGCAGTGGGGCGGGAACACCAAGGCCTGGGGCGACAAGGCCGTTATCATCGTTTGTCAATCCCGTTGAACTGTAATACCCATGCGCTAATTGTCGCAGACACTCATACTCGCGGGCTTGATTGCGATCGTGTTCGTGCTGTGGGAACGATACCTCGGCGACCGCGCCATGGCGCCGCTCAGGATCTTCAAGTCACATTCGATGTGTGTTACATCTCTCTCCGATATCTTCCAAGAAATTCCGCCTTCACTGAACTAAACTAATTGTGCGAAAATCCACCAGCTACGCGATCATGGCGTTCGGGTTCCTCAACAGGTTCACCCAACTTCTGTTCTCCTACGTACACAAATCGGCTTCCTTATCCGAGTGTCACAGCTAACCACGCGCAGTACCTCCCAATTCTGTACCAAGTCGTGCGACAGCACAGTGCCACCAAGTCCGGCATCGACGTCCTCCCCATGCTCGTCGCGGGAATAGTCATACTCATCGTCTCAGGCGGGCTCGTTAGCAAGTTTGGGTACTAGTGCGTGCGGGTTCAATTTTTTTGTTCTCTTTTTGCTAATGTTGATAAAACTACGAAGCTACCCGTTCCTCGTTGCGGCCCCATTCTTCCTGGGTGTCGGTTCAGGCCTGTTATACACGACGGGCCTGACGACGTCCGCCGCGAAGCTTGTTGGCTTCCAGATCCTCGTTGGCGCGAGCACGGGGTTCGGGATGCAGAATTCGATTGTCGCTATCCAGTTCGTCCTGATCACTCCTTCCCGTATAACCGTGTTGAAGTGATGTGAATTATTCAGAGTGGAATTCAAAGACGCGCCGAAGCTCTTTGCCCAAGCGCAGAGCGTCGCTTCTTTCGGGCAGGTACATGTCCTCACTATGTTCCATATTCTTCACGCTCTTATCGTCGTCGTAGTTCCTCGGCGGCATGATCGGCCTCAGCGTCGCCGAAGCCGTTTTCTCCTCCTCTCTCACGCGCCTTCTCGCGCGCTACGCACCCGACGCCCCCCTCGCGCTCGTGCGCGACTCTCCCACGGCGATATACACGCAGCTACCCGCGGCGCTCATCCCCGGCGTGCGGAGGGCGTACGTGGAGAGTTTGCGCATCGTGTATGTGCTAGGCGTGCCCGTGGCGGCGCTGTCGCTCGTAGCGGCGTTGTTAGTGAAGAATATCCGGATTGTGAAAGAGGGAAAAGAGCCGGAGGAGGCGGCAAATGAGAAGGAGGAGGGCCATGGCGAGGTGTAGCCTGTAGGACGTATACGCCCCAGAGGTAGTAGTGGAAGCGATTATTCATCCCCGCTCCATTGGTTTAAGGACACTGTCTAAATCAAATTCAGCGACGATACAGACTCGGTGACGGGTGGTACCGCATTTACAGCAGTGCGTTTTCTTTGACATGTAGCTTCTTTGGAACAAATTTTCGATTCAGGCTCCGGTTATGGTTTGGGTCATCGCATTTCCCTCAGATCTCAACCATTGGAGACCGATTTTCAACCGGGCTGTAAGCAACACAGATACTGGCTCGGTGGCGGGTGGTCCGCATCCACAACAAATTACTCGCTAAGTAGCAAATTGTGCGAAGGGCGCCTGTTCGATTCAGGCTCGAGTCATGCTCGTGGTCTAACGATCCTTTTTATTCCTTTTAACTCCTTCGTTGAAGGACATTGATTCAGCCCAGATTCAAGTTTCAACCAAGGTATCGACTCGGTAGCGGGTGGTCCGCATCCACAGCGCATTCTATTCTTGAATGGCGACGCTTCGTGTTTCTGTGGAAGATGTCTGTTCGATTCAGGCCCGGTCATGAGCGTTCTGGTCTTTTTCTTTCAACCTGTCTCAATTGCATGACAGATATTCAACCCAGCTTCTATGGCGGTCAGAATGCACTTTTAATCAAATCACTATAAAATGTCTGTTTTCATCGTAAAATGTCGAAATTGCACTTACAATGTTGAGAAAACACAACTTCGTTCACTTTGAGAGTGAGAAGCTTCAGTTAGCTAGAATTCCATGTCCGAGTTCAACAATGTGTACTCCAACTTCGTGTAAACTTTCTGTTCGAGAAAGTTTGTATAAAATGTCTGAAAACCAAAGTTTGTGTAAAGTTGAGCGCCGTAGAATTGTATGAAGTCGGCGGTGAAGACTTCGTATAAAGTTTGTGTGGCGGTATCGGTGATGGGTGGCGGTGCCGGCACAGTGCGGATCAGTTCGGCGCAGTCGGCATCGAGCCCTTCCCTCTGTCTATGGATTTGAATCCATCCGGGAGCCAAATCCGAGAGCTTTGGAGGGTTGGATTACCGATCTGAATCCCATCCACGGTGGTGCTGATGGCCCCGAAACATGTCCTCTATCCGGCCCGTGATGCCATCACTCTCCCATCGGTGATACCGCCGGGCTCACTTATTACAAAGTCTTCACGGCGACTATGCACAATTCTTCCCGACGACTTTATACACCTGAACTTGGGCTTGACTCTATACAATTTTGTTTTTCCAGACATTTTATACAAAGTTTCTCGGACAGAAAGTGTATACAAAGTTCGAGCTCCGAAGTTGAACTACACAGTCTCGATGTCGTTGAATGAACTGAGGCTTTCCCGCCGGAACTGAACAAAGTTGTGTTTTTCCAACTTTGTAAGTGAAATTTTCACATTCTACGATCGAAACTCAGAGTTTATAACAATTTTATTAAAAGTGCATTCCGACCGCCATAAGCTTCCGCCATTATACCGACTCGGTGGCGGGTGGTTTGCATCCCAAATCGGTCCTCGCCACGTTGTTTATGTGGAAGGCTTCTGTTCGATTCAGGCTCGAGTCATGCTCCGTCGCGTAACAATGCTTTTTGTTTCTTTCTGAAGCTTCCTCGTCGAAAGACATTCATTCAACCGAGATGCAGATAAAAGGTTGGCTCGGTGGCGGGTGGTCCGCATCCACAATGCATTGATATTTGCAACTACTAAAAGTCGTTGTGGTAGCGTCTGTACATGCATGTTCGATTCAGGCCCGGGTCTGAGTCATGAGTTGAAATGACGCCTGGTTTTTTTATCCGCTCAGACTCAACTCAGACTTGAACTCCCTGGTTGGAAGACATTTGTTCAACCCAGATTCAACCAATTACGGTACCGACTCGGTGGCGGGTGGTCCGCATCCCGAATTAGAAAGAGATAATTCACTGTGCAAGCGTCTGTTCGATTCAAGCCCATGTCATCAGGCGATTGATCCCCTTTTTCCCAGCTGGCTGGGCCCACCCTGGCACTGAGGAATTTTACACCCCGCACGAGGTTGAACTAGAACGAGTCATGGCCCGGAAGCCGGACCGACAATTGAAACTCCGCCATCTCCGCCCCAAAAATTTGCAGTTGTTGTGATCTTGTGCTCTCGTACTACATTGACCATGTCCTCCTCTGTCCCCATCTCCTCTGCGGGCAAGACCGCGCCGACACCGCAAAACACGCCCGCACAGCACGCGCCCATCTCGTCGGGGCTCTCGCGGCCCACGGTCCCGGACATCTCGGAAGAGGCGGAGGCGGCCGAGGAGATCAGCTCGCTCGGCGCGGCGGGCGTGCAGAGCGCGATGCTGGGGATGGTGCACGGGAAGCTCGCGGGGCTCGTGGGGCGCAGCAGCGGGTACATCGAGGCGCTGCCGCCCGCGGTGAAGCGCAACGTCGAGGGCCTCAAGGGCGTGCAGGTGCAGCAGATCGAGCTGCAGAATCAGTACAAGAGGGAGTGCTTGGAGTTGGAGAGGAAGGTGGGTGACTCTATCGATTTTTTGGGGCGATTGGATGGATTGGGTGGGGCGAGAGGCCTCGTGGGGTGCGCGAGGCGGGCGAGTGGAGTCGATCGATCGCGATGCGCGTTGCCGCAAGGTCACAAGGCGTCGTCGTCGTCGTCGTCGACAGCGATGGCCACGACACGACGACCCCGACTTCCCGACTTCTCCCTATCATTCCCCGCCCAATACGTCAACTAACTTCTTCCCCACAGTACCTAGAACTGCAAAAGCCGCTCTACGCACGGCGCCACGCCATCATCGCCGGAGCCACCCCCGCGTCCGCCGACGAGATCGCCGCGGGCGAGGCCCAGTCCCTCAAGGACGACGAGGACTACACGCCCCTGCCCGCCAAGGACACCGCTGGGGAGGAGGGCGCCGACGTCAAGGGCATTCCCGAGTTCTGGCTCACCGCGCTGCGCAACCACCCCGGCCTCGCGGAGCTCATCACCGAGCGCGATGCGGAGGCGCTCGCGTTCTTGAAGGATGTCACGCTCTCGTATCTGCCGCTCAAGGGCGAGGAGGGTGCGTTTTGCTTTCTTTCTTGCGTTTTGCCTCGTTCTTGCGTCCTTTCTTTCTTTCTTCGCGTTGGGGAAATATCACAGCGCTGACGACGGTGTACAGGCGAGTTTGCGGGCAAGCCGGGCTTTGCGCTTACCTTCCACTGGGACGCGGAGAAGAACCCGTTTTTCACTAACCCGACGCTCAGCAAGACTTATGTGTACCAGGAGGAGGTGGGTGTCGTTGTCCCCCACTTGCTTTCCGCTTTCCCTCCCCGTTCTTTGCTGTCTGCCCTTTGTCCTCCTCGAATGAGCGTCTGCTCGCATCCTCTGTCCCCTCATACCTTCATCGCTCACATCCTCGCTCGCTCCCGTCTACGTCGCTACTCCCTCTCGCTTTGCCCCCCACCCATCTTCTCCCCATGTCTCCGTGCCCCACCTCCTCTCCTTCCGCTTTCCTGACCTCTTATTCGTTATTCGGATCCTACCTACGCTTTGCATCCTCATCCATCCTCGCCAACCTCCCACGTCTTCCCCTTTGTGCACCCTACTTCGCCTTCCACATCCTTCCGATGCGGATCTTCTCCCGCCGCTCCTGCCTCCCTTTGCTCCCTCCCCGTACCCCGCCTCCCCACCGTCCCTCTCTGTTCATTCCCCTCCCCTCCCTTCCCTCCTCCCTCCTCTCTCCATCCCCTCCCCCCGCTTCATTACCACACAATAACCCCGCTCTATTCCAATTCCCCCACTTTTTCCTCCCCCATTTTTTCCTCCCCCCCCATTTTTTTTTCTCTTCCCCTCCTCTCCCTTGCTTCCCCCCGCCCTCCCCTCCGCCCCTCTTTTGTTTCTGAATCGCGGCAATCAAATACTAACACGCATCCGCAGGTCGGCTACAGCGGCGACTTTGTGTACGACCACGCGGTCGGGAGCGACATCGCGTGGCAGGAGGAGAAGGACCTGACGCGCGAGTGGGAGATCAAGAAGCAGCGGAATAAGAGTGCGTCTCTCTCTCTCTCTCTCAGTTATATTATCGCCGCATCTCAGCCATCGCGGCCATTGCTTCGCTTTCCTACCCCTCGTTCGCGCGTTCTCGCTATTCTCGTCATACTGCTTTGTTGTCTTTCCTTTCTACATACTACATACTTTCCCCCGCTATACGTATATCGCCCCTTCGTCTCCCTTCATCACTCCCCTTCGCCCCCCTCCCTCCCTCTCCTCCCTCTCCCTCCGCTCTCCGCTCCCCTTTCCTCCCCTTCTCCCCCTCCCTTCCCCTTCCTCTCCCCTCTCCTTCCATCTCCCTCATCTTCCTCTTTCCTTCTTCTTCTCTCGCCTTCAACTTAACACCGACGCTGACCTCGTTTGCGTGTAACAGACACGAACCGCACGCGGCTCATCCGCAAGTCGCACCCGACCGCGTCCTTCTTCAACTTTTTCGCGCCGCCGGTGATGCCGAGCGATGAGGCGGTGCGTTTTTTCTTAGTAATTTCCTCGGCGAATTTTCTTTTCTCTGTGTTTTCGGTGCTTTGTGGCCTTTTTTTTTTTCGAGTGCGAGAGAGATTTTTTCTGGGAGGGGGGAGAGTGCTGCGGGGAACGGAGGGTAGGGGAGGCGGAGGGACACAGAGAGTGTCAGCGGCGGATGTCATCGCGCTTGCTTGCTTGTGTGCTAGGGAGAGAGCGCGGGCTTCGCAGGTTTGGTGTCGTTGGATGCCGGCGTCGGATTGCAGCTTGCTGGGTGCGATGACGATGACTGGAGGCGTGCATTCGCGGTTGACGATGTCGAGGGAGCATGAGGGAGTGAGAAGCGGGCGGACAGCTAGAGGCGATTGGTGCCGTCGTGTGCGCTTCCCTTCTCTGGGAATGGGAATCCTGTTTGGGAGATCGCGGGCTTTGCTCTTGATGCCGGTCGCGTGCTTGTTCTTTCGCGGCGTCGAGGGGGGAGAGCGGGGAGTTTGGAGTTTGGAGACCGCTCGCACCGGATGCTTGACGATGGCGATGGCGAGCGCCGGAGCTTTGGGCGGCGATTGAGCGTGTCGAGCGTGATTGACGTCGTGGTGCTCGAAGCGTTCTTGAACTTTCGATGCCAGGTGATTGGGAGGCGGTGACGCGCGTCCTTGTATTTGTGTGTGCCCTCGCGAGCGTGCGATGTGGGGGCGAGCATCCACTTGTGTGTCGATGGGTGGCGATTGGTGCAATCAGCGCGATTGGAAGGCGAGGGTGGTGTCGTGTCGCTGCGCTTTGCGGTCGGCGCGGAATTGAGCGGTACGAGGAGACGGGGTGAAGTCGTGCGTGCGATGGTGCGATTGGGAGGCGATCTTCGCACACGGGGTCGGAGACTCGGGCGGTGACGGCGACTATGATGCGCCGTGCGTAGTGTGAGTGCGGGTGCGACAAAGTGTCGATAGCATTGGGGCGGAGAGACTGCACGTCTTCTCGCCGCTGCCCACGGAGATTCAGTGGCCATGTCGAGGAGGAGGCCGCTGCACCTGGGTGTCTTGCGCTACCCATGCAAACTTCTGTGCACATTACCTTCGCTGTTCCCCTCCCTTTTCTCATTCCTTCCTTTATTCGTCCTCCTCCTATTTTCTCCGCATGCCAAACGCTGATGCTGATACTTTCCGTCTCCCCAGATCGAGTCGGGCGACATCGACCCCGAGGACCTCGAAGAGATTGAGGAGCGGCTCGAGGTGGACTACCAGATTGGCGAGGATTTCAAGGAGAAGGTGGGTTGTACTGTTTTATCTTCTACTCGCCGTCTTGGCGCCTACCTTTACTACTTTTCGATAATCTCCAATATTCTCCCCTTGTTCCCCCCTACACCTTCCCCGTCCATTTCGTTTTGTGTCCCCTCCCATCGCATACTTCTTGCACTTGACTACCATCCACCCGCCTTTTTCATCCATCGGCGCGTCCGTACCTTCCGAGTCGGCACCTCTCGCCGTTTACACTCGATTTCACCGCCCCACTTCTTATTGCCCCCTCCTTTCTCCCCTCCCTTCGCCTCTCTATCTTCGTCATACCGATGTACCTATTCTTCACTTTCTCCTCTTCTATGTCGAGCTGCACGTCCTTTACCCTTTTCGCCCTTCCTTGCGCACTCCCTCTCCCCCCCTCCCTTCCCTCTCTCCCCCCTGTCTGTCCCCTTCCCCCCTCCCCTCCCTCCCCTCCCTTCACTTCCCAAACGCTTACAACTCCTCCCACAGATCATTCCCCGCGCTGTCGACTACTTCACGGGCAAGGCGCTCGAGTACGAGATGATCGACTCTGACGACGACGACGACGACGACGAGTTTGACGACCTCGACGATGAGGAGGACGAGGGGGAGTTTGACGAGGTGAGTTTTTGATTCCTTTCGTTTTCGAGGGGGGAGTGGGGTCGGGTGGGGTGGAGCAGAAGCACTGAGGGTGCCGCCCTTGTCCCTCGCTCACGATGGGCAGAGTTTGGAGTGGCACGCCGATCCTGAGGGGGGATTCGTCTCAGAGATTCGTTGCGGATGACCTTCGTTCTCTGCTCTTCGGTGGAGCCGAGGTTTGCGTTGCACAGTTGTCGCTGAGCGACTGGAACGAGGCGGAGAAGGGCGATGCAATCGTGCTGTCGACGGGAAGCACGAGACTGAGAGCGTACTTCTGTGGTGGCCGTCAGTCGAAAGCGGATGGCGGCTTGCAGCCATGCGGAGCGTGGTTTCCATCGAATGCTTTGCCCTCCTCTCCTCCTCCTCCTCAAACCTCCTATCGTTGACTCTTCGTCCCAGGCTGATGAGCTCTCCTCCTAGGACTCCGACAGCGACAACGACGTCCCTGCGCGCCGTCGGGGCCCACCCAAAGGCCGTGGCGCCGCCAACGTCGCAGGCAGCGCCGGAAACGTCAACCCCGACGAGTGCAAGCAGCAGTAGATGGTCTCTCTTCCTTGGTCTTAGACTCTTCTTAGACTGCCGTCATATAAAAGCTCCCATCCATCCACTCACCCATCTACCCACCCACTCACGTCCCTCCCTTCCCTTCCCTTCCCCGGCCGCTCCCTACCTCTAGTTCTCACGCGCGTCTTTACCAAGACTAAAGTCATCTAACCCGTACATATCCTCCTCCGCTTCCCTTCATGCCTCTCTGTTGTTGTCACCGTATCTGATCGAAATTTTGGTTTGAAAATACTTACTACTTACGAATACCTAAATAAAATGTGTGCGCTGTGCCTTGTTTGTGTCTTTGTCGATCATGAATTGGTGAGGAGACGCGAAGGAGGAGGATGGGTCCCAATATGGTAATCTCGTTGCCTTTTTAGGTATTTTGAGGTAACCTGCAAGCTGTCGCAATACGGGTGTCTCACTGGCACAGTTCCGCCCGAGGGAAAGCAAGGAGAGGAAAAATGGCAAAGGTAACGTAGGTTCCCGGGCGGAGTCGAACCGCCACCTCCCAGTGACTATTCCTCGACCAGCATTGGTATGGGGCGATCTGCCGTGCTCTACAGGGACTTATTCGTACTACTGCCTCCCTGCAAAATGGGTTCCTGTCACGAGACTGGTGAGAGCGCAGCCGAATTTCGATGGCTTAAGGCGATTTACTGGCAAGCTAAGAAATAGCGAAGTAGAGCCAAGTAGCGCGATCTGCCGTGATCAACCGCGGTCACATACAAACCTCTTTCGACATTGTCCAGAGTTCGCAGGGCAGATTTGGACCACTATGTACGGTCTACATTCATGAGCGGGACATTCCCCGAGAGACGCCTTGCATCCCCAATTACCGAGTGTTCACATCTACATTTGGATTTTGCGTGCTTGATTTATTAGTACACCGAAGGATGACCCTTCACCACTGGCACCACGTAGCGGCACACGCGTCAAGCCCACTCCATAAACCCCTGCAGCCGCGCCACGGTACGCGGCGCAAAGCGAAACGCACGCAGCTTGTCGCCAAAGGTGCGCGCGATGCGCGCGAGGCCGTCGCGAAGGGCTGCAAAAAGAAAGAGTAAGACTTAGCGTGAGGGATATTGAAGGGGAAGGGAGAGCGATGAGGCGAGGACGGAAATGGGGTCGAGGAACAGAAGGTCGCGCACGCCGCCTGAGCCCAGTCCCCTCCGAAAAAAACCATGAGAAGCGAATAGGAAAACACTCACCATCCCCCACCTCGCCAAGCACCGCCCTCGCCTCCTCCAAATCCGCCGCCTCCGCTTCTGCCGCCCTCCTCTCCTCCAGCGTCATTTTCGGCTTCGCGTTCTCGTGCTGCCCTCTTTCAGTATGCTCCCCGCCCCCCTCTCCATTTGCGTGCTCCAAAGGCGCAGTCGCACCGGCGGGCCTCAACCCCGCCTGCGCCTCCTCCACGGCGACGAGGAACGTGACGAGCGCCTCGAGCACGCGCGGGATGTCGCGCTGCACGACGCCGTAACGGTCTTCTGTCAGCGAGGCGCAGGTGAGGTGTGTTAGGACTGCAAAAAGGTAGCAGTGAGTATAAGCGTTCGAGCAGGAAACAGTAGAAATCGAAGAAGATGAAAAGACGAAGGAGGGGAAAACGTGAAGGGGGAGAGGCGGATGTTGGAGGGACGGGAAGGAGGCGAAGGGAAGATATCGAGGAGGGGCGCAGGGGCAGGAGGAGGGGAGGGGGAAGCAACGAGCAAATAACGGTCGTAGCGAGGATTCGAAGAAAGGAAGAAAAGGGATAGTGAAGCCGCTGTGTAAGGGAGGAGGAAGATGATAAGGGATGGGTGAGGGGACGAGGGAAGTGAAGCCGGCGTGCAAGTCAGGAAGAGGAAGGTTGATAAGGGAGTACGAAAAGGTAAGGGACCCGATGAAAGAAGGAAAAAAAGATAACCGAAGAATGAAGGAGGGAGGAGAGGAGCAAGATAATCGCCCGCCGCCCTCCCGACAAGTGCAAACGACAAACAAAAAAGTAGGGCAAACTCACGCTCAACACACTCCGCCACCACCTCCCGCCTCGGCACCCACCCAGCCACTTCCCTCCCCCTCCTCGGCATCGTCCACGCGCCCCAGATCTCTCCTCCCCCTCCCCCTTTCCCGCTTCCTTCACCGGCTCCGAAAAGCGCGCGCTTCACCCCCGCCCACAGCGCGCCGTCAAGCAGATCGACCACGGCGCGCGCATGCACGCTCATGGGCAGCACCGGCGCCACGTCGCGCATCACCTCCCTGAGGTCGCGAACGTATTTGCCCAGGTGCCAGCCTCCCTCAGTCGAAGTCGCGGGCGGCGCTGCAAGGAAATGCGTCAGTGATTGTGTACGTTTTTTCGAAAAAAAAGTAAAGAAGGGGAAGGGGATGCGAAGAGGAAGATGAAGGGAAAGGGAGAATTCGGAGTAACGGCCGGAGAGGAAAGGACGGAAAGAGAAGGCAGTAAAGGGAGACAAGGCGCAACTCACCAATTCCCCCAACAACAGGCCCCACAATCCCCTCAATCATATCCCCACTCGCAAACACGCTCCCCACCCTCGCAGCCGGCGACGCCGGCGCCGTCTTCTTCGCGAAGATGTTCTCCTTCCGCAGCGGCGTCGTCCCCACTGCCCCCCCTCCTCCCGTGTTAAACCCACTCCCACTCGGCGTCGAGGGGGGAGCGGGCGGAGTCGCAGCAGGGGGAGGAGGCGGAGGAGGGGGAGCCCCACCCCGCGCAAGAAGCACCCGATATTCCCGCCCCAGTAATACTAACCCCTCGCGCACCAACCGCGCCCACACCCCGCCCCCGCCCGCGCCTTCGACGTCAAACGCCTCCGCGCGCCCCGGAGCGTGCGGCTCGGGCGCGGTGGCGAGCGTGAGGAGCTCGGCGTACGCGAGGTGGGTGTAGATCGAGGGCTCACTGGGTGCGGCCGAGGAAGCGGCGGTGGAAGCGGGGGAGGCGGGGAAAGGCGACGAGTGCGATTGCGCAAGATAGGACGGGGTGCGGGCGGGGGTGCCGACGCCGAAGCCGGATCCTGGGGTGGAGAACGCCGAGGAGCCAGAAGCAGGCGCGGCGGGCGCAGGCGTGAGCGCGACGCTGATCCCCGAGACGAGCGCGCGTACGGAGGGCGTCGTGTGTAGGGGCTGAACGGTCGAAGAAGAGACATCAGCGTGGTGCGGGCAAGAGAAGAGGATTGGGACGCGTACCTCACCGATAGCCCACGCCCACACACCGCCGGCGCCCTCCCACGTCCACGCGGTCGTGAGCCCGAGGACCCATGCGCGCGGGAGGGCGCGCAGGACGGAGAGGTGCGGGTGGCGGATGGGGCGGAGGAGGAGGGAGACTGGGGAAGAAAAGGAATAATGCGTTAGTGAATGATACGGGAACGAAGGGAAGAAAAAACAACTCACCCCCCGGCACCCATCTCAAAACCGGCACCACCAGAAACAGAATCCCCAGCGCGCCGAGCGGCGCCGCGAGCGCGAGGAAGGCGGGGGCGAGGACGGCGCCAGGGGCGGGGGTGAGTGTTGGGCGCTGTGGAGAAATGGGGTAGTTAGAGTTAAAGGGAGGGCAAGGAGAGAGGGAAGGCGGGAAGACAACGCAGAGGCTCAAGCAAGGGGAGGCGAAGAACGGCAGCAAGGGGAAAGGAAGAGCGATAGAAAAACGACACGCACCCGAAACGGAACCACCCACACATCCCTTAAAACCGCGCGCAACACATAGAGACCCGCGAGCACGCACTGCCCCAGCGCGAGCAGCACCAGGACTGGGTGCGGGGTGTACGGGTGTTTTCTGTGTCCCAATAATTAAGCCCTCTCTTCTTCGCGATCAAAAAAAACAAAAACAAAAGGGCGTAGTGAAAGTAAAGCGAAAAGCTAACGAGAGCGAAGAAATAAAATTGAAGAAAGAAGACGACGAACCTCGACCTAATAACCACCGGCACCGCAGAGTCCAGCGCGGCGTGCACCGCGAGGCTCAGCAGCCCGGAGCCGACGTGCGCTTGCAAGGCCTGGAAGGTGCGTACGCGTAGAGGCGGGGCGAGGGATTTTTGGAGGAGGAGGTGCGGGGAGGGGGCGCTGGTGCGCGTTACTGTGAGGGGAAGAGGGGGAGGGGAGTTAGTATAAAGTAATATGGGCGCTGGGATAACGAGGAAAAGAAAAGAGGAAGATTAAGTGTGAGTAGGATGGGACATGGATCTTTCAAATCGCCCGCGCCGACGTGGCCTTCAGCTCCACGCCACCCAGAAAAGGTCTACTGGGGAGTTGTGCAGAGTAAATACAGTGCCTCTGCGCCTCGATATGAACCTCTGGGGAGTCTGGGGAACCGCATTGGCTCCTCCCGAAACTCGGCGCGAAAACGAAGGCGAAGAAAAAGTTGTTTCGTTCTCAAGATATCTGGAACGCGAAGAATCGCGCTGAGACGGCCGATTTGAATCCCGGCAGTGGCACACCAGCCAAGATGTACCCAATCATCACCGCGAGCATCGCGTATGGTGAATTAGCCGCAATGCCGCTTGACATCGACCTCCCACTTGGCTTCTAACGCGAGCCCAATCTCGCGCTCAATTCAAAAGCCAAGTTGGGCTTTGAAACACAGATAGAAACAGATGTGAAAGAAAAACACGCACCCGTCAACCACACCTTCCTAACCACCACCACCGGCAGCACGCCACCCACCCACAACGCCACCCCAGCACCCAGCAGACGCGTCAGCCCCAAATCACCGACATATAACAGCGATAAAGCAGCAGAGGCGAGCGCAAGGAGAAAAGTATAAGGAAAAATTCGCCCAGTCAGACGTTTGCGAAGAACGGATTTGGCGAGCGGCTCGTACAGCTGGGCCGCGGGTGGAATGGGCGGGGCGACACTGCTGCGGAGAGGGGTGGTTATGGCGCGTATGGGCGTTGGGACTCCTGGGCCAGAGACGCGCGACATTTCGGCGCGGGAAACTTAAAGGGAGGAACAGATTTGGTCGTGTTTGGCAAAGGTGACCGTGTGCACTTGGTGTGCAGTGGCATGCACCTCCCAAGTTCTCTGCTTGACAGTCGCGTCGCAGAACAAAGGATCCAAAAAGAACGAGCAACAAAACATACGCGTACTACCGACAATTCTCCGATTTCAACTGCAACCCCACATCCATCCATTATTAATCCACTGGCTGCCCCATGCGCTACGAAATCCTACCCCGACTCGAATGCTACGCGAATAAATCTCAATCCGTACGCACACAGCACACCGTACGCAACGAATGCAGTCTTGAAGGAACTTGCTCAGTGTGATGAGTGCCCAGATATCTTGCAGTTCAAAGAGAAGAGTATGTATGCAAAAAGCTCGTCGAGAATTATATTTGCAACGAAGTCCAGGAATCAGGTAAAATCCCAAAGTTTTATCGATGCATCGAGCGCGACTGGCGTCGGGCGCGATGCAGACCGTCGGACATTCCGCGGAGCCCCGTCGGACTCTTCATCTTCATCCGACGAGGACTCCTCCTCGGTGTGAAAATGCCTCGAGCCCGAGACTGACAGCAGTGCTGGCCGCGTGGGGTGGAAGGACACCGCACCAATCGCATCTGGATTTCAGGGGAGCGGATGCATTATTAGCACTGGATGGATGGAGGTACATGACTGACCTTCATGCGCTCTCCACGTCAGGTGTGGGGCAACTGGAGCAACGATTCCTGTGTCGTCGACCGCGGCGGCGTTTGCTGCCTCTGCGGACAAGTCAAAAATGCCGACGTTGCCCTCCTGATGTGATACGCGTCAGCGCTGAAAAGCCGCGGGTGGAGCTGTGAGACTGTAAGTCTGTACCTGATCCCCCACTCCAAGAAAGCGCCCGGCGATGTCAACGTCGAAACACCGTTTTTGGTTCGTGTCCCCGCGAGGAGGTGGATCTTGGGCGCTAGCGCTGGTGGTAGCCGAGTAGACTGCAAGCGGGGAGTTGACGTCCGCGCGCAGGTCCCAACTGTACACGCCGCGTCGACGCCGGAAAGCGGCGTACAGGATGTGCGGCCGCATAGGGTTAAAGTGTAGCTACAGTTTCCCGGGGCATGATGAGCGAAAGTCCATATTATATTGGTATGGCGGAACAGTCAATATTACCTGCGTGACTCCCGCCGCTGGTCCGCCGCTAATGAAGCGCACTGGCACTGCACCGTCGGTCTCGGCAAACAGTGCGATATTTCCAGGGATTGCCGCGAGGCTTCCCGCCGCGTACAAGTCGGACTCGTACGATGGAGAGAACGCCAGCGCGGAGATTATACCTGTAGCGGCGTCATCCACCGGCGCCCGCAAGATCATGAGGAAGCTAAGCAATCAATCACCTTTGAGTCCGTCGCGACTCTTTTTCGACGGGGAAGTGGGGAGACGTGTGCCTTCGCCCGGGCGACCAATGTCAAATACCTCGATCGCGTCTTCAAAGCCGCAGTACAGTCTGCACGTCACGATCTTTCAGCACAGTTTCGGTGCACGCAGCGGAGATTATGTACTTTGTGGCGGAAAGATTGAAGGTGAGACTGTGCGGTGCGATCTGGCGCTCGCGGTGGTCAACTATCGGGTATGAGGCTCGCAGCTGACTAGAGCGGTAAGCCGGTTATGCCTTTAGGTACACCATGCCTCGCACCCGTCCATCCGAGGCGTCCAGCAATTTGACGGGTGTTTCACGAACGGACGCGACGAAGCAGAAAGATGCCGGGTCGGCGGAGCTCGCAGTGGGATACCATGCATATTCGAGGATTGGCGCAGGCTGAGGGAGCCTTCGCATAAGCGGCTCACCACCCGGGTCCCCTTCGAATGATTTTCTACCCAACGAACCATGTAAAGTACTGATTCACGAATAGAAATTGACTCACGACGCGAGGATTCGAAACTCCCTGTGTTCGCATTGTACAAGAGCAACTGAGCCATCGGAGCACCTGTAAGCAAGGAAATTCTGTGATGCTCAAAGCCCCCTGCAGATGTCAAACATGTAGAACTACCATTTGGCGGAACGCGCAAAGTTGCCGGGGAGAGTTAGGTCGGAAAGGATAGGCCACTTTGCAGAGGATGTTGGAGGACTTGAGAGGTTAAACTCTGGCGGCACCCATGTGTATGCTGAAGCGTCGTCCATTTCATTGACCAGCCGAGATTTGGCTGAGATGGAGATGGAAGCAAGAGAGAGGGAGGAGATGAAACAAAGCCAAACAAACGCGTCGCGTATAAAACAGCAACAAATATAGGTTCAAACGAGCGTCCGACTTTTATGTCGCCGAATATTCATTTGAAAACACTGAAGTTTTCGAGGCTGTCTATCTCTGCCCCCTAGACCAGAGAGCGGAATGAAGGCTCCCACTCGTCCAAACGGTCCAATTCGCTCACGCCCTCCCGGCGTCATTTGGCCCCATTGTAGGTGCGCACGATTGCGAGAAATGTGGGCGTCCTATCAGTCACTTCATCGGCGGGGCTCCACATGTGACACAAAACGGCGTTCAACATCCAGTATGTAACGTGGCTGGTCATCAAATTTCTTGAGAACACCGCGCCCATGCACGAAGGACACCATGGTTCGCGTCGGGATCGAGGACATTGCTCTGAGTTTCCCAGAGTATGTGAAAAGCCTCTGCGACCGAATTGCGATGACGCAATGTGCATCCAGTGAAGCAGACAAACGCCGCTTTATGGCCCGATACGAGAAAGCGATTGCGCCGTTCACCAAGGCTCGCGGCATCGATTGGGAGGTGCAAGTCTCCGACTGGGATGTACGCGCACCCTTTTTGGTTGAATACGTATTGATCCCATATTCGATAGCGGTCGCTCTGGCACATGAACGGGATGGCTCTTAAGTCCGCTGTCAGGCACTGCGCTGGAAAGGTTATGGAGACGGGAGGATAGAGCTGTTACGCCAGAGGAAGTGGAGTCGTTCAACTTTCCGGGCCAGTGCACGACTTTGAGCGTGTGCTCCCAGTCCAGAATTGAACAGACTTTGAACACTTTTTGAACTGAGTTGAAGCTGAAAACTGAACACAAGCGTTGAGTGATCCATTATATTCCGGAAAATTTTGTCGAATACACCACGTACCTTTCAGCGGAGGACCAAGCGATGGGAAAAAGCATGAGCTATATCATGTTATGACCCAATCCTGAATCGAACAGGTGCTCCACATAAACAAGCTCCAGCATCCATTCGTTGCCCCGGGTCGTTGCCTTGTCCAAAGTACCAACAGCCACCTGACTACAGCGATTTTCGCGGGTTCAGCGAGATGATGATGGGAGAAGAGAACGAAAGGTCAAGCAGAGCCAAACAAGCGCGTCGCGTACATACAAGCAGGGACAAATCAGAGGCACGTCAAAAAGAGTTTCGCGTCCGAGGCTATAAGTCGCAATATGATACAAATTTCATGTGTATCTACATCCATGCAGAAACATCAACCAGCGATGGGCACTTCCGCCTGCGGAGTCAATCGAACAGCGTGCCTCCTCACAACCGAATCAAAGTCAACCACAGCTGAGTGCGCCGTCACACGGTTGTCCTACATGGATATTTGATTAAATGGTCGTGACTCCGCAGAATCATTATGATGCTCACCCAAACGACGACCGTCCCGGGCTTGTAGGTCGCGCGCACCTGGAAGTCTGATCCCTTCGCAATGTGATCGAACAGGAACTTCAAGAGGTATTCCGACTCCTCGGACTTGAACCCGATGATACGCCGGGTGAAGCCTGGGTTCACGTAGAGCGCCTTCTCGCCGGTGACGGGGTGGACGCGGACCACAGGGTGCTTCAGCAAAAGATAAGTCAACGGACACGGCGAACTATGAGATATACCCTCACCTCGGTCTCAACGGGTTCACGGCGGACAGGCCCTCCCTGCTTTCGAGAGTTCTCGGCCTGGGCGACGGCGGAGTGTAGAGCCTTGAGGCCCTCGAGACGCTTTTGGAACTCGGGGGAGAGACGCTTGTATGCCTCGACCTGAGACAAGAAGAGGGTGTCTCCTCCGCTGCCGGTTTCGGGTTGGTCGAGGATGAAGAAAAATGTTGTCCCTGGAGTCTGCTTCTCGTACGACTGGATATATAGTCAGCAACTGTCTTGGATATGATAACGAAGGGTGGGCGTACCACATCCGAATGCCAACCGACTCTGTTCGCCCGGTCGTCTCCGAAGTAATTCTTGAATATATCGTGTTCAGCGTCCCTGTAGACTGAAAAAGGCAATCAATCCTCGATTCAATGCTGAGAAAATGCTCGGATCCGCTCACCGACGTGGAACTCTGGGAATCCCTTCGCGTTGCCGGATGTAGGATGCTTCTGGATCGGTCCGAAATGCCTGGCAATCGTCAAGACCACGTTTAAGATGCCCAAAGAAATCGTACCTCGCAATCTCAATTTGTCGCTCCGGGCTGAGATTCTTGAAGTCTTGGTCCCGGAAAATCAAAACCTTTCTTTGTGCGGTATAGAGCGCAAGCTCATCGAGGCCCTCGGGAGAGAGCTGAGAAATTTGGACGCCGCTGATCTCCGTGCCGAGGTATGGGCTGAGATCGTGTGTCGTAGTATTCGCAGTCAGCAAGTGCGGCTTCGCAGGGTCGGCTCTCGTCCCGGCGTCCGTGAACTCTGGGCGTCGAATGTCAGCGCAAGCATGATATTTATGGAAAGTTCACACAAACCAAAGATCTCGGTCGGCGGGAACTTCTCATTGACATCAAAGTAGGGGTAGTAGAATGGATAGGAGGGACCCTTCTTCAACTAAGGGTTGGTAAGCCTCGGAACAGAAATTCAATGGTGAGGTACGAACGTCATTCTTGAGATTCGAAATGACATCGGTGCTGGCGAGCGGTTCACGATCTGCGACAGAGGGTGCCATTGTTGTGAGTGGACTACGGCCCTTGTCGCAAATATATACGCCCAGTTGCACGATAAGACATTCCGCGCCATAAGCATGCAATATGATAACAAGGAGGGATTGGGCGAGATAGGGTCAGAAGGTGTATTGAAAGAGACTCTTCGTGAGGATCGCGAGCTTGCAAGGGAGGATGGCGCAACTGTTGGTGGCTTGACGCTAGCAGCGCTAGCATCTTTGGGACGCCGCGAAGCCGAGAACATAAAAGACGGCGTCCCTGGAGCCTGGAGATATGTAAGTCTCTTCTGCCTTCCCATGTCCTAAGAGCTTGACGCCAGGAAACCGTCATACACAGTGCCAGGATCAAGGTTTCGATGGTACTTGGATGGTACGCTGTTGATTCGATGGTAAGTTGGCCCCTTTCTGCCGCTTCTCTTTACATTCGTTGTTCGCCCAGACACGTCTTCAACCCTTGGCTTGAGTTGAGATTTCCGGACATCCTCAACCGAGGTTGTTGCAAAGAAGAAGCACGGCCGATGGCAAGCGGAGCCCGACGCCATCCGGAGCGGCCGCAAATGGCGGCAGCAGTCTGAATAAGCTGCCGCCAAGCCGAAGAGGCACGCTAGGGCACGCTTCGCGCTTATGAATGGACCGGCCCCCAAATAGGCGGCTGCAATTCAGGCTCTACCACTTGCTTCCCACATCTCTTTCCACCTTACGACCATGTCGCAGAAAGAATATCCGCTCTACGAGACCAAGGGGATGCCCTTCCGCAGGCTGGGGAACACGGGACTGCGTGTCCCTCTGCTCTCTCTCGGTGGATGTAAGTCGTATCTTTTGAGCTGGACGCGATCGATAACGCTCATACTTTCAAGGGCTTACACTGGGCGGCTCCGTCACAGGAGATCCAGTGAAAGTTTGTGTTTCGGCTCGATTGACGCGTCGTATGCTCACTTAAGTTGCGGCGGCGCTCAGGAAATTATCCAGACCGCGTTTGAAAATGGTATCAATATGTTCGATACGGCTGAGGCGTATGCGAAAGGAAAATCTGAGCTGGAGATGTAAGCCTGCATGTCTCTTCAACACCCCAGAACCTCCCTTTCAATTTGCGTATCATGAACCCGTTGACTCACCTTTGGCAAAGGGGACGCGTTATCAAAGAGCTCGGCTACAAGCGCACGGATCTGGTCATCACAACGAAGCTCTTCTGGGGCCTGCGTACCGGCCCTAATGACGGGTGCGGGCTCTTATCCTTTCGCCACGATTTATCTCTGACCGCTCTTCAACAACAGAGGACTTTCCCGGAAGCAGTGCGTTCGTTTTTGGAACCCATTGCCACTTCGACTTATTCTTGCGTCAGTATCATCGAAGGCACCCAAGAGTCTCTCGAGCGTCTTCAAATGACCTACGTCGACGTCATCTTTGCTCATCGCTACGACCGGACAGGTATGACCGTTTTTCTCCCTTCTCAGCAGATTCCAAATATCGTATGCAGTCCCCATGGAGGAAATTGTTCGCGCGTTCAACTTCGTGATCGAGAAGGGTTGGGCGTTCTACTGGGGTACCTCCGAATGGAGCGCGCAAGAGATTGAGGAGGCGCACCGTATGCATTATTATCTCTCCGAGCGCGTGTCGTCTGACATACCATAGACGTTGCCACCAAACTTAACCTCATTGCGCCGATCGCCGAGCAGTGCCAGCACCAGTACGTCCCACGTTCGTTTTCTTGCTATCTTGGCTAACCTTTCTATAGCATGTTCCACCGCGAGCGTCCCGAGAAGGAATATGCGTGCGTAGTTCTGCCTTGCACAAGCAATGATTTGTGTAACCTTGCCAATAGGCCCTTGTACAAGAACTACGGGTACGGTACCACCCTGTGGTCCCCGCTTGCCTCAGGCATGCTCACCGGCAAAGTAAGTCGCCACAACCTTTGCTTCGCACGTATATTTAGGACAACTAGTACAACAACGGCATCCCCGAAGGCTCCCGTTTCGCGACTGAGGCCATGTTCAAAGACCGCAAGTCGACGCTTGCCTCCGAGGAGGGTCTCGCACAGATCGAGAAGGTCAAGAAGCTCACCAAGATCGCTGAGAGTGCGTTTCGCGTGTCTCATTCTTAGATCCCGTATCTCACGAAAATCACACAGGCCTCGACTCGACGCCCACCGCGCTCGCGCTCGCATGGCTGGCCAAGAACCCCAACACCTCGACCATCATCCTGGGCGTCAGCTCCGCCAAGCAGCTGGTGCAGAACCTCGAGGCGTTGAAGGTCCTCCCCAAGATCACGGACGCGCATTTGCAGGAGATCGAGAAGATTTTGGACAACAAGCCTGAGGCATTCGTACGTCGTGTAATTTTATCTGGACGATGGCTTGCTCATTATGTTTGCAGCCGACTTACGGCCGCCCGCCCCTGGACGTCCATGGAAAGCTTTAGACGATCTGACGGAGGGAAATGAGCAGTAAATAGTAAGTATGTAGAGCATTGAACGCACTATCGTAGGCACAACATCGAATCGAATGCCAGTCCAACTCATCGATCAGGACGCGGCATTCGCTGTCGCGACGCGGAACTCCCGCTCCGCGTCGCGACGTTCACGAGACCGCATGATGTTCTGGCAGGCGGGCCGAATTGAAGACGGTGAAACCCAAATTTGGTGTTATCTTCTCTTCTCACTGCAAAACCACGACCATGTCCACCGAGACCCATCCGCAATACGCAGACATGGGCATGCCCTTCAGGCGGCTAGGCCCCAGCGGCCTGCGCGTGCCGCTCTTCTCCCTGGGCGGGTGTACGTGCTCGCACAGGTATCTAATTTCCCCGCTGTTTGGGCTCATAGATCTGCTCCGATAGGGCTCACTCTCGGGGGCTCGGTGGTTGGCGACCCCGTGAAGGCGAGGCTACTCCATCCGCCTTCCAGATCTGTGCTGATCTTGGGACTTTGACAGGATATCATCAAGACCGCGTTTGACAATGGGATCAATATGTTTGATACCGCGGAGGACTATGCGAAGGGGAAGTCGGAGTTGGAGATGTGAGTGTTGAACTTATCCGTTTGTCTGTGGATTGGGACTTTTGTAGGGGACGCGTAATCAAAGAGCTGAATTTCCGTCGGACGGACCTCGTCATCTCGACGAAGATTTTCTGGGGCCCGCGCGACGGTTTGTGTTTTCTAGCTGTTTTGCTGTAACGAATACTGAGTTCTCTGACGCCTAGGCCCGAACGACAAGGGGCTGAGTAGGAAGCAGTACGTATACGTTTCGCCTTGATAATTCCCAGGCTTTGCGCTAATGATGTTCGATTTCGAACTTAGCATCATCGAAGGCACGCAGGAGTGTCTTGAACGTCTTCAGTTAACATACGTGGATATTATCTTCGCGCACCGGTGCGATATTACGGGTGACTTGTGGCTTGTTTTCCTTGCCAATCAGTCCCTAAATGCAATCGGCAGTTCCGATTGAAGAGATCGTCCGTGCGTTCAACTATGTCATTGAGAAAGGCTGGGTGAGTCTTACTTGCTGAAGCCTTCTTTTAAGATGCTAACCTCGCTCGCAGGCGTTCTACTGGGGTACATCCGAATGGACTGCACAGCAAATCGAAGAGGCGCATCGTAAGCCATGTTTATTTGGAAACATACAGCTGCTGAGAAGCTGACAGACGTTGCGACAAGGCTAAACCTCATTGCTCCGATTGCCGAGCAGTGTCAGCACAAGTAGGGCAACCCAAATAATCAACTCGTCGCTTTTCTAATCTTGATTTAGCATGCTTCATCGGGAGCGGCCTGAAAAAGAATACGCGTGCGTGCTGCATCCCGGTGATGATATATGTCACATGAAAGTCTAATTCATAATGCTGTTCCCAGGCCGTTGTACAAGAAATATGGCACCGGAACCACCGCTTTTTCGCCGTTGCACTTTGGCTTCCTTACCGGCAAGGTACGCGCCTTCGGGCAGCTCGGACAGCATAAATGATTCAATGAAGCTGACATCCGTGTGATGAAAAGTACAATGACGGCGTCCCTGCAGGCTCCCGTTTCGCCACGGAAGAGTCGTTCAAAGGGACCGTTGACACCGCAGAAGGACAAGAGAAGATCAAGAAGGTACGGGAGCTCACGACGATCGCTGAAGGTGATATTCAGCTGTTCGGACATTTGATCCCTGGCTTACTGTCACAACTTTGAAGCTCTCGGAACAACTCCGACCGCCCTGGCTCTCGCATGGGTGGCCAAGAACCGCAACACCTCCACTGTAATCCTTGGCGTCTCCTCAGCGAAGCAGCTGCTCGAGAACCTCAAGGCGTTGGAGGTTCTGCCCAAACTGACGGATAATGTTCTGGAGCAGATTGAAAAAATCCTGAACAACAAGCCGCAGGCATTCGTATGTGGTGCTCGTTTTGTCTGTGGTGATAGCTTGCTCATGCTGGCCTCCAGCCGACATATGGCCGTCCGGAGTTAGATAAGTTTGGGCGGGTTTGATTTGCGCATCTGTGGTTCGTAGGAAACCAAGTCGGAGAAGAATCGCGCGCCCTGCATGCAGTAGTGAATCTGCATGCTCGCTGAGTGAATGCTAAGGTTTTGTTGAGTCCAAATTACAAGAGTTCAATCCAAATGAAATAAGACGAGCATTTCTTAAGTTCGATCAATTCAATCGTCATGATTGCAGGAGGCCGGTAAACGGCGGGGCACAAACAGAGCTGGAATTGTTGAGAGTGAAATGAAGCTTCTAAACTTCCTCCAGTTTGCAGTACAGCGAGAAAAAGTTGAGCTTGAGAGTTGAACTTGAAAAGAACCTTTTCAATCGGTTTCTGCTAGGATTTCTGTTTCGGTTGGGCCCAGGGTCATTCAGCAAGCTAATATGGGCTCTCTGAACATGTAAGTACATGGCACATATTTTTTCGATTAGTTGAACGCCGGCGCTCGTCGTCAACCTTCGGTTGACTCCTCGCGCCGCACCGGTTTTCGGGCCGGAAGCCACGAGGCTGATTATATAAGCCATTTGCCGACATTTTTGCTCACCAGGGCACAAAACTGTATGGGGGTAGGTTCGGAGCAAGCCTGTCTCCGGGCCGGCGAGCCTCCATTGTTGTGCCCTAAATACCGCCCGCATCAGCAAACATTGGAACGGCAGGCTTGATCCGAACCTAGTATGGGGGTGGGCACGGTCGGCAGTTGTTGCCGCTTGTTTATTATTGTTAGTCTCCAATGTCTCACCCCCAAATTCTGACGCCCAGACGCTTCCACATTTTCCCGCCGCCGTCGGCATCTCACCAACTTTTTGAGTACACCAAAACATTGAGGTGGTGTATTGCTACCAAACGGTGTTCGGATGTGAAAAAAAAATAAGTTTGAGATAAAGTCAATTAGAAGATCTGGGTACGGTGTTCCCAATTTTTTTTCCCATCCTAAACCCGAACTACGTTTGGGAGCGATTGAGAAATATGATTTTTTGGCCGATGTACTTTGATGATCCGAGGCCGGTGGCAATCAGAAAATGTGTAACGATTCTGGGAGGATAACGGTGACGCAAAAGTGTGACATAGCGTGACTCGACGCGTGCAATTTTCTCCTCGACCATCTCCCCAAGGTCTCCCGACGTGTTTCTTGGTCTCAGAGTGTCGGATAACGTGGTGCGTACTAATAAAAGTCTGTCATGCAAAAAGAAGCTCATCAAACACGTACCCAAGGCTTCTAGCTTCCTTCTGAAGGCAAAATCTCGTCTTTGCGCGCGCGGCAGCCCAGCTTGGTTTCTCTCAGCCTACCATGGGAAAGAAGCAGGAGCGTCGACCCAAGAAGCGTTCCGCAGCTCAGCGGGCTCAATCTAGCACTATGCGGAACGGAAACAAGGAGAACGAGCAGCCGGTACCCGTGGCTACACCAGCACAGCAAAAACCCAGAGATTACAAGACTGCTTTTGAAAACTCGCAGCGGAGGGTTCGCCGCATGGACGTCAAGGAGGCAAAGCACAAGAGCGTAGTTTTGGACCTCAAGAAACAGCTGAAGGCTGAGCAGAAGGCGCGAGAAGCAGCAGTTCGGTCCCTGGAGAATGCAGCGAAGAGAGCGGCGCAAATAGCGGCAGAGCGCGAGCATCGGATTCTCGTCGTTCACGAGAAGCTTCTGGGTGCACAGAGGCTAACATCCGATGTACAGAGGGAGAATCGTGCGCTCGGAAAGCGTGTACAGCGTGCTTCGGGAGTACTCCAGCGCGCAATTGCCAGAACCAAGGCCAAACCTTTCACGACACAGCTGATGCGTCGGGGGATGTACACGATTCATGCGCGTCAAATGGCGCGCGAGATTGCTGGAGCTGGCGCCGCACGGGAGAAGGTCGGGCCTCTCATGACAAAGATTGCGAAGATATTTGGTGTGAAGATTGACAAGCAGCGGTCAATGAGTCGGAGAACCGTCAGCCGCAGTATTCTCGAGGGCGGCATTGCAGCTAGAATGCAGCTGACACATGAGCTCTCTTCGAACGAAGGTACGAGAGACACTCACTGCCAAATTCCGATACGATACTCACGATGCTGCAAATAGGCGTTACAATTAGTGCGGATAGTACCTCGCATCGCGGCAACAACTACGAGTCAGCGAAATTCCAGCATCGCGTTCCGGACTATCAGAAAAATCCACATTACATTGACCCCACTTCTACTCCACGCATCCGCCATGCCGGCGTTGATTCAACGCTGGATCACAGCAGCGAGAAGGCCGTAGCCGGATGGAAGCATCGTGTGGAGTCAAATGCGAAGGTCTACAACGAAAGTCCTCTCGCCGCACGCTTGGGGAAACATTTTACCATCCGTCATTTTTTGCGCACACTGAAAGGGATGAACGGCGACCACGCCTCGGTCGAGAAAGGGACGGCCAATGGGATCGGGGGCTGGAAGCACGACGAGGGTGTCAACGAGCTCGGGGAGGATGCCCTTGTTTCGATGTCCATTGCGGATCTCGTCGTCTATCTGCAGGAGTGGAACGCCAAGAAGATTGCCAATGTTGGCGGAGTCGCTGCATGGGAAGCACTGTCACCTACCGAGCAGGCTGTTCACGACAAGCGGCTGATGACAGAGGTGGTAGAGGCGCTGGGACAGGAAGAATACGACGCACTTGGGGAGGCAGATAAGCGCACGCTCGACCTTTTCATCTGGGCCGGGTGTTGCATGCACAAGGATCAAAATAGCTTCTCCGGTGGGAATACCGAGATGCTGAGCGAATGGGAACGCATTGGAGCTCCTGCGCCTCGCCTGCTGGTCAACAAGGCTAACAGCATCGCAATTCAGCGGCTGCTTGAGCCCGGTGCAAAGATTCCCGACACGCTCACGGATTTGGAGCAGAAAGCGTTGGAGGATTCGACGCGGGGTGGCGTCAAACTGTGCGCTATTGCTGGCGCAATTCTGAAGAACAAGGACAGCAAGAAAGGTCAAGGAGACAAGCACACCGACTTTATGACCTACCGCGTTGGGAAGTACCATATCCGGTTCCCGGATACAAGCAACACTCGCTTCGGGAGTTACGGGCTGGCTGCCGCAGAGCTGATCAAGTACCTCGACGTCTACCGTGAGCTCATGGAAGTCATTGAGTTCTCGAAGACTCGCCCGGGACTCACCAACATCGAAAAGAACTTGCGCGACGCCCTGGGAGACATGTCAACTCTGACGGAACTCTGCGCGATGATTCTCTACCAGCAAATCATCACTCACCCGTATATTCGGGTCGTTCGTGGGCCTGGCGCGGAAGCGACCAACGCATTGGACTTGGGTCCGCTTCATGCCGACGTCCGCAAGCATATCGAACACATCATCGAGAACCCTGATCTTGTCATCTCTGCCGACATCTCTTATCTCACAGCGTCGTTGGACGGGCAGGAGTGGCAGGATCCAGCGGCAGTTGAGGCAGTTATCAAGCTTATGCCAACCCTTCCTCACCTCAAGGACATTGTGGTCGCCTTTTTCCGGGGCGCGCTAGCGACATGGATTCGGTTTTCTTCCGAGTTTGCCCCGGGAGGCTTGATTGACGAAGCATCTGCCAGCGAGCGACAGCTCGCATGGATGCCGCCCACAAATGATGCCAACGAGGGTGCCCTGGGACAGTTGCGGGTAATCCTACGCAACCATCCGACACTCACTCTGCATCAGTTCAACGCCGCGGTGATGTTCAACCAGAACAACACGCAGGACTTCATGGACGCGGTTTTCGAGATGCCGGACCATCTGTACATCATGCGGCTAGCCCGGGCAGAGGATGCCAGTGGTATCGAGAAGAAGCGCAAATCGGAGCTCGCTGAGTTCCGCATCAGGCTGTCGACGATGCGGAAGGAGAAGGAGATTGCCAAACGCCAGAAGGAGATTGAAGATCTCCGAATCCTGGTGAAGGTCAAGCTCGTGTCGACGGTTGCTAAAATCTATGCCGCAGGTCGGGAAGCAAACCTGACAGTCAAGATGCTCCACCAGCAGCTAGATGCATTCCGCTTGCGAGGGGTTCCCGATATCAAGTCCAATTCCACCTATCCTCGAAAGGCAGACAAGCAAGCGGCTCTTGAATGTGCGCTCAAAAAATTCCAGATTAGCCCCGAATCATACCCCATACCTGCCGCCGTGCTTGCGAAGATTTCTAACCCAGTCGTTCGGCCTGAAACTCAAATCTTGGTGGATTGGGCGGAGGGGGAAGAGATTGAAATGGAAGAATAGATTGAAATATATTCTTTGAACCTTGCCTATAGACTACCGACTTACTTCAAAGATGTTTGGCCTCCTCAGAATCGTGGAGATACAGTCGAGAACACGAGAAGCAGCTACAAGTTCGAATGGGCGCGTTTCGAGGTGGCTGTGCAGTGATCTGATGGGCCATCAGTTGACCCGGCCGTGCCCACCCCCAACTTGAAAACAGATAAATCTGTTTGTGGACGTAACGCACACGTCACGCGTGACTGATTACCAACTGCCAGCCGCGCCCTGTCCAGTGTCAGTAGGCTGAGTGTGAGGCAAGTGTGAGGGCCTTTGTCAAGCCTTTGTCTGTCTCAGTCGCACACCAGGCTCGTGCAACAATGCATCGCGCCTTGCAGATACTTGAAATCGTCGACATGATATGCGAGGCGACTCCCGTGGACGGGCGCGACCTCGCGAATCTGGCCAGAACGTGTAGCTTCTTCTTCGCACCGGCGGCCACTGTGTTGTGGAGGGAACAGGATACCATTATCCATCTTCTCAAATGCATGCCAGATAACTTGTGGGACATGAAGATGCGATTCAATCCACCCCGTCTGGACATTGTGAGCATATGCTTTTACTTGTTCGCGGTATCTTTTTGACAAGAGCATGGACTCAGCGTTTACGAAGAAGCATCACTTCCGCGGATTGGGCGCGCCCTCTCTTGTATATGCCTCGTGTCAAATCCTTCGTACTTCACGCCACGTTCGAGAACTCCGATTTCTTCGAGGCCATCGGCTGGTCACTTCCCGCAGAGTACATCTTCCCCAATCTCGAAGCGCTCGAATGGGATCCCAGACACCCCGGGGACTGTGTGTTCCGCTATCTCAACCTCTTCCTCAGTTCTCATCTCCGGAACCTTTCACTTGCCGGTCCCAAAAGCTTTGCGGATTTGTGCATTTTTGAAAAGATTGCAATTAAATGCCCTTTGCTCAACCACTTCTTCCTCGGATGGCTAGATGAGACTTCGGATTCATTTGATGCCTCGACCGCAGTGGTATCGGCTTTTGTGTGTGGGTTGAGACATCTTGAAACCCTGAACGTTCCCGACCTGGATGACGTGGCCCTTGCGCATACAGCTCAACTTTCGCACATGAAGGACCTTACTATTCGATCGGACCGCTTGATTCCCTTGGATTTCCTCCAGTCTGAGGCTTTCCCGGCGCTGTCTGAGCTTGCATTGTTGTCAATGGAGCAGGCCAGCGCAATGTTTACTGCATTGGGTGAATGTTCCTTGACAGGGTTTGCGCTCCTGGATAGCGAGAATCAGCCCACCAGACATGTCGCCCGACAATTCTACTCCACTCTAGCAAACAGTTGCTCACACTTGAGCCTTCGAGACATCCACATTCCAGGGACTCATCCTAGCGATCTACCCACAATAACTATGGATCAAGCTCCTGTTTATTCGGTTGGAGGGGAGATTCTCGAACCTCTGTTCTCCTTCATCAATCTCGTTTCGGTTCATCTCTCGCATCCTGTCGGATTCGACTTGGACGACGTTACGATAGAGCTTTTAGCTCGCGCGTGGCCACGAATCGAACACTTGACACTTGGGGCGGGATCCTCGCGTCATATTCCATCTCGAGTGACCCTCCGTGGTCTAGCTAGCTTCGCCCAACACTGCTACCACCTTGAGACTCTCCACTTAACATTCGATGCGAGTGTCGTCTCGCCATTGCAGAACGACGAAACGAGAGTCCCACAGACGGCACTTGATTATCTCCACGTCGCACTCTCGCCCGTGGGTGACCCGCAGTGCGTCGCCGAATATCTGTTTGAGATATTTCCCGCTCTGGAGGACATTAGAACTCTGCACGATGCTATATCAACGACGCTGGATGAACAGGAGCTCCAGGAGCGGCTCCTTTCGGAAACTTCCATCAGCGCCACTCACATAATCTGGAAAGATGTCGAGCTCAAGCACCTCATGATTCGGAACCCGTACCCATGAGCAGGTCAGTGACTACTTGATGCTCACTGCGACGGCTCTTTTTCATCACCCCATTCGTAGGATGTAAATCTTCCATCCTTCAGAGCCTAGGAACCACGACCGAAACGTTGTGACACAAATGTGGGACTGCAGGACTGGTGAAGTACCACTCAATGTCGACTCAATGTATGCTTCGATACTTTCTTGTAACATATTATCTCCCGACGTGCATGTGATGGCTTCTCTACTATCTGATTCTAGCAATCACAGACAATCCAATTCACGCACACAGCGGGACGCGTTGACCATAATAACTTGTGGGTCACAATATCTTCGGCCAATATAGTACGAAAGCACTCTTCTAAGTAGCGCCGAGGGTAAACAATTTATATGAACCGAAAGGAGTATGTATCATTCCGTACGGACAAAGCGAATCGGATCCGGATTCTAGGAGTCGGAGTGTTCACAACGCACTCGTATGTATACACACACGGAAATCTTCACCAGTCCACAACCTTGTACTCCAGCCCGTCCGACGACGGTCCAGCCGTCGGCCACTCGCTGGACGGAAGATCGTCGAAGCGTGTCCAATTCTCGTGTGGCAACCAGTCCTGCGGTTCGACTGATCAGAACAATGCGCACACACACTGTGCGCGTAGACACGGGTAACGACCTTTTTCCAGTGGGCGTTCCAGAAGTATGACCTGACTTCCCGAAGGCTACGAGAGGGTCAGGTGAGACGGTGGTCATTCACCTGTTGTGTCTTACTCGATAGGCAGAGGCGCGACAAACTGGCCGCCGAGCTCCAGAGACTCGCTGTTCAGCCACGCGACGTATAGACGACGTTGGGCTGTGTGGTTGGTCATCATCGTCAGGCTACGAGGATGCACGACTTTGAAAACACGCCTTCGTCGAGCAGGAAGTCGACTGGGCTCCCAAACTGGTACTTTTTGTTTTGATAGTCTGCCCACATGCGTTCGCGACTCGGGAGACGTGCCGTCCCCGTCCATACCTTTGCGAATGCGTAGCTCTGGTGATCACCTGATGTCATCCACACTCCTGAGAAGTTGTGAGATTGAGACTTCATGCCAATCAGAGGCACAAACTGGACATGTACGCCAGCGTTGGGTCATGGATGTAATGCCCCGTCCAGTGAAGATTCTCACTGGTCTGGGGGTTCACTCTGGAATCCAAGTTCAGCTTATATCCAGGGGGTTAAACGAGGAAACAATGAGACATACAACTCGGGGAGGAAGTCATTAGCGCGGTAGCCTGTGGCAAGAATGATCTGGCCATTAATATGGATGTTTGAGACAACTCAGACGGTGGTCGAATGAGTATGTTACCTCGTCCACTCCGTCAATAACAGACCTGCGATATGTGAGCCAAGTATAACAAAGGGCTGTCGATGAACGAACCCATCTGTTAGGCGGATTTTCCCTCTCCTGATGCCGGAATCATGCTTCTCCAAGGGCACGAAGGACGATATCTCGGGGACCAGTTCTGTCTTCTCAGGGAAACTGAGGAGTAAATCAAATCCGTACGCGTCGCGATATTTATTCGGCTGAGGGTTTCATCAGCCCACTAGCTCAACTTCAGAATAAGAGTTGATAAAACTCACCCGAACACTCGCAAGCAGCCGGTGAGCGAAGGGCGCAATACTCCGCGCAATCTGGGTCGCGGAGATGGAGGCGCCAACGATGAGGACCGTCTGCGTCGGAAGTCAGCGGGCGTGTGTGGTTGGAGGCTCAGAAGATATGCATACCTTTCCGACATACCGCTCTGGGTGGCGGAACGACTGGGAGTGATACATGCTATATTGTCCTTCCTCTGTCGCAGCGCTCCAGTTGTCGATGCCCGGGATTGGGGGCACATGCGCTGTGGTAAAACGACCGGTAGCGATGACGACCGCATCGAACTCCTCAGTCCACAAGTCCTCTCTTATCCGATTGAATTCGGACAACCGCTGCAGCCGTCGGAGGGTGAGCTTCCATGTTGACGTGTCGCTACACTTCTGGATCGCTTCGACGCGGGTGGAGTAGGAAGTTACTGGGTCGTAGTGCGGCCGGTCGTTTACATTAAGTCCGTGGAGGGAGGCGTACGCGCGGACGTGTCGCTCCAGGTCGTGAACAGAAAGCAACCACGGCTGAAGTATGCATACAGTTGAGAGAGATAAGAGAAAGTCGCAAATACTGTCTTACAGTGCCCGCAGGATGTTGTATGTCAGGGAGTCGTGTTATAGGCTTCAAGTTATCGTTCCATCAGTCAATGGCAGCGCGCATAAAGTCAGCTACATACCGCAGGAGAGTTAGTGTGCAGATCGAACCACACGGGGCGGGGCACCCAATGCTCTTTCCATCGATCATCAAGGCTTATCCCGTCCTCTCCCTCTCCATAGTAGCGGGTCGCAGGAGTCTCTCCGAGATTGGGTTTCGGCACTCTAACTGTGCTGTTGCTGAATAAGAACAAAATCGGGTAAGGACTTGGAAAGCAAAGGAAAGAGCGTACGGATACGCCTCGCGAGCTGGTGTTTCCTCCGTGTAGAACCAGTTACCGCCGGGGGAAGGAGCACGTTCGAAGAGACGGACGGTCAAGTTTGCCTCCAATAGGCGAGCTGCAGCCTGGAGGCCACCTGGCCCGGCACCAATGACCGCCACGCGAGTAATTGGATGCGGAAAAGTCGTCCATCGAGAGCTGTCGTCTTCCCAGGAATTGAAAGTTGTCTGCTGGCTAAGAGCGGGAAGAATTGCTGCCGCGAAAAGGATCGCCTGCATTCTGAAGCTCGCCATTATTGTGAGTGGATGGAGAGGGGGAGAGGAGGAGGACAGGTAGGAGTTACGTGGCATGGGGACAACTCGCTCGTTCTTCCCTTCGTTGGTGGCCTAGGTAAGTTGTAGGTAAGTTGTGTAAGTAATACTGACTCGCCTTGGCGCTTCGCCGAGAGTCCCGCGGCCGTTCAAGCACCGACGAGGTCAGCTCTCAGAGATGCGCACGCATTCCCACTTCTATTTTTTAGCTCATCTGGGACCATAGCAGCGAGCGCAGAGTTGGCGCAGGTCGGGAGTCGGCAAGGAGTCGGGAATCTGATGAAACAACTGTGGCGGTGATCGGAGCCCGGACCGAAACACTTGCATGCGCACATCTGCACACATCCTGCAAGTACTCTCAGTCACAACGGCGACTTTAGCTTACATCCTTAGTTCCCAGGCAGATTGCCGACAACCCCGTTATACTTAGGGCCTGATCGGGTGCATTAGAATCAATTCTTCAGAATTGCACCAGAATCCTTCTGGCTGAGCTTTTCGCACACAATTCGTCCCTAAACTGTGCTAGAAGAGGAAATACATGCCGTTCTCATACGTAGAAGAGACGAGGTGGCGGGGAACACGAGGGCTAATCCGTTTCAAGAATTCTGGATTCAACCTGGAGATTTCTGAACCCATCTCAGAACTTTGCTGACAAGTTTACTGGACATCTTGCCCGCCACTCTCGGTGCAAATGTTTCCATATAATGGGTCAATTACACGTTCTAAAATGGTTTAGGGACGGGTTTGGTGCACATTTTAGATTCAGAGAAAATTCTAAGGAATTTCTAATGCACCCGATCAGGCCCTTATAGAAGATAGCCAACAACTCCTCTGGTACTTATGACATATGTACAGCAACATGAAAATCTATGTCTCTGGGAACGTCCCGGATAGTCCCAGCAGTGTTACTCTTACTAGATCAGACCAATATACCTCTCAGGCTGCATCTCCTGGGTTGCCTGGCACTTCGAGTGACCTTCAACGGGAAGCTTTGGTACCTGGCAGCTCGGCTCGAATTCTCTTCGGATTTTCACCAGGACGCAGGTAGGGTTCTACTGCGACGGAAAGTTGGAGCGGCTTTGTATTAACACCGTTTTGCAAACCAACGGGATTCGGAGACATCGAATCGTTGACACCAATATTTGTGACCAGAAACCTGCCTCGGGCTGTATGTTGCCCCACTCGTGTCCTCCCTCTTAGCTCAGTTGGTAGAGCGCGTCACTAGTATCACCCGGAAGGCTATCTTATGACGAGGTCAGTCGTTCAAATCGGCTAGCGGGAATGCTTTTGCCAGCGCGATTGGGTGCGCCATTTTTGCTCTCATCGCCTTGAACTTCCAGTTCCCGCGACCTGTACTGCGACCTGAATGCGAGCTCAACGATGTCAAACACGACTTCGCGCGTTACACGTAGCTACGATAGAGCGGCGATCTGCTACCAGGTACATACGCATTACCGGTATGTAGCAGGCACATCACTTGCACATCACGATCCAAGGACTCGCAAGGCTGCGTCAATTTGGTTCAACTTGACCACAGGGTGAAACGTCGGACGGGTATATCAATGCCAAGGCAGATGAAGTACACACCGCACTATCCCGCACCAGGCCGCTCACGCTCCTCATACGCAGGCGGCCCTGATATCCGGAAATCGCTCTCCGCCCCGGGTGAGTCCATCGGATGCGCACTGAGCAGGATCTCATTCGATGACGGCGCACGGTTGAGCAACGGGCTAGCATCGTCCGCGCCCTCGTCCTCATCCTCAGGGGGCAAGCGGTTGACATACGGCCCGGGCACGGCGGGGGGCATCGCGCCGGGTGGGCGACGCTGGGATCTCGACGATGACACGGACGCAGGCATATACCCGCCCCCGTCCTCGTCCTCGGGCGCCCAGGGGTCCGTGTTGCCGTACCCGTTGCTGCTCGGCGGGTAGAGCAGCCGGCTCGACGCGTCCGAGCTCTCGAGCGTGTGGGCGACGGCGACGGGGGTGTAGCGCCCGCGGCCGCGCATATAGGAGTTCCAGTCGTTGAGCCCGGACTGGGGGCGGGCGGAGCGCGCGCGGAGGGCGCGGCGGCGCTGGTAGAAGGCGAAGACAAGCAGGGCACCGGCGATGAAGACAGCAAGGCCGAAGGCGCTCCCGAGGCCGATGGCTAGGCTGCGGTTATTGGAGGGAATAGTGGATGGGCCCGCGGAGGACGCGGCGAGGGTCGCGGACGCTGAGAGCGAGGAGGATAAGGTCGATGAAGAGGACGAGGGAAGTGTCGATGCCGGTGAGGAGGAGGCGGAGGCGGAGGAGGAAGTTAATGGGGAGGAACCGTTGTCCACGGTGTAGCTGCACACCCGAGGGAAGGTCAGCTAGCATCCAAGGGCGCGAAAAGCGGACGCACATGAAGCCATCGACGATGATGTAGTTCCCGTACGTCGCGACAAGCGTGTGTGATGTATTGGCCAGGCCCGTTGCAGACCAGACTGCAGAGGACAAGGCAGACTCTGAACCGCCTGGGGGCGACGGGGAGGTAGACGGGTCGGTTAAGTTTACTAGAACCGATGGCGCGCCGTCTAGGCTTAACCGAGTGCTCACGTCGTAAGGCCATCGCGGCGACAGATAGTACACGGCAACGCCTGACATGGCAAAAGCATCAGAGGGGTTGGGGCCGAGCAGGAGAAGACGCACCGGTGAACAGAAAAGTCGCACTAGCAGACGAGTCGCTGCTCAGCGTGTGGCTTCCTCCGAGGTCGAGTCCAGACAAATGGGAGGAGGACGGTTCCCATATCCCTGAGTAGCTTATCATAGGGCTCACATCGTCGACGGTGACGTTCAGGAGCGCGTCGACGACCTGCAGCAGGGCCGGGAGAGGCAGCAGGAAGAAAAGGAGCATCACCCTTCAATTTGGTCGCGCAGGGAGGAAATTTGAGGACAAGCAGTTACCGATCACATTGAATGTGGGCGCCTTGATCTTGTGATCCTCCGTTTGGACACCCAGTGAAAAACGTTGGCTAGACGCCCAGGGCCATCAACCCGTATTTTCGCGGAGAACACACACTACTTAGTGGGGGAGTGATACATCACGCCTCTCTCAGGAGAGATTGGCCGTGATGTATCCAGAGCTATCACCATATATGCGCCATGATGTATCACCTGAGAATAAGTGGCCATTTAGGTAGGTAGGCCAGCCAAACCGTAGACGTCGCGGGCAGTGGTGAGCTCGCCGTCGTGGACGGTGTCCAGCGTATGTTGCCTTGTTTGGTCAGAACCGTCTAAACACGCTGACACAATCATCCAAATCGGGCCTCTCACCCAAAAGTCAGCTTTCAGCGCAGGCCGCATTTGTTCACCAGGGGCTTCGCAAAGGCGGGCAAGTGTGGGGGTACAATATAGCTACAATATATATAAAGATGTACCAGACGTGACACAGGATAATACAGTAAAATGATATTTCATCCGTCGTCTTCCTGCTCTGAGGCAGACGAGTCAGAAGAGTCAGATTCCCCCAGCGTGGCGTACGCCGCACGCGTTATCTGGAGGAGGATTGGGACGTCCTTCCACATGAGACCAAATCGGTCACGGATCCCTACCATATAGCGGGCCTGCTTTATGGCATACGCTGCGTGTCCCTCGCGCAAGGCTTCGTCGGGCTGCAGCGCAGACCGCAACCCCACAAGCGACGTCCACCAATCCGCCCGCCAGGTGAGGAACTGCGTTACGCGCCGCATCTCCTCCTCGAGGAGGTCCACCTCCTCCGAGTAGCGCATGGCCTTCGCGCGGATCTTGGCCCATTCTATACGCAAGACTTGCACGCCGTCAGTCTGGAGTATACGGGACAATGCGGTACGACTTACTCTCATTATGCTCGACCTTCTCCGGGGTCTGAGAGCCGTCCTGCACCACCCAGATCCACGATATCCCCATCTTGGCCAGGGCCTCTTCCTGCAGCCGTGCCTCGTCGTCCTCTTGGCCGAGACGCTGCTTCTTCCTCCTGCTCCCTCCTTTCTGGCGGTCGACGTCACCGAAATGCTGATTGGGCCGGGGGCGCGCGTCGTGCTCCTTCAGCACCTTCAGCTCCGTCTGCCACTCGGTCCGTCTGAGCACCACCCCGAGGGAGACCAGAGCAGACCGCGCGACACGGTACTCCGCTGCCGCCTCGTCGATTCGCGCCTGGATCCCTTTGATCCTGGCCTGTGAGCGAGTCTTGGCCTTATTGACGTGGGCACGAGCATCCTTGTAGTGGTATTCCCGCGTCCGCAGGATCAGCTGGGTTCGCATCGCATCCAGCGCGGCGAAGGCTTGACCCTTGCGCAACTGGAACTCATAATCCCGAAGAGTTTCGTCGCACTGCGCGCGGGCCCCGATGGCGGAAGGCATCCACAGCTTCATATCCTGCGCTCGCACGCCAGGGAGAGTCTGCGTCGCCGCCACGCGCTTGCGCGCAATGTCCTCCTGCTCCCGCAGCAGCGTCACCTCGGGGATGAAGAGCTGCTGGACGACCATCCAAGCATCAATCTTGCGACGAAGCTTGGTCTCCTGGTCGACGCGTCGTCGCCCTTGATCCACAGTCTCGTGCGGACCGACGTGCTGCACATGGATAGCAAGCGCGCGCCTAGACGCGGTAGTCAGTGACGGGTCATTATGGGGCAGAAGCTGACGCACTGCTGGACCTCGAGCTGCATGCCCATGGAGAGCATCTCAGTCTCGTGCATGTCACCACGAACGCGCTCGTTCTTGAGGTCTTCGGAGGCAACCGTCGCGAGGTCGCGGCGCACCTGCGCCAGCGATTCGCGCTTCACCTTCGACGCGAATGGGTTCGGATTCCTCTCGTCGCGCTCCCATAGGACCGCCATGGCGAGCCACTTCTCGATCACGTCCGGGGGAAAGGAGCGCTCGAAGTCGACCCATGCAGCGCGCGTCTCGAGCATAAGTGGAGCGGCGTCTTTCATGCGATTCAAAAGCGTCTTCCCTACAATCGGTGAGTACGTGGTGTAAGAAGGGATAGAGGATCCTCACCTAGCCCGACGATCTTTTTCCAATTCCAATACTGGAAGTGGACGTCTAGCGTATCCCGCCGAGCGCCCGGGCCCGAGATGCTGGTGCTGTTCGCGAGCCGGTTTGCGTCGGCCCAGCCCCGCTCTGGCGCCTCCCCGTCCGTTCGCCCAACAAACGGCGTCAAGTTGAAGGAGAACAAGATATTGCAGAGTTCGATGTGGGCGGGGAGGTGGAACTTCGGCACGAGGAACACCACCCACTTCTTGTTGTCCTTGAATTCGACGCCGTACTGCACAAAAAGCTTCATACGCTCCCAGATAGTCTTGTGCCACTGGCACGCGATATCGTAAGAGACGTAGAGGCGAGAGACGGCGCTGCCAGCAAGGCTCATAAAGAACAAGTAGTCCATGTTAATGTAGCTGTTTGTAACGTTAGCGTACTCCACGCCCTGCAGCATTTAAACGTACCGTTCCCCTTTCTGCAGATCCCCAACCCCGTTGGGGCGCTTCATGTTGTGGCGCGCGCAGTCTACCGTGCCGATTCCCGACGATACCGTGCCAAGAGACTCGCGGTCAGGCTTGTCCACCGCGTCGTGGGCGACGCACGTACTTCGCTGGTCCACACCGTTAATATACGCCTTCCTCCCATGATGAATAGACACACACACCTCTTGTTTCTCATTCCAGTACTTATCCAGATGCTTCATGTACGCTTTGACTTCCCCAAAGAACGCCCATCCCTCGCCCAGCCCCGGATCCTTTTCCTCCGTCGATACATCCTTGCGCTTCAGTCGAAAATTGGCGTCGATCGCAAGGTACAGGGCATAGAGGAAGCTAAGGGTAGACGTAAGTATCTTGGCTCATTAAAATGTGCTCTGACTCACCCTTTCTCGAACGGCACCTTCTCCCAGTCGGGCGGGAGGTTCTTGCCGGGCTGGGGACACGCAGGACACAGGAGCGCACACTCCCCTGCCTTGGTATCATGGATCCGATCCTCATCCATCGAATGGGCTCGCCCAGCTCGTTTCAGCAGCGCCAGATGCTGCCACTGGCGAGTCATGCGCACAAATTCCTCGTAACGCTCCTGTGTCAACTCGTAAGCATTGCGAGGCCACAAAGTGGATGTCAGACTCACCCGGGACGGCTCCAAGCCCGTGTTATCCGACTCTCGGGCGAGACTGTTATAGAACTCGTAAGGGGAGCATTTTGACTCAAGCGACATATGGTCAAAACGCTTCAGACAACCAAAGGTGGCGGCGGACCGAGGATACGTTCCGGTTGCGGGATACAGCCTGAAACGCAGCAGCTGGACGTCCCAATCCTTGGCCGTAGTGCAATTACAGAAGTCCAGGCCGACGTCGTGGATGTCGTGGGTGGTGACGATGACGAAGCTGTCACCATGGGCCCGTGCGGGATTCAAACACTTCTCCTGCAGGGGATGGCCCAGTTGGATGCGAACGCCCAGCTTTTTGAGAGTGCGGCGTTTGAAAGAAGTCCCATCCCATTTCTACCGCTCGCAATTAGATAAAATAGAATGATACGGACGGTAGCACCTTACCTCGACACGATGCAGGGGCATACGGCGGTGTATTTGGGTGAGACAAGCCTTGCAGTACAGCGCCGTGTGGACACAGTCGATGCATCGGTAGATGAAGGCGGTGTCTGTGCAGCCCTCGCCGGCGCACTTAGCTTGGCGAATGTCGTCCCCGCGGCCATCGAGCCGAAGTAGTTCGTCCAAATAGATCTCGCGCTTCAAGCGCGCCCATTGCTCATGGGGAGCATCCTTCAAAGAATGTTAGATCTGTAAGAGTATGAAAATTTAGAGATGTAGACGTACCGAATCACGCAAATCTCGAGGTCCTTTCTGCAATCCGACGCCGTACTCGGCATCGAACTCCGAGTACTCCTGCGCCCAATTTTCAGGGAGAAGCGGCGGCGATGGTGGACGCTCCGCTGGGAGCCGGGTTTTTTTCGCCGGAGATGCGGGCGTGGGGACAGTGGTGAAGGTGGATCGAAGTGTGCCATTTTTCCCTACAGAAATTGTTTCGTCGGGGATGTGGTGGATGCGCGGCACCCGGTCGCGAGCCACATAGCCCTCGATCCCGTCGTCGCTGTCGCTGCCGTCGTTGATGTCTTCATCGTCGATTTCTACGACAAAAGCTTTTCGTTTAGCGGGGGCCATGGAGTACAAGAGACAGGGAAAAACACACCCTCACGTTTGGGATACGCGTTGTTGAAGGCGTGTGTTCCGAGTCTCACGTGCCCGTAATGACACAACACATTCGATTTCAAACACAGCCAAACTGTGGCAGTGGTCCCACTAATTTAATTTCGGTGCGGTGCGCAAAATATATTTCGATTTAGAGATACGGGGAAAAGGGAGGAGGTACCGTTGAGGGCACGCAGTACAGCCTAGACGCTACAGCTGGTTGAACAGCTCGGTAGGCCGCCCATCTATCTACGCTTGGCGCGGGCCTTGGTTTTTCTAGCTTATCGTTAGCGCCAGCTCCTTAGCAAAAAAGAATTAACTTACTTCTTCGCTGGTTCCTCTGCCTCGGCAGCCTGTCGGGCAAAGCCGCCCAGAATGCGCGCATCCTCCGCCGCCGCTACATCCTCCCCCCGCTTGCGCTTATTGTGCGTCGCCACAACGGAGTTGTCGAAGTTCTTCCTTGTCTTCGGCACTCGTGGACCGCGCACATCCTCGGGGCGCGGGTCGGGAGGACGGGAGCCCGTGATGAAGAGGTCTGCGCCGCCGGCGGGGTTGTGTAGACGCTGTTTCTCCGCCGCCTCTGCTGCCTTGCGCGCCGTCTCCGACGCTGCGAGCCCATTCGACCGTCTAACCATCTCCTGCTGCACTTTGCGTTGCGCCGCTGCTGCTGCGTTGATGCGATTCGTCTCTGCACGCGCCGCCGCCGTCATGGGAACACTGTTGTCGGTGCTCCCGCTCCCCCCCGCAACGGCGGCAGCGGCGACGTCGGCGGCGGCAGCAGCGGCGTTGGCCTTCTTCGTTTCCCGGGCCAATTTCAGGGCCGCCGCGCGGGCTGCCTGGGTTGCTGCCTTAGCAGCCTTGGTCTTCGCGGGCGCCTTGGTCTTTGCGGGCGCTTTCTTCTGCGGAGCTAAGGGATGCCCCGTGGGCGGCTTTATCCACGGGCGCGACGGAGGGTACTGTGGGAGTACCGGAGCATCGGCAGGTGGGGCGAGGACAACAGGGGGTGGGGCGACAACGACAGTGGGCGGGGCGAGAACGACAGTGGCGGGCGAGACGACAGTGGGCGGGGTGACGACGGTGGGCGGGGCGACGACGACGGTGGGTGAGGCGACCCCGGCGTGCGCAATGGCAATGGACGGTGTGGTGGCGATGGCGTTGGCGACGATATCACTGAAGACGCTGAGCGAAGAAGGGCGCGGGGGGATCACAGCCGTGGGTGGAGGCGTAAAAGTGAAGGGTCGGTCGCCGTTGCGCCCGGGGCTGCCGCCAAGTACGCGATTGACGTCGAAGGCAGAGCCGCGGTAGATGGGCCGAGGCCCCGGCTGTTCGACGACCACGACGACCGGCGGCGGCGGGGTCGCAGGGGTAAGAAGCGTGCCATTTCCTCCAAGCTGGAAGTCACCGCCCTCGTCCCCGCCGCCGAAAACATCATCATCTGGCATCTCTCGCTCGTCGGCTGACCACGAGCTGTTGACGCTCCCCAAGTCGAAGGTGCTAGAGCTGCTGGAGGTGATACCCTCGTTCATGGCGTGGTCAAATTCGCCGGCCTCTAGGCGGCGGAAAAACGCCTCGTCGTCCTCGTTGAAGGTCAGAGGCTCGAGCTGCGAAGCATCGAAGAATGACGGCGCCTCAGGAGGTGGGGTTGTGGGGGCGAACAGCGGGCTGGGAGTAAAAAGAGGGGGAGGGTAGCCGGTCTCGAGAGAGGTAGCAGGCGGGGTGGTGGGCTCGGCGGTGGGCGCGGACAAATCGGTGGGAGCAACTGGCGGTGGCTCGAGCGTGGGTGCAGCGGTGGGAGCGGGAATCGGTACTTTCTTGCGTCGGACGCGCTTGGCCTTCTGCACTACTGGCTCGATGGCCTGCTCTTGCTCTTCCGGCGGCAGCGTAAAGAGCCCTTCCGCATCAGGTGGGTTGGGCAGCGGCTCCTCGCGGTCAACCACATCGTCCGGGCTACTCAAGCCTCTGCTGTCCCGAACTTCGTGACCTTGAAGAAAATCGGAGTCAGTAATTGGCAAGCGAAACAAAGCAGACAAACGTACTGAAAGCCTTCTTCAAGAACCTATTCAACTCGGTCTTGACGTCCTCAAAGTGCGGATGATGAGCCTGGAAGTCGCTGCCCAGCGGTGTTTTGCCCCAGCAGATTCTGTCAAGAAGGAAGAGGAAGAAGCGGATGAGTAATGTGGGCGCATTCCAAAAAAGGCAATCACGTCTTGGTCGAAATTCCACCAGCACGACGAGGGTTAGGGCCGCCCAGCATTGTTACGCCGAACCACCCCGTCTCCCTCTCTACTGCAGCATGGAACTTGGCGATTACTATCCCAGCTTGGTCAATGCCACTGTTCGACGCGTCAGAACGGACAAGGACAAGAACAAGAGATTGCACGGACTTCTGATACTCTTCTGGTGTCCGTTCTCCGTCGTCGTCAGCATTGTCTTGTGTGCGCTTCGCACGTTCCGCGTTCAGCTGCTCCATCTTGGCCTTCACCAGCGCCTTCGTCTCCTCGGACGCCTTCTCGAACATCTCGATGGCAGTGTTGCGCCAGAGACTCATGCGCAACGATCGATACTTGCGGACGCGGGCCTCAGCAACTTCCTCAGCCGCTATGGCAGCCAGCTGGGTCTCCTCCTCGGTCAACACCACAATGGGCGATGGGTGAGCTAGTGCCAAGACGCGTTGACGTTGGAGCTCCGCCTCCTCGTTCAGTGCACCATAACCACGCGACATGACTTCGTCCTTGATTAGTGCCCCAAACATTTTCTGGAAGATCTCCACCGGACGAAAAGGACGTGTTGACGCTGGCGTGGTCAACAGTCTGAACAGCGACCGGCTGAGAGATGCAGAGCCGACATTGCCATCGGCACGGCCCTGTTTGCGGTCTCGATAACGCAGCCAAGTCTTCAGTTGCTGAAGGTAGAAGGTCAGTGGAGTAACTGGTATTTGCCGCAGAAAACTTACCGCTTTAGTCTTCGCTATATCAACCCCCAGCCGTGCGGCGTCGGCCGCTGAAAGAGGATCGGGCCCCAGACCGAGCTTCTTGCGCGCTGGCCAGCGGGAGAACCAGGCGTCGTGGAGCTTGGTCCAGTACCGACTGAGGGAGTCTGTTGCCTTGTTCTCCTTGGCCGGGAGATAAACCTCCAGCTGCTCGTATAGAAAGGCGCGTTGCTCATCGGTGGTCCACTCAGTGCCTCCCATGATGCTGTCTGTTGTAGGGGGAGGACGAGCGTCAAACAGGCGTGGGGCAGTTTTTTTTTTGGGGGAAGACGAGGAGGCTTTTTGTAATATAAAAAACGTGCGTCCCACTCTTGTGCCTATCTTTCGGGCTGATATTCATCCCAATCAAGCCCTATTGCCCTCCGTTTCAAATTCAGCAGCTCCATATTTCTCGCTTCGCCGGTACTGGTTACTCATGCATGTCTCATACGCCTAGGCCATCCAGATGCGGATGGGCTTCGCCACAACATTTTCGCCCCATCTTTTCGAAGCAGAGATCGTATCGTCCGCGAGGCAGCGCGCTCAGGTGCACCCGGTGTGTGCGTTATAAACCCCGGGCGTTGCGGAGTGTCTGATATCCTCTCCAAATGACCTCCTTCACCACTCCTGCGACCACCGCCCCCGTCCCTGCCTCCCACGTACAGCTGGGGGCGCTGATCGCTACTGTGAAGAAATTGGTTGTCCGCGCCGAGTCCCTCTCCCGTACGGCGAACGCCGTCCAAGGTCCTGTTTTTTTACTTCAACCTCATTATTGTTCTAATCTTTCTCACAGATCAACTTGACGATCTCTTGGACACCCTCGACCGCGACGAGCCTGCCTCGGACGTGGAAGAACCCGCCACAATCATCGACGCCCCGGACTTGGATCGTACGTTCACGTCCTTCATGTTAGCCCTGTTACTTCTAACTTCATTAACAGCCATCTGGGTCCGTCGGGAGGCCAAGACTCCCCAGCAAGTCGAGGCCGAGCACATCAATTCGCCCGATGGCACCTGTGCGTGCTGGACCGTCTACATTGGCCGGGAGCCCGGGGTCTACTTCACCACGTACGTTCTTTCCATTAATGTGCTTCCAATCGCCCATCCCCTTCCAGAGAGGGCGCCCAGGCTCAAGTCAGAGGCGTTCCCAATCAGCAGGTGCGCCGCCGGACCGGAAAGGCGGACGCGCTCGCCTTGTACAGGCATATGTCTGACAAGAACAAGGTGGAAAAATGGGTGGAGGTCTTTGAGGACGTCGCAAGCCAGTAGATAGTCCCTCAAATGTATTTCACGCTTTCAATCGAGTTCTGTCCAAACCACTTTTCCCGAATGGACTCTCACATGTGAATTGCGGGGTTTGTGGCGCTCAAAATTATAATAGTCGTCCCGGTACTCTAAACAAAGACGTCTTGAGGCACACTTGTGGGCAGACAGATAGCATTATTTCATTGTAAAAAGGAATAACATTGGGTGCCATGTAAATCTCGATCATCACCGTCGCTCGTAAGTACCTTACCACGACCAAAAATGTGGAGATCAGTAGGAGCCCCGCCGATGATGCGGTGCGACGCACCGCTTAAAACCTGGACCGGGGAACTTTCAATCGTTTCGCCGCCGAAGAGTTTGCAGGGCGTTGTCGCTTCCTTGGGTGTGCGGGGGATATAATCTCGTCATCGCTGTAAAGCAAATGAGCAAAGAAAGGAACATATTTCAATGAATCGCACCTCGAAGTGCCTGGATCACTGGACGGAGGTAGGTCCACAGGGAAAGGGTTCGGCTTGGTGGGTTGCTGCATGCAAAGGAGGGACACGACCGCGACGGCCTCACGACTCTGCAGTATTTGCCTGCGGAGAGTAAGATGGCGACGGTGTATATGTGTGAGGGTAAATACCTGCTTAAACCTTCATCTGCTTCGTCCAGGGGGTAGGGAAGACTGAGGATCGCGCCGTCAAAGGGGAAGGCACAGTACGGCGAGCACGCACCTCGGGTTTTTTGCGGGGTCATGACGTCTTCGGGCAGCCTTCTTTGCAGCGCTAGTGTGTGTCGGTATCCAGTGAGTCAGTGCACATTGGCGTTGTCCCCGACGCACCGCTGTTCCGCCATCTTGAGCCTCTTTTTTTCTCGCACCTCGGGATGCTTCTCGTAGTAGCGCGCGGAGGCTGCCTTCCACTGGCTCCGCTTGGTTTTGACAGCCTCAAGGCGAGCCCGCTGCAGTTGGCGCTCCTCTTGCTCTTGTTTTCGTCGCAGCCTAACGAGGAGGGCACGCCTCCTGATCACGTCGTCAGTACGCAGTCCCATCAAGAGACAGAGTGATATACACGTACAGACGTTCAGTGTCCTTGCGCATCCCGTCCATTTCGAACACTGAAGACGCGGATATCGAGGGAGAGGTACCGCGAGACGAGAGCATGATGGTGGAAAGACAAGATAAATGACAGATCTCCTCTTTGGGACAACCTTGATCGAGGGAATCTGAGCCTTAATAAATTTATTGGGGCTCTCAAACGCAACCGTTCGATCTGCGTATTGCAATTGGAGTCTATACAGCTGTTCTGGTCAAGTTCCCTCCTTTTTCTTATTTTCCAAAAATCAAGTCGAGACCAAATGTACCGTTTGGTCTTACGAACTACCAGGTCGTCCAAGTTTGGGTTGTTGCAGCGCACCAAGCATTGCTTTTTTTGGCCCTGCCCGACACAGTTCCTCGCCTTCCCTAATTTTTTTATATGCTGCTCAGTACATTCCTTTTGACCATTCGACACGTCTTTCAAGTTAATTGACACGGTCTGTGGTTAGCCTTGGGCCAAAATGTACATGCACACCACCTATCTCACCAATTAATCTACAGCTCACCTACTGAAAATCCGAGGAGTAGGTATTCTTCGGACGTGTCCCCCGTAGCTTAGACACTGCGAAAACGAAGAAAACAGGGAACACGGTGCGTCGTAAATGTACGATCACTGAGTTCTCATACAAACTAAGATCAACATTTCTGCGATTTTTTTCGAAGGCACAGTTTATGATTTCAAACCATACTGTGGATTCACAAATGCCTACAGATACGGCGCGAGGCCAGGCGACACTGAGAATCTGCCTTCGGAGGGCAGGATCAGAGTTGTCACACCGTGTGACCCGCTGCTTCGAGCCACCTCACCGCCCTGATGGTGGCAATTTTTTGAGTCTCTTGTCCACCGTGCACCTCTCCAGACATTCCAGGCAAGTCATTTATTTAATCGTCTGCCACCGAGGCTGCCAAGCGCGGCCGTTATGCGCGATACACTGGGTCTTACCGCAGGTTCTATGGAGGTGCTCGACCGCCACGCCTCGCAGCCTCGGTGGCACGCGAATTTACGCGTTTTTTTTCGAGACATCGATGCTAACGACTTCCTCTTCTTTCAGCTCTCGACCATGGCGCGCACCACTCGAGGCGGCGCTCAATTCTCACCTTTCGAAGATCCTTCATTCGTCGACCTTGGCCCTTTGAAAACCATCAAGACCTTTCGCGCTAGTGTGTCTCTCGGGCCGTACATTCGCGAGGCGCTCATTGCCGCCGACCTTCGCGCTGCGGCCTTGGAGGCAGATCCGTCCGCTGAAGATGATGAGTGGGAGGACGAAGAACCCGTTCTTTCTCGCCCGCCCACTCCCTTCTCCCGCCCTCTCACACCACTGGCCGCCGGGCCTATGCCAACTCCACCACCGCCTCGCTGCGCGTCGCCATCGTCGCGCTCGTCCTCACCGCTGTCGTCACCACCATCCTCACCCCCGTCCTCGCCACTACCACGTCCCGCACACAAGCGGCGCCAAGCGCAGGGGAAAACGCAACGACGTAAGCGCAAGCGCACCGAGGAGGCGCAGAGCTCCAGGTTCGGGCGCATCCCCCACGCCGAGCAGACGCACCGCGAACACAAGCCCCGTCGGACCAAGTTCTTGGTCTCGAACCTCGGCACATCCTCCAACGGCGGGTGGAGGGCTGCACGTCCGACCAGGAAGCAGCGATCCGCGACGGTGCTTGACCTGCAGAAGCTTCTCGACGCCGGGCATGTAGTTGTAGAATGGGACGGACGGTGCGTCTCCTCCTCTCTCATTCCTCGCTCCCTGCTGATTCACACACGGCAGCGACCCGCTCCTCATCCTGGACGCGGACGGGCGCATTGTGGCCGTTCTGCTGGGCCGGCCGGAAGGAGAGGATTGGGACCAAGTCGTGGCCGACGTTGCATCGCTGCTGGAGAAGATTCGGCTCGCCGGCGTTCAGCAAGGAGTCTTCAAAGCCCACCATCGCCTGCATCGACGGGGTAACTTCCATACGCTCAACGGGGGAGTGACCAAAGGCCCGGGGCAACTAGTATGTCTTTGCCACCCTGCTCAATATCGAGATTATTAACCGCTTTTTATTTTGATTCCCTCAGAAGCCGGGCAATATTGCGCACTCGAAGAAGTATCGCCGGCTCCTGCAGCACGTTCTTCTTAACCGGAGTGTTCGCCGTATCATGGGCTTTCAGTCAAGTGAGGGGCACTTGTATTTTGCTCGATGTTCGCTAATTACCCATGCAGGTGGCTTTGCTTACTATCTACCGAAGATGTACCAAGATTACCTCAAAACGATGAAGGGCCTTTATGCCCACCAAGCCGAGCTCGTGCAGCTTTTCAACAACTCAGTTTTCCCCGCCGCTACCTGGAACCTAGGGCCGGATGTTGTCACTTCGTCGCATACCGACATGCTGAATGCCCCGTTCGGAGTCTGCCCAATCACCTCCGCGGGGCGGTACGATCACCGGTTGGGCGGCCACCTCTGCTTGAAGCAGCTGAAATTGGTTATTCAATTTCCGTCCGGGGCTACATCGATGATTCTTTCGGCCGCCGTCGAGCACGGCAACACTCCCATCCAGGAGGGGGAAACACGCTATTCAATGACTCAGTACGCCGCGGGGGAGCTTTTCCGGTGGGCGGGGTATGGGTACCAGAGCACTAAATCCCTCCTCGCAATGCCGGGCGGGGTGGAGAAGAAGCGTCAATTCGATGGGGAACCGGGGGCGCGGGCAGCGTGGGCCATCAGCTTGCTGTCGAAAATCGACGAGCTCCAGGCTGATCGTGAGGCCGTGTTTGGTGGTAATTCGTGATTGCCCCAAAACTCGTTTACTTGTCGTTCTGTAGATCTCGGACTTACACAGTCAAATCCAGCAGTTTTACCATTTTGATCTAAATTGTCTCCTTCCCCCCATGAGCGAGCCCACCCCCAAGCTGCGTCTCTTCTCGCCCGGCACTGAGACACGAAGTGAGTGTCTCTACCTGTCTTTCGGTCCCGAGACAGCTCTGACACAGTCGCAGCGGTGCTTGTAGTGCCCACGCCTACTTGGGCGGACATCCCTCCCCTCCAAAACCCACACACCTTAGAAGAAAGAAAAGCGCACTTACTGCTTATCCTGCAGCAGCATGCCGCCATGGCCGAGGATGCTTACTATGAGCAGCTGGTCGCGTCGATAACACCGCTCCAGCCCCTCGTCGACATTGATAGGCGCCTCCAGACCATTCAAGAGTCCGAGCGGCACAGTCGACAGACAGCTGAGAGGCATCAACGCCGGCGGGATAAAATCGACGCAGAGCGCCGGATCGCGCCTCCCCTGGTGCCTGGCATTCGAATTCTCCCGGTACACGGCGAACGCATCCAGCGCGACTCTGCGCTCAGGGACGACGACTTGTATCTGGACCGCGTTCGTCCCACCTTAATCCAAAACCCAAGGCTCATGCACACCTGCGACATCTGCTTGGAAATGAAGTCGCACCCGGTCTTGTAAGTGGGAATGACGTCCGGTGTTCTTCGCGCTAACCTTGGTTCTCCAGGTATGCTTGTTCTCACAGCCACTGCTTCGTATGCATCCGGCTTTGGCTGGAGACAAGCTGGGTGTGCCCATCCCTTGGATGTGGGCAACAGATGACGGCACGCCCGACGGCCCACGACGACGAGCGGGACAGCATTGCTGGGGATTGGCCTGGGTGGGATAACAGCAAGGTGACTTACAGCTGGGCGGGGCTTCGGTTCCCGCGTGCGGCGGGATCGTCCTATGTTACCCTTCGTAGCAATTAGCCAGAGATACCAATGCATCCCATTCCTTGAAAATCACGCGAAGATAAGGAAAAAAGGCGCCCGGGGGGCAGGTTCATTGGCAACGTTGTACAATGTATCATTTTCTAGACTGGGGCACGGTTAGCAGAGAAGATGGATAGAAGGCGTAGGCGACGCACCCGCTTGGCCAAAAAAAGATTCTGTCCCCAAATGCGAGCGCTTGAGCGGGACCAAAGAGGAATGCCGAAAGAGGAAGGCTTGAGCTTTCACACCAAGCATGACACAACAACCTCGCACCTGCCCTCATGTCCAGATTGTCCAATTACCACGACAGTGCTCAGAGCTCGATTTCGTCCGCAAAAATTCCTCCTCTCACCGCTGACTCTCCCTCCTCCTACCCGTTCTGGGGCCCCTGGTATCTCACCGTATATGGAATGATCATCCGTGATGCGTAAGTGCCTACTAATTCGGGTCTTGTCCTCCTCATGTCTCAGATTAACTCAGAGAGCGTGCACACGACCAAGCGGAGGCAACAGAAGACGAGCCCGTTGACCAGTCGGACTCTCCGGTTTTCAGCGCCGTCAATTTCGAGACAATTATCAAATACTTGCCTTGCATTCCCAAATTCAGTCACAAATTCGAACGCGGGCCCGATGGGAAGCAGCGCCAAATTGGCCAGCTCTTCTATGTTGTCGAAGGGGACGACAAGATTGTTACCGATGCGTGAGTCTCTGTTGTTCCGTTGAAACATGGGCTGATAATTTTAGCTCGGAGGTTGGCCTCCGTCACCGTCGCGTGGGTGATCCATGGCTGTCGATCTTTGTGGCGGATACGCGCCGGCACGCCAAGGAGCTCACGACAACATACGGGGTGTTTGCCGAGACAAAAGCGGCCGCGAACGGTCTGGACGTCTGACTTGATCAACCTGATCCCGAAATGTAACTCGTACTATCTTGTACATAGCCAAATGACCATTTGAAACTTTGCTATTGAGAAAGCAGATGTACTACAGCAAGATGATAAGCAGAGGATTAAGGGGAAAGGGTGCCCCATTGCAAAGATGAGAAGAAACAAGTGTGTCCATCAAAATCCGTCGTCTGCATCCGACCCAAGTTCAAAGATCCATGCCGATCTCTGCAAGCGAGACTTCTGCCTCAAGGAGGATAAGATTGCCGTCCGTTTCCCCATCTGTTTCCGCTTCTTCGTCGTCCTCCCCATCCGCGTCTGCGTCTCCGTCCGCCTGGATTCCCAATTCGACTTCGGCGCGGTGAAGTTCTTCGAGGAACTGGACAAGCTCGGGGTCATTGTCCTCATGCGTGTGGGCATTGCTATCTTCAAGCTCATCCATGCGTAGTTCCGCCAGAAGGATGTTCCGCTCGAGGCAGTGTGGGTGGGTTTTATGGCATGTGCTAAAGTGATAAAGCAGGCCGTCGGCTAGATTGTCATGTTTTTTGGTCCAGCTACGGCCGGGGATGAACGCGGCGTGCCATTCTTTACTGAAAACGCGTGAAGCGTAAGATGTGTATTCAAATATATATAAATCAAAGGAAAAAATGAAAGTTCAACCACGGGTTTGGGATCACGTACCTGTTAACATATATTCCATCCCGTTTGCTAGCCCGGAGGGTGACAACGGGGCTGTTTTTGTGGTCCTTATCTTCCCAAGTCAAGGGCGCAAAGACGCGTGCAGCACAGACATCCCAGCCGCTGGATATGTAATCGGGCCGTTGTGTAGGTTTAAGCAGAAAATTGGGGAATTGGTAGTTTAAAACCTCCTCGCTGAGTACAGTTTCGACCGACTTAGTGAACCAATTGGTGGAGGGGAGCGCCATAGCGGTGGAAGTCAAGAGGTTATAACTCATGTCGTGGTTTGCTGCGAGGTAGCTTGGCTTTGTTTGCAATCAAAGTCGTTACCTTCCCGTTTCCCGCTCTTATCTTTTTCCATCCCACACGCGAAAGGGCCACAGATGGACTGCAACGAGATCCCTCCCCTCACCCACGCATCTGCCGTTTCTCTGCCAATCGAAGTGCCTCCCCCTCTCACTCCAATCGACGAGATGCTTGCGAGGGAGCGCATGGCAGTCGTCCTCCGCGAACAGGAAAATCAGCGCATCGTCCGCTACCTCGAGCGCCTGAAGCAGAAACGGCGCGGCAGCGTCCTCCTCGAACCCAACACTCCGCTCTCCCTCGACGACCTGGACTGTAGCGACATGCCTGAACTCGCCGATGTCGTGTTCTCTGACGACGACGAGTCGTCTGACGACGACGATGTTCCGGCCTTGATCGGCGAAGACGGATCCTGGGAGGACGAGCGTTTTGTGAGAGCCCCTGGAGGTGCGTTATTACCGCTTCCCATATACGCGGACTAATCGATGATTTTCTTTAGCTGGGGTGTTCCATAACGTCCAGTACACCACGAGCAACCTCGCGGCCGCTTTCCAATCGTGAGCTTGCTTGATTTCCTTCATTCTGACCCTTCGCTGAACGTTTCTAAACAGCCACCAACAGACGAGCGGCGGCACGCACATGAGCTACGACTATGCCTGCCAAGCGCCGATGAGTCAATACTCCGCTGCTTGTCGGGCTCGGACAAGCCCAGACGACTACACCCTGCTCTTGGCTTGCGACGGCAACTACCGCCTCAAGCACGGGCACGTAGATGGCGAGGCGGTTGAACGCGGGTGGGCCATCGCGAGCGGGTGGGCAATCAATCCTTCGAGGTATGTAAACACTTTTTCATCTCGACCAGCTTCTTACACGCACGCGTGGCTGTCCCAGCCGTTCTAAGTTGTAGCACATCTAGTTTAGTTACTATACTACATCCTCAATTGACGTTGTGCCGCGCAATCAAAATATATATATCTTTGACTTGTCGCGATTTGGACTTAAGACCAGGGAAAGGCGAAGGACAGATATATATAATTTGTGAGGAAGGTACATTGTACTTCTAGTGACGGAGGTACGGCGGTAAAGTAGGGAAAGGGAAAATAAGCTAAGTACGAGGAGAAGTGTGTGCCAGAGGGCCCGGGTGGCGCTAAGGGGCGGGAAGCGCGGGCTGCAGCGGGACAGCGAGCGGGCATGGCAACGCAGGAAGGGCGATGTACGGTGCGCAGAATGGCATGCGACCGACGCCGCTTGGGCAAAGGGAGGTGGCAGCAGCTTCGGGACGGCGGGGACCGGGTGGCGCTGAGGGGCGGGAAGGGCGGGCTACGGCGGTGCGTGGAAGGGACCGGAGAGCCAAAATAGAGCGGGAGGTATTTAAGCCTGATGAGTAGGACCCTAATCTGGTGCTGGATGACGACGGGAAGCGGGGGAAGCCAATGGAGTGCGTAATTTGGTGGGCGCTGTAACGGGCGAAGAAGCGGTTTGAACGGCCAGGTAGGGAATCAAACGAAAGAGGGACTCACAAGTAGATACCCTGCCAGCGGCGTAACCTACCAGGGCAGCGGAAGGCCCGGAGCGGCGAGGACGAAAGTGGCGGGAGGAGGGATGATTGGTTCCTAACAGATACAAATAGCATGCGCCGGGCCAAATTGCTCATTTCGCACAGCCGATTCCCCAATGTGCACGCATATTTAGAGTCTGTGAATGCACAGGTGGGCTACTCATATTACACTGAAGGTATGCTACGCTAAATATCGGGCATTTAACAAGCAACGGCGAGCGGCCATTTCGGGTAAGGCGGGCGTACACAGCCACGCGCCAGGAGCGCCCCAGAGCAGCGAGCGGGCAAGCGCACGCGAGAAATTTCCAAAATGGTCATCTATTCGCGAGTGATACATCATGGCGCATCTATTGCGAGAACAGAAGATGTATCACGACCAATCTCTTCCGAGAGACGTGTGATGTATCAAAGCCCCACCTAGCCCTGGAACACAAAGGACTCACAACTCGGTGCGACCCGCAATAGCGAGTAACCCAGCTCGTTACTTGTGTGAACAATGCCCGTTTCATCTCAGCTCAGACGCGGGTGCGCACAGTGGAATGACAGCCACCACAAGGTTACCACAAGGCAAAAGAGCCTAACCCAAGACAGCGGGAAATCACTATCACTATCCGAGAGAGATTCTGCCAACGATTGGTCAAGATAATTGTCCATAGAAGGTGCACTCACCGCTGGGGGTCGATCCACGTCCACGGGCACTTATGTGTCAATGTACATTAGGATGGCGCGAGATACACACTGATATACGAGCCCAGTAGATGTACTCAAAGTCCATCTGACGGTAAAAGCGTCCAAGTCCAAGTCCAAGTCCATTTAAATAGCCTGCGGCGGGAGGTCTTGTCCCGAGCGCCTCCACGCAACCTTCACGGGCTCCGGATAACTGATCGGCGCCTTGTGCTCCGAGGACAAGTGCTTGTCGTCGTGCACGTACCACGAAAAGCGCGAGAATCGCGACCAGGAACGATTCTTCGAGGTCGAGGACCTATCTAGAGAGCCAACGGAGGATGAGTATGGTACGAAGGCGCGTAAATTGTGCAGGGATTACGCACCGCGACCGAGAACAAGAGGTAGCAACGGTGGTTTGTCGGTGGCGTGGCCGCCGAGAAAGTGCATAGTCGGGAAATGCCAAGGGAGACCGCGCTCCGTGGAAAAACGCCGTCGTGCCCGTATCCGCAGCAGGTAGGCGACGAGGATGATGAGGGTGATGAGTGCACCAGCACTGAGCAGAATTAGGAATACATTCAACGCGTTATTCTCCATGAATCTGAAACGAGACGTTAGGGGCGCCGCCGACGCGAAAGGCGAGTGTACGCACATCGTTTACACCTATGCCACCCGTATGAAAAGGAAAAAAAGAGGCCCAAGGCGGCGTCGTAGAAGTGGGAAGGAGGAAGAAATAAAGCGGGAGCAGAGCGGTAACCACAGAAGACTTGCAAATTAGCAGCATGGGCGACTCCGAGCTCTAAATAAAAATCCAGCGGTGATTGGTTACAGTTATGCATCGCTGTTGTTCGCTGTCCGGACCTGAGGCTGGATACTCGTTACTGCGAGAGCAAAGGTGAAGGAGTTGTTACAGAAGAAGCACGGCATGGCGAGTCAATAAGAGCAAATGTTGGTTTGCCGAGCGATGGCCGGTTTGAACTTTGAACTCGGTCTCTTTCGTTTTTGTTTTCACTGCGAGTTGCCGGATGTTGCACGGTAAGGCTGGTTACTGATTTTCATGGAGTTCAGTTGCAATTGTGGTGATGTGAGATAATTTCAAAGGCTTCCTCTTTTGACAGAAACTCCAGATACATTTACTTGAACTGGTCGCTCTGGGCCCGTGCTTCCACTCAACCACCCATTGGTTGAGCACTAGGTTCGATACTTGTTGAACCACTCGCGCGTTGTCTCCGCCAGGACCCTGCTAGTTTCCATGCCATCAAGAGAATGCCCCTCCTTTTCGAACCAATGCATCTCCACGCCCTGCTCCGGGCGCTCGTTCCGCGTACGGCCCTTCAGCGCGTGATAGTACTCCAGCCCATGCGTAGGGGTCACACGCAGGTCGGACCCACCCAAATGAAGTAGGACATTGGCCTTGACAGCATCGACGTATGCAATCGGTGACGAGGCGAATATCCGCTGGGACTCCGATGGTGTTCTGCGCGGCGGGAGGGCGTGGTTGTTGTCCTGCTCGACTCGAATAGGGAATCCTTCCGGCGACGAATAAATTGGATAGTCGATGTCCCATTCGTTGAAGTACTGGAGGTTCAAAAGAAGACCGCTGTTAATTGCACAAGACGCCGGAAAGAGAAAAAAAAAGGCTTGCCCAGTCGGGAATATCGGACGACAGAGGGTCTGTCGAGATGACTGGGTTGCGAATCACGGCGGCGGTAAATACATCGGGAAATTGGCCAATGACTTGTCGTATAAGTGAGTCACGCGAGAGATAGAAGCCGTAAAATAAAACGTACGGTGAGCAGTAAGAAACCCGCCGTGGCTGCCGCCCATGACGAATTGCTTGCCCTTGCCTTCGGCTGATATCCCGAGCTCGACGAGATGTCTGGCAGTCGCAAGGCAGTCTTGGACATCAAGAGTCCCGCAGTTGCCCACCAGCGCCCGAACTGACGTTTCGCCGAATCCTGTGGAGCCGCTGTAATTGGGCATAGAAACGCAATCTGCGGCACAAAATCAGATTTCAGGAGCACAACAAAAATCTGAGAGCTTCAATTCTTACAGCCTTCGATCGCGAGGGCTACGACGTTCGGCGAGAAAGCTGTCGCCGCTGAGCCGTGCGGCCCTCCGTGAATGTACTGGACGCACGGCGGCGTCGTTCGAGTGTCTCTGGGGCGAATAACAACTGTCTGCGTCTTTCCTCGATCCGGAACAGAAATCAGCGAATAGCGGAGATTCGACAAGGCAGTTCGAACTTGAGGATGGTAAGTATAGCTTAAATTTAGACGTTGGAAAAATACGTACCACTGGGCGAAATATGTGGGGAATAGACAACTCGCCAATTCACTTCGCCATTCAGATTCATCTGACCCAGAACGACCTCGTATGGGATACTCGGCGCACTGCGCGCGCATACGAGCCGGCTTCTTCCATCAGTCGCCAGCATGCTCCACGAGTATAGCTTCTCATCGGTATCTGGGGTCAGCTCGCGCACAGTTCCATCAGCGGTCGAGACCAAGAGAACTGTGCTGCGGGAACCCCAGTCAGAGCTAAACACGAAATGGGCCTCTTCGCCAAGAATGATGAACGGGGACACGGGTAGATTCGCGTCTAGATACAGTCCGGGGAAGCCGTCTGATACACGAGGTTCCCAGACGGTATCCACGAGGATTTGGGTGGTTGATTCCGCTTGAGCAAGATTGCGGGATTGGAGAGCAAACGTGCCGGCATGCGGTCCAGCTGAGGCGTGCGAGAGCCAGAAGAGCTTTGCCGTCCCGCCCACACTGCCGTGATAGATACGAGGGGAGCGGCAGGACAGGTGCGACGGCGTCAATTTCAAGGCCAGGCACCTCAGTGATACGGACGAGCTGTCATCAAGTTCGATATGGGTCGCGGAGGGAAGTTCGATCTCCCAAATTCCCGATGGACGGTTGAGACACCACTTTAGGCCTAGAAGTCGTCCGTCGCGAGTGTATTCGTAACCAGTCGCGTATAGTTTGGTCGGGTCCACAGGGGAGAAGACGGGTTGGCCGAAGAGAATGGTGTGATCATCAGGCACGATTGGGGACACGCGCGCAAGAGACGCTGTGGCCGGAAAAGCGGCAGCCTCCCAACGGAATATGTAAATCGTGGGCCGCTTCTTGCCTGCAAGAGTTTCTCCAAGATGAGGCGTAAATTTGAATTTATCGCAGGGATCCGTCGGTTCGTTCGCCTCAGCCACATACATGAACGCCAACTGAGACGGCGAGAATGATAAGCCAGAGAAGAACTCTATTAATTGTGTTGTCAGCAGCAATCTCGGGGTATTTTGAGTCTCACCGTCGGAGTAGAATGCACCATGGGACTCGGTGACATCTTTGGAAACCTCAAGAGCATCGCCGACCCACATCTCTAGGTACCGCTTCTTTTCCACCGTCTCTCGCAGTACCGCGCGGCGCGGGTAGCACACGGACCCATCGGGGGCGGCTATGGAGGCCACAATATCGCCCGTGTCGACTGCGGGGCCGGCTGAGACAGACTCAGAGCCCACAAAGATGGAAGTGGTGAGCGATCGTTTGTTATCCCGAACATTATCTTTTATAGACGAGTTCAATTGCACGACTGCATTTCTGTTAGCCAGCTGCCTGAGTATGTGTAGGCTATACCATAATCGTTCAGGAATTGGGCTGCAGTGGGGACCGGAATTTCTGACAAAGCGTTGTACATGGTGGTGAGATCCGAGTCGAAAGGGTAGAATCGGATTCGGTCCGGCCACTGCCACTGCCGAAAGAGGCACCAACCATCACGTGCAGTTCGTTTTCTCTCCCAAACTGAGAACTTTTCTCAAAAGTGCCAGTGGCCTCCAGTATCCAGTAAGTAGCGCGCAAGCTCTCTGTGGACGGAGTTCTGAATGGAAGGCTAGAGGCTTCCATGATGGGATGACATTATTCATCATTGTTGACGCACTGAATGGCAGTGATCAGGAGTAAGCTTCTAGCTTGATACGTGCCCGTCGGCGCGAGCCTTTCATCTGTGGTATATAAAGCTAACGAAGAGGACGCTCCTCGAAATTAATCTCTTCCCTCGTTGACCTCTTCCTCTAGTCAAAATGGTGGGCTTCAGTCTCAAGGTGTCGATGATCCTTTTAACTGCCGCAATTCTTCCGGCTTTCGGGCAACAGACGACTTTCAAATCCTGGGACAACAGCAACTCCCAATGGACAACTTTTCCCCATGCCATTACCCGCGTTGCGGTTATAGGTGCCGGGCCATCTGGCCTCCAGGCCGCAGCCCATCTCTTGGGGGCGAATCTAACCGTCCGCCTCTTCGAACGTGCTCCTTCCCCTGGCGGCAATTGGTTCTACACGGACGAGACACCGGCTCGGGAGACCTACCCGTAAGTACATCTACTTACCTTGTTCTCATAACCGCAGCCGATTTTTTTCGTTTTGTTTTTAGCAACAGCACAGTTAAGATACCGAAAGCCAATCTCGAAGAACTTCCCGCAACACACTACTATGAAGAGGGAGACGACGGGACGAGCCTTGCTTATCGATGGAAACAGCATTGGCTGCCTCGACCCGTGTGGTCTGACCTCCACACTAACACCCCTGCTGTACGCACCTGCGTTTACGTGCCTTACTTCCATCGACTAATCAGACTACCAGCCATACACACAGCTCCCTGGTATTCAGTTTCCTCCTGGCACGGTAAGGCGACTTCCGCCTGAAGTTTCCCAATCTAATGGGTCTCATGCATAGCCATGGTCGCTTTCTGTCCATGACCTGGAACGACACGTCCGCGCGTACGCCTCCATCCACGGACTTAATGTGAACGACCGGCCACGCTACGCCCCAGTAACTTCCTATTCTACTCGTGTCGAATCGATACAGAAGTGCAACGACACGTCGACTTGGAAGCTTACTCTCCGCCGGCTGCAGCGGTTGACCGAATCTAACCGGATCAGAGAGGACTTCTGGATTGAAGAGTTTGATGCGGTGGTCATCGCTACTGGCCATTACACCACAGCCTATGTACCTCACATCAAGGGCATCGACGACTGGAGCACTGCGACTCGGGACGGACGGTACAGTATGTATCACTCCCAATCGTTCCGCCATCCTGAGCGGTACGCTGGTAAGGTACGCATAAACCTATCTCTCCCAACTGTCTACAATCCGTGATTTTGTACGCAGACAGTCCTTATCATTGGCGCCTCAGTCTCTGCGACGGAAATTGCGCGAAGCATTGCGCCCTTTGCTCATCGGCTCCTTGCGAGTGTTCGGGTACGTTATAAATCTTCCATCGAGTAAGATGCATTAATCTTGTAGCCGAATAAATATCGCGACGAATATGGATTCGATATCCTCTTCAGCTTCCCCGATAGGACGGAACTCGTCCCGGAGATACTGTCATTTGAACCGCTGGATGGGCATGATCTCGGGATTAAGGAAGGGAAAATTCGGTTGAAGGACGGGTCTGTTGTATCTGCCACCACAGGTTGAATCCTATACCGACCTACGTTTTAGGTCTGCCATCGACGGAATCGACGAGGTAATGAATGTATATGTCCATTGTTTAAGTGATAATTCGATGAATTTGGGACAGATAATCCTTGCAACTGGCTACCGCCCCAACGATTTTCTTCCTGAACTGTACGCCTCCTTTCCTTTGGGAGGTCATTGTCTTAAATCCAATTGCCGTATCAGTGTGAACCCCGAGACCAATAAAAACCTCCATTGGACGGGGCACTACATCCACGACCCGACACTGGCATACATGTCCAGTCCGTGACGATTATTCTCATCATGTAGCTATATTAACCTTTCTCGCCTGTCGCAGCCAGCCGAGTGTGGACACTGGGCGACTACCAGGGCTACGGATTAGCCAAAGTGTGGACCGGGAAGGCGCGTCTCCCGAGTCGCGAGCGTATGTGGGCAGAATACCAAGATAAAAAGTACCGGTTCGGGAGCCCGTTCGACTTGATGCTCGCAGAAGGCGCGTATATTATACTCCGATCGTAGTTCAGTGCACCATTCTAACACTGACGTTTGTCGCGCGCAGGCCACAGGCGGCTGTTTATTGCGTGGCTCAACAGCGAGTCTCTGGAGCTCGGCGGACGATTCATTGAACCTCTACCCATCGAGTGCGGCCGATCCTTATAAAGTTACGAACGTTTCTGACCTGACCTGCTTAGCCTTCGGGAAGCCATGAATTACTTCGTGAACGCGCGCTGGAAAAAGGTTGTTACGAATCAATATCTCTGCGCTGGCTTTTCTGACGCTGTATATGGCAGGGCCTGATCTCATACGAGACATGGATGCGGTTCGATGATCTCCCGTCCAGCGAGTGGCCGAAGCCTGGACCACCATCTAACGGGCTGGAGTACAAGGTCGTAGGCTGGTGATCTTTTCGGAGCGCGTTGGGACTCGGGAGTGCATCGTGCGTGTATCTACGTCTAAAATTTGTTTCCGCTCGGAGGCGGGCCCACTGCGGCTGTCTTCGGAAGTGAAGCTATTGCATTGCTCTTTGGGACGGAAAGAGCCCACCCGAAGCTTCTCGACAGTAATATTCGCGATGCTAGGAGCAACTTTGCGGCGAAGGTTCGGCTGATTCAATGTGACCTTCAAAGGTTTTCTTCAAATCCTCTCGCAAACACAGTTGAACTCGTAACCGCGACCACATTACATTCAAAATCTCCCCTCTTTTAAAACGCCTTGGACTACTAGTACGATACGGTGACGTTGTAGCACTCGGTAGGTCCAACTGGACAAGCCACAGTCAGGAAACAAGGTCGAAGGATCTCTTATTGAGCTTACCAGGCTGGTAGCTGAGAGGTGTTCGTTAGCTCACTTGTCGCTTTAAGTTTCGAAGAAGGTAGATAACTCACGTTCCACAGGGCCCGGGGAGACCCGCACTGGTGTCGCGATCCTGCTTCACGAATTTGGTGACATCAACGGCGTCCTTGAGGTAGCAGCTAGGGCCGTAGACATAGGCGCCGGAGTAAGGGACGTATGCATAAGCCTTCGCGCCCGCAGCTGCGTCCACAAGTCAGTCACCACACACAGAAGAGCTCGCAAGAAACGTACTGGTCGCGCAGGACTTTGCGCAGTCGGCCTCAGTGCTGTTGAAGATGGTCGGCGACGACTGCCCATTATCCATGTCCCAGCCGGGGTACACAGCGAAGACGATCTCTGAGTCGGGGGCGGGTGTAGCGCTAGCGTTGGCCGTGAGGGCGAGCGCGACGAGGAGGGCAGAGATTTTAGAAAGACCGATCATAGTGCAAATTGGCGAAATGCGTTACATTGGGAGGAGCGCGCTGGCTGGATTTATACGTTTTTTCGAGGGTACGTATTTTTCGCGTGGCTGTATCTTCTAGTCGACGAAGCGCTCAGGGGAGAAACACGTGGAGGCCTTCTGCGCCTTAGTACGGGCTTCTATGCGGGCCCAGTCCTTCTGGATGCTGGACGCCAAATTAGATTTTCGTTTCAGAGCTGTTCAACTGGAGTGCAAACCGACCGACACCCGCTGTTGGAAAGCCGAGCCCTTCAACGCGCCAGCGTTGGTCAAATTCCCCATAATGAAGCTCTCCGCTGGGACTTGTCCCTCCAAACCTTTTCCCACCCCAGTTTGTTCGATGTTGTCGTTTAGGATTTCGGGGATTGCAATCAACGTTGAATAGCATTTTGAATTGATCCGCGTTTTCCTTCGCTACTGCCTCTCAGTTAACCTTGACTGCTTGACATGCCTCGAGCTGATATCAGGTCCCCGTCGCGCCGGTAAGGCCATAAGGCCATCAAGTGAATATCTGCATCCTGAAAAATATCAGCCTCGTTCGAGGATTCATTCATTCCCCTGCTCGAGCTACAAGTTCAAGTTGTCGCCCCAAAATCCCATGCTCAGTACCACAACGGCGACGGCGAGGTGGGGTCAAAGCCGAGCCCAGGCTCTTCTTCTTTCGCGACCTCGGAAGCACGCATGTACGTTGGTGAAGCGCGTCGGCTCGCTCTATTCTTCCGCCCTCGATTTTCGGAGTGTCCAGTAAAGGCCGAGGACCGCGACAATCCAGTCGCTACCCGCACCTCCCCTGCTCAAATTTGATGGCAAATCGCGTTGACGCATAGTATCACCGCAATGAGCATTGAGAGGGACCACGGCGAGTTGCGATGCACGGCTGATCTTCTTTTTCTGCGAACCCGGAAGCCTTTTCTGCGAACTCGGAAGCACAGATGCACGTTGTCGGACCGCGTCGGCTCGTTTTACTCTTCCGCCCCCGATTTTCTTCCAAGGGCGTTTTAGGGTTTGAAGGGAAAGACCGAGGACGTCAAATGGTCAGTCGGGTGGAGCGTCGTTGAGCCGCGGCGGCAGCTCAGTTTTGCACCCTCGGCCTTCGTAGGTCTGAAGGGAGGACCAAATTTGACGCGCCTCCATTCGAGCTCTATTCTTGCAACATCGCGCCCCGGGACCGATACATCTAAGCAGGTACACTGTGCTATATACTACAGTACTCGCGTCAGCATCCTTTTTGAACGCCAGATAGACATTACACGCACCTGAGATTTAAATAGCCACCCCTTCCTCCTCCTCCCTTTCCCCTTTTCCTCTCCCTCTCCGCACATCTCCCGCCGCCTCTACCCGAGAACTCCCCAAGAACAGAACACACCCCATTACGGCGGAAAATCATGCTTCAAATTGACCAGAATCATCTCCCCGCTGGCGAAGCGCCGCTGCACCTGCCACACGCTGATCGTGAGGAGGTGCTCGCATCGGGCGCATCGCTCTTCAGCCTCCTTGCTCTTCGACTTCGTCTTCGATGCAGGCGGTGGCGGCGCATCCATCCAGATGGTGGAGGTCTGGATGTTGGTGACGGCTGCGAGGGTAGAGGATTGGATCTTCAAGGCGTTGACGCTGAGAAAAAGATACGATCAGGAACAGAGGAAGAAGGGAGGGGCGCAAAAAGACACAGCACGCACTCAAACGCAAGAACGGTCTTCCCTATAATCTCCCACCCTACATCGACCACGCGCGCCGTAGGCCCACCGGGCGCGGACCCCACCACCGCGCACGTCCCGCGGAAGTCGAACTCGCGCCCGACGTGCGGCGTGGAGACGAGGCGCGTGAGGTCCGCGAGGAGCAGGTCGAGCGTCTGGTACTCGATCGCCTCGGAGGTGGAGTGCGGGAGAGCGGCGTGCGGCTTGATGGGCGGGATGACGACGTGTCTCGGCGGGGGCGGGCGCCCGGGGGCGGGGGGCACGGCGTAGGGCGGCGGCCCGTACCGTGCTCTCGCGGGGTCAAGGCGCTGAGCCTCCCTCGCCGGGTCGAGGCGCCAAGTCTCCTGCGGGTTATACCAGCCTACGTTAGAGGCGCCGTACAGCGGCCCCGGATTCATCGGGGTCGACGCCCCCCACGCGGCGGCCTGATACGGTGCGTTTGCGAATACCATCGGGTGTCCCTCGTACACGGTAGACTGCATCTGCAGGGCATAGATTCAATAAGACAAGAACAAAGAAAAACGGAGGAGCACGCACAGTGTTTACTATGACCGCGCGGCGCACTTGCGTTAACCCCTCGTCTGACTTTTTCGGGCGGCCTCTCTTCCTCTTGAGGTTGACGTTTGGCGGCTGCCACCGGTAGGTGACCCCCTGCGAAGGCGGCAGCGGCGGGGGCGGCGGCGGGTGAGAAGAGGACAACGTTTGACGAGCACACGACATGAGGCAGTGGTCGCAGTTTCGCTGCTGCTCTGTACACGGCTTTTCGTTGCTGCCAAGGGCCACCGTGCATTCGGGACACAGGATTGCAGAGCGCAATCCGATTCCTTCTGGTGACATGGACGGAGGTCCCTGACTCCGAGTCTCATGTGATCCGTCTTACACATCCTTCGCCAAACACTCATGTCCATCGACTTCGCCCCTCTCTCCTCAAATGCTTGCGACTCCCTCGCCCGTATAACCACCGGGAAGATCGAAGGCGTCCACTTTGTCGTCCAAATAACCGACGCAAATTTTCTAATCGGCGTTCCTCCGTTCGACTACTGCCTTGAGTTGTCCGACGGTGCCACCACCATGAACTGTGCTCTGTCTAGGGATCTCAATCACTTAGTCGAACCGACTGCGTCCACACAGAACAGGGTTGTTGCGCTAACGAAGATCCGTTGGTGTATCCGCCCGCGATGGGACAAGCGGTGAGTTTTGATTTTGTGCTACTCGGCTTCTTCTCACTCGGTTGAGGGCAGAGTAATGGTTGTGGAGGAAATGCACATCGTGGAGGAACGGGACCGTTCAATCGGCGCTCCTGATCGATTCCTGGCCTCATAGCAATCCAGGTTTTCAGTGACCGTTTATTTCAGCTATAGATGTATTAATCCTGACTACTCCGCTCAGGGAACTGCTTGCGATTATACTTATTGTATTGACACCCAAATAATATCTACCTTACCCTGGCTATCTACTCTCGAGACAACCGCGACCCTGGTTTAGTCGACGTTCTTGCAACGCAATACTCGAAGCCCCGCAAAATAACTCCCGCGACCCTGGTCTAGTCGACGTTCTTGCAACGCAATACTTGAAGCCCCGCAAAATAACTCCTCATACCGCAAATGATTGGCTTTTTACACTGGGCTGGTATTTGAGTCGGGCTCGGTAAGATCTCGGCTCCTTGGGTTCGAGTAGGCGCACACTATCATGCGTTATCGAACCACACAATCTTGCTGGCTCGACAAAGTGGCTGCGGACTCTGAGCCGCGGCGACTCGCCGCGAGCTGCCGCGAGCTAGATGCAAGCCTAACCTTTGGACAGCAATTCGGTTCGCTTCGAATCTGTAGTCGCAGCCTACCGACAAGGAATTGGGGTCGGTCAGTCAGCCCGTGGACTGGAATCTTGTGCAGTGTCAAAACCTACAACGAATTCTCAGATCCCGTCCGTCTCTCGGCTTGGTGTGTCGAATATCTCGGAACATACTTTGAAGACTTTTGCCGCTGCGCCTCGATCAATCGGAGGCAAGGAACTTGTCCGTTATGTCGTCTTGCGTCACAGTCCAACCTCACACGATTCGGGGGCCTGATGCGCGAAGCTCCGGCTGCATGAATTACTCGGGGCTGGACTAAGGTCTAGATAAACGGTAGATGTCCGTTCAACACCTCTCCGTGCTCTCCTCTCTACTCCGGCTGCTTCTTCCCAACACCCGTCTCCTCCAACACCCTCCCATCCTCCAGCACAACCCCCTCAGCTCCAACCATCACGAACGCAACCCTACACACCTCCCCCGTGCGATTCTCCCACGAATGGTTCGCCCCCCTCTGCACCATAAACTCTCCGGCCCTTACAACCCTCTCCTCCCCCCCATCCAGCACCAGCACGATCTCCCCGCTCACCACCACCGCGTAGTCCACGCTGAGGGTACGGTGCATCGGCGCGCGCGCGCCGGGGAGGTAGTCCGTGACGGCGAAGACGACGCCGGCGGGCGGGCAGCGCGGGAGCCCCGGCGCGAGGTCAGGGTAGGGCGTGCTGTTGGACGCAGGTACTGCAGAGCTCGCGTGGAGCGTCGTGAAATGCGCGCCCTTGCCCCCGAAAAGCGTGAACGGCTTCCTCTCTTCGTCGAGCGTGAACACGGATGTGCCGTCCGGGGTGTGCCCGGTCACGACGAGGCGGGGGTCGGGGAGTTGGGGGTGAGTGGAAGTGGAAGTGGATGAAGACATTTTGTGCGTTGGGGTGGGTGGGCTGGCTGGTTTGGGTGGGTTGGGCTAGGTGGGCTGGGTTTGTGAGGGCTGTAAGGGTTGCTTTTCGTTTGTAGGGAACGCAGTTGCAGGCGGTTTATATAGTCCAGAGTCGATCGGATAAACGGAGGTTGAAATTCCATATAAGGAAAGTTGCATCAGGCTCTCTAACAGTGTCTCTATTCTTTCAGATGCTTGCATGCCGAGCCTGGACGGCTCGACGCGCGGCCGTACGCATGCGATCATGAGTTGATACTTGCGGCCTGGAAAAGGGCAAAAATGGAGAATCTTAAACCGAATGCACCTGGTTGGAAATTCAAGTTGGAGTTTAAATTAATTGGTAGATCCGCTGCGGTCCAGTGTGGAGATGGGCATTGGTGGCTTCCGGAAATTGAGATGTCGTGTGAGGTGGAGGCAACATTTGCGTGGCCGCTGGAAACGGGTAAAAATATGGTGTATGGCAGATTTATTCATTGGGCGGAGGTCCAAAGAAACAAAAAATGCCCGCTAGCCGGATTGAACGACTGACCTCATCATGAACTCGCCCATATACGAGTGATGCGCTCTACCACTGAGCTAAGAGGGCCACTTAGTCTGGTTGAGGTACCGTCTACAGGATCAGAGGGAAGGACACGGATACCTCGACACGCTGGTGAGAGGTTCAAATAGTGGGCATGAAGAGTCAAACACACTCGACCGAAAGTGAAGGATGGAAATGCGGGTGTCTCGTTGAATTGGGCTCGATAAGAGTCATAAGACATATGTTCGATGAAAAGAGGGAGAGGGCACAGAACAGGTCGACATAGCAGGGCAGCGAGGGTGATGTGCGGTGGTCTGATGTCAACCACTGCATTGAGACCCCCACACTCATGGCCGGATTGCGCAACTTGGGGATGATGAATGAGATTTTGGGTTGTGAAAACAAGATAACACATTTAAAGCATGTTGGAAGTCACAACTCGGCTTTGCCTAGTCTCTCTTGACAGACGCTCTATCAGTACCAGCTCGTACCTCGCTTGATAGGCTTTGCCCGAATATTCTCGTACATCCCATTTCCTTTTACAGACTCAACCAGTAGTTTACAATAGAATATTCTAGATTTACTCCTAGGGACATAATCTGCCAATAACCTACTGCTCGGGCATTTGTTTGCTCTAGCATCACTGTAATCCTCTCAGCTATTGCAAACTTATTATCTTATCTCCTTCCTCACGTAATCTCAACAGAACATAGTCCCTCACCGGAACCGGAATCAGAACATATTATACTCGCGTGAGAGAGACGGAAGAGATTAGGTTGGGAGCAGCTAACTTTTATGTAGTGGGAACCATGCTGCGGGGCACAATTGAAAGAAACTAGAACAAAATTGGTGGCATAATTTAATGATGATTGTTTCGTTCTCAGTGAAAATAACATCAGAGGTAAAGACTGACACATTTAAGTTTGGATGCAACCATCAGATAATCTTTGTAAAGTATGTGTGCCATATTTGTGCCTCTGTCTCAGGTTTTCAGCCGATGACATGGACTGTGAGCGAGGTGACTGCATACTCGTTCCCAGCCGCAGACATGAGCTTTTGATGAGTCAATGTCTTCTATCATTATGAGAGGCCAGCAACCTGAGCTCGCTGTGCAAGCATGGTCGCAACAGTTGGTGCCTACAGAAATTATAATTTAGCCACGTCCCGGCTGATTGGATCAAATCCTTTCTGCCAGTGGAAACGGTGCAACGCAGAATACGCGATGGTATCCCAAGAATAGCCTTGGACGATGGTAGTCAGCTGAATTTGAGGAAACCCGAGCAACCTGGCCTCTTCCATATCAAGCTGTTGGACCCCAGATGGATCCAGAGACCAGTAGATCGGACACTCAGGCCATTGAACAGAAGTTGGGCCGCATCTGTCGGAAAATTCAAAATTAGTTGACCAGGCCATATCCGTTCTGACATGGCCTGATAGCCCGATCAGGCTCCGGGGGGGTTGATCAGGCTCGAAAAACACCAATAAAGGTTTATCAGGCCTGACGCACCCTGACGCACCTTGATCAGCCTGACCGGGCCTGATGCTCACTGGTCAGGTCAGGTCAGGAAATCTGGTCCAAGAAAAGAAAAATCAACACTCTCTCACTCGCCTATTTAAAGTCTTTACTAGCTAGTGACTCGGTTAGGACGCATACAACTTGACTTACTTAACGAGATGCACTCAAATCTTAGGGCTTGTACTGGCTTGTACCAGTTACTAGTTGGCAGGTTCGATCTAGTGACCGTGAGCAACCACGGAAAAACTAATGCGGCAACCGCTAATCTGCATGAATGATACAGGATACTGAAAATATGCGGGATACATACCGTCATTTTTCGAGCTGATCAGACCTGATACAGCATTATTGGGACCTCAGTGTCCGCCCCAAAGGCTTTGGGTCTCGGACAACCAAAGCCTTCAAAAGGCAGATGTGTTTGGGCCACCGGGCAACCCAAAGTCCTTGGACGAAGTCTAAGTTCCCACGGTTCAGACAGAACTACCGCCACCGTCGTTTGCCAGTATCCATTCTGCATCAAATGTGAGCCGCTAGTTCGATTTACTGTATCTCACTAGGCATTTGACAAGTCTGGATTTCTCAAGAGCACTAGCACCGGGTCCTTGTCAATGGGGATCGGGTTGAAAACTCGGGCTCAGCGCAGGGAGCATCTATATAAGAATCCACCTGGGTTTGACTTTGACCACACAAGCCGGACCGGGGATCCGCGCTCCACTGATGTCATTGCTTCTCGGCATACAGGTCGGCCGGCTTATTCCGTCCATGTCCTATCCTCACACGTTCATTGACTACGCCTTGGGCAACTAAGGCGCCCCGCCTACATGCAACCTTTACTCAATGGGTGCAAGGAAAGTTGACCGGTTGCTCCGGCCCACATCCGGTCATCCGTTGAGTTGTCGATTTCGTGCCCGAAGGCCGCGGGCTACTAGACGAAGATCTGTCCAGGTGCAGCACTGCGGCACACGCAATGTATATGAGCCTGATATCGAACAGAGGAACGGAAGAACACCAAGCAAAGTGAGAAATTAGAACCACACGATAAGTAACTGGCAGGAAACCAGCCATTATAGGCTATTCAAAGCGGCCTTACAGAACTAACAAGTTACTACTGTCGTACACATTTTTCCTTGCACTAAGACCAGAAGGCTAATGTGTTATCGATGGAATGAGTGCAGCCAAATGCTGGCCATGATTAGGATTGAGCAAGGATTGAGTTAACCGCCTACAAGCGACACGGTTATGTTCATGAATGATCTCAGACTGAGACATCCTTGAGCAATGAGCATAGCCCGTTGGTTTAAACTCAAGTGACCTCTGGGAAATTCAATGCTGCATTCACAGGCAAGAAGGGGATTTTCCGGTTGCGAAAACAGACATGCTGATGGGTGAGTGCCCAAATTTCGCCCGAAATGCCCGATGCAATCGAATGAAAGATATGTCGGCAAAGACAAACCAAAGCACTCGGACAAAATTGCACCCAAGATGATGCTCCAGCATTACGGCTGCTAATAATTCAGCCTGAATGGTGTTGGCCGCGTTACATAGATGAAACTGCGAACTGGCCACGAGGCCGCGAGGAGTCAACCGAAGGTTGACGACGAGCGGCGCGCTCAGAGTCTCATGGCTTTCCCAACCAAAATCAGATCGGTTATGTGCATGCATTTAGTTAAGCGGACTCCTCCGTGGCGTAGCACGGGCAGACTGCTAGTTATGGTTTAATTCTCAACATCGAGCATTTTACTATTCACGGAGACAGACGTGGATATAGTATATACTCTATATTTGGGCCAAATCTGGGCTCGGTTGACCAGGCCTGACACTACCTGAAGCCATCTGACACCGCCTGATACTGGTAGGCGGAAGCCTGATAGGGCCTGATACATGTGTCAGGCCTGATCAGGCGAATTGGGATTTTCCGACATCGGAATTGTTCTGCCGGGCGGACGAACAAATAACCGTTTAAAAATGAAGGCGACCGCACATCTTGAGATCGGGGCGTCGCAAGCCGCCATCTCCATAATGATGGTGTGGGCAACCTCCATTCAAGACTCTAAGTCCGCATCCGTACGCCGTCCATCTCTACAGTCCCTTCCATGCGTGTTTCAGGGTGGCGGCGAGCACAGCAGCTGAAATTCCTCACCCGACGCACCACCAATCCAATAACTGCCAGTGTTCAATTCATATAAGTTGTAACTCAGAACGCCATAATATTAATCTCGTAAATACTCATATAGGGAATCCATTGCTGGCACATGCTCAAAGCGCATGGCAGCCGAGAGCGAGGGTGAACTAGAAATGGTGCCCGAGCCTCCTGGAATGCTCGGCATCCGGCATCCCAGCGTGCAACTCAGCCACGGCATGACATTCTAAACATCCCGCCTCAATTATCAGTAAGTGTAACCTAAATTAAAGCAACTGAAAACAAACCACGGTACTTATTCTCAGAGCCTCTGCCCGGCACATGGAGATGTTGCTGATCGGTGAGTGTGGACAGACGCTCGACTCCTTCACAGCTGTCCGCTTGACGCTGTGTAATCATTCGGAAGTCTCGGGTTGGCAGGGATGGTGAGGACTCGAGAAACACCGACGCTCCGTCTTTTACCACAATGGTTTTATTGCACCCTTGCAGATCGGACAAACACACCGACGCAACCGCGCTCGTCTAAGTTTGGTTCCGGGAAAGCCAGCGGCTGTGAACGAGAGTTGTATCAAGGCCTGTGTGGAGAACTATTAGACCAATTCCCCCGGACCCACCCGGATCTTCAAAAAGTTCACGGAGCACTTCAATTTCTGTGGCATCTTCGACCGAAATCGAGATTTGGAATGGAGATGACACTTTGGGGCACCTTTCGGAAAGGAGGACTTTCAGGGCCGACACACCTCAAAGGGAATCCTTTCCGACGCGTTAAAACCGGTGTTTAATGACGTACAATTATCTGTGCTTTCGGAATGTGACTTTGAATATGGCGGTCAATTGGCACCTTTAATAAAAACACATATTTTTCGAGCTTTTCGTGTTTTTTTTTTTTTTTTGATTTCAAACTTTCGAGTTTTTTTTTTCGGAAATCGTGTTTCGTGTCTCTTTTTTGGGGCGTGTCCGAGTTCAATCATATTTCTTCAGGCCACGGCTGATCACGCCGGCGTGATGGGGCATCAGCAAGTGATGGCAGCTTGCGAAGACTGTCTAATGTCAACAAAATGGCAACCTGCAGAACCTGGCGGCTAGCCACCAAGGTTGGTCTTGCTGCTGGCTTCTGATTGGACCTTGGTTCCAACGGGCCAGAGCGCTATAGGGAGTGCATTGGCCAGAAGGACTGGCAGTAAGTAGGCCATCATCTCGGCATGCCGCCGCATGCACAGCCGTCCGGCCTGATGACACCCGATTCTGAACCCGAGCGACCGAAAAAAAGCACGAAACAACATTTCCCAAAAGAAAATCACGAAAGTCCAGAACCTCCATAAAAATCTCGAAACGGTCCAACATGACAAATATACCGCGCAAAGGCACAAAATATGCGTGTTTTATTAAAGGTGCCGATTGACCGCCATATTTGAAAGCCTAAGAACCACTTTCAATACACCATTCCTATATAGGAGAAAGAGTGACTTTCAACAAAGAAAGAAAGAGAGAACAAAAGGTCCTCTTTCAATGTTTCTTTCATCCCACTTGAAAGCACAACATTGCTATCCGGGGGAAACATTTCCTAGAGACAAATCTTCCCAGAAAGGAATGTATATCTTTCGACATCACTTTCCGCCGAGTGGAAAGTCACACTTTCCGTTGATTATTCTTGACGGAAAACCTTTCTTCCCTGTGATTGAAAAGCACTGAGTAAAGCAGTGTTTTCAGTTTGCCGGAAAGCAAAGGGGACAGCATTGGGAAAGCATAGCTTTTCGTGACTTTGAAGGTGCCACAGAATGTCCTCATTTCCGACTGGCTTTGAACGTGTTGGAAAGCATTTTTGGTGTGCGCGCAATTCCCAGGCTCAAAGCCATTTCGTCTTACCAACGTCTTACGCTCTCCGCTACTAGCAGCTTGGCCTCGAATCTGAACACTGGTTTGTCTCGCCGAGTTGTTTTTCGACTTCAAACAAGGGGGAACCGGCATTCAAACCGGCAACTAAGGGCCGGGTAGGTAGTCCGGCCGTCAGGCCGGAAAAAATTGTTTTGACCCCCTCAATATTCGACCGAAAAATGCTCCTGGGGAAGAACTGAAGCTTTTCTGGGCCTTGGAAGCATCTAAAATCCATCCTACAGGTTGTGCAGACTGACTGACCAAGAGCATCAATTTGGTTCCTAAAAGGCTAAAAGCGGTTGAAATGTGGTCTTGTTTGCCATCGGATCCAACATCAGTCAAATGAAATTCCGCTGCAAATTGCACTCCTACATGCCTTTCCGATGCTGGGAGCTAATTGTAATGTGCCCGCGAAGGTATCTGCGGCAGCTCGCAGATAACTGAACCGTCCGGCAACTCAGGCATGTGGGAAATTACCATATAAGGAGCGTGGGAATGCTTACGTTAGGTAGGTAGTCCCGCCGCTGGGTCGGAAAAAAGAAAATCGGCCTAAGGTTTTTTTTTGGAATGCCGGTTCCCCCTTGACTTCAAATTGAAGTTGTCATTGTCTTTGATTGAAAAAATTGATTCTCTCGAAGACTCCGTGAAGACTCAATGAAGACTCGAACCTTCTGGCAGAATACTCAGTACTTACTCGAAATTCTTCTGGGCAAAACTCAATGATTTCGGTGTGTGCTGAGTTGTCACATATTGATACAAGCCAAAGTTGTCACAATTAGCCTCAGTTCCGTTGTTTACCCGTGTCGGTGACCGGGGGTCCTTGCCACGTCGACATGGATGGCCCCAATTTCTTGGAACTTCCTACGGAGCTCATCATCGGGATATTAGCCAAACTCGCTGTCCTCGACCTTCGCAACTGCGAAGCGACCAACAATCGATTCTTGAGCGACCTTATCCGCGACTCAGCTTTGCTCCAGTACGAAGCGGAAAAAGAGCTCACATGTATTGAAGACACTCCTTATTCACGGCGGACCAACTCCTTGGTGAACCGTGTTGAACATATACGCCTTCTCCAACGTGCCTGGATGGACTTTTCGCATGTATTTACCCAAACAATCACCGTCGACCCGCGTGCTGCTTCAAGCCTGTGCAAGTTTGTCTCAGGAATCTGTTTCATGGGCGGAGTCCGAGGCCCTGTCGCGGGACTTCCTGATGTCATAAACTATGCACATGTGGCCTCCGAGAACCTCGGCTGGGAACACATCGAGATTGGGAGGCCCGTGGTGGATTTCGTTGTCGCAATCGACGAGCATAATCTGATGGCAGTGGTCACGTAGTGAGTTCTGCTCACATACGACTGACCAGATGACTGACCCCTTTATCCAGTACTCCGCATCGGAGCGACGATCAACTGTTGTCGGTGGACATTGTTCTACTCACCTTCTCGACTGGGAAACACCATGAACAGACTGAAAACCCGGTCATTCATGTGCACGACGTGGAAAAGTCCCGGAATGTGCCGCGTACAACAATTGATATCGCTGGAAAACATCTCCTGCTGGAGCTCGTATACGAAGACGAGGGAAAGGACCTCAATTTGCTCCACATCTTTGACTGGGTATCTGGTGTCCCCCAAATGGTAAATCCAATCGTCCACTACAGTATGTTCTCATTGACAGCTTCCCTAGGATCCATTTGCCATATCGAATCTCGGTTCTGCCTTCCTCGCCGAAGATACAGTGTTGTTGCCTAACGGTGAAGGAAACGCACTTGATATCTATCGGATACCGCAGACCGGCCAAGCTGCGATGATCCATTCCTTCCATCTTCCTCCGCTCACACCATCCTGCTCCATCGCCGCTATCGTCTGCGAGGTGTCCCCGAGCTGTTCGGGATCCAACTCCCATACCGTGCCGGGGGATCGGCGAAGATACAGCAGTGATTTCGAAAAATCTCTTATGGTCATATCTTTCGACATCACCGGGACTGATGAAGACAACATAGACCGATTTCTCTTCGTGTTCCTACGGGACGAATTTGTGGATATGCTCAACAACAGGAGGAAGACAAGTCACTCTTCCACCGAGTGGCCCTTGTGGGGCCCTCTGCTCACGCGGTGGATCAACACTGCAACGATTGGTAGCGGGACCTTCTGCAATATGTCATACGGGCGGCGATTCGTTTGGGTTCCTTTCGGCACGGTCGACTTGCATCCGCCCATTATTGTGCTGGACTTTAATCCTCACGCAATGGCTCTCGCGGAGGACAATAACGGCTGCTGCCCGACGGCCGTAATGCGTGTTGTGAGACGTACCCAGGTCACCTACACTCGACACCATGCATTCACAGGTGTTGTAGAATCCACGCTACCGTACGTCGAGACTGTGTCGGCGGATGATTTCCTGTACCATCGCGTTGCAATAAACGAGGACACCATTCTGGGATTCAAAGTAGGTGGCTAGTTCCGCATGTGACACGTCCTTTCTGATTGATGTTGTAGATGAGCGACCCTCATGAGTTCGCAGTCCGGTCTATCGATGTTTTACTAATTGGACCGGTTTGAGGAGGTCCGATCGCGATGCATCAAATTTAGATCACGACATACGGGGCTAGCGCTGGTTTCGAGCTTGTCTCGTGCAAATGCCCGAGCAGTAGGTTGTTGGCAGATTATGTACCTAGGAGTAAATCTAGAATATTCTATTGTAAACTACTGGTTGAGTCTGTAAAAGGAAATGGGATGTACGAGAATATTCGGGCAAAGCCTATCAAGCGAGGTACGAGCTGGTACTGATAGAGCGTCTGTCAAGAGAGACTAGGCAAAGCCGAGTTGTGACTTCCAACATGCTTTAAATGTGTTATCTTGTTTTCACAACCCAAAATCTCATTCATCATCCCCAAGTTGCGCAATCCGGCCATGAGTGTGGGGGTCTCAATGCAGTGGTTGACATCAGACCACCGCACATCACCCTCGCTGCCCTGCTATGTCGACCTGTTCTGTGTCCTCTCCCTCTTTTCATCGAAGATATGTCTTATGACTCTTATTGAGCCCAATTCAACGAGACACCTGCATTTCCATCCTTCACTTTCGGTCGAGTGTGTTTGACTCTTCATGCCCACTATTTGAACCTCTCACCAGCGTGTCGAGGTATCCGTGTCCTTCCCTCTGATCCTGTAGACGGTACTTCAACCAGACTAAGACAACATGGCCCTCTTAGCTCAGTGGTAGAGCGCATCACAGTGCCAGAACCGGTGTTTATCTGACTGCTGGTCCTGATCTGGATTCCCACCGGAGCTCGGGTTCGATTGTGGGACACCGGTCTGCTCATGAGGGATTAACTCAAATCTGGCCTATTCATAACTCAATTTGCTCGACAGTTGGTATCTCTGCAAGAACTCTGTGAAAGACGGCTCTCAGCTATATTTACCCAATCTGTGTGCACCTGTCCTGCCCTTTGGCCGGAGAACACTGTCTTGATCCATATTGCTCTTATCGCTAAAGCTGTTCGGGGCACCGAGAGTGTAATAGACTGTCAACTTCTGAGAAGTGAGCAAAGGCGCTGCTCTCGCCTAACGGTTGAACGGAGCGTAAACGGAGGTTTTACCTACGCGCCGCCGAGATGCCCGGGTTGAACTTTGCCCAGCACCTCAATTCCGATTACCGGCCCGTAGAATGTATTGCACTAACCGGGGATCATTGACAAGTACTAGACAGAATATGTCTAGCCTGTATCACTTTTCACTGCAATCAAATATCTTGATGATGTTGCGCGTTCCGGATTGAAAGCGTTTCCTGTTGGATTTGTGTTTTTCATACCATTTTCCATGTCGGGCTTAACTAGGGTTATAGACGAACGGAGAGCATCCTCCCGCTCCGGTACGCATGGGAGTTGGAAATATCGATCACCACAGTCTTGAGCAATCCTGGTTCGCTCAAGATTCGCTCAAAACTTTTAAAGTCTATTGGGTTGCGCGATCATGTGATCAGGTTCAATTTTTTGACGGAGTTCATTTGGCGAGTTGGAACAGCACCCCAGCGTTGAGAGCAACTTTCAGACGGGAGATGCCGACGGGCCATGCGCTCTCTCAGCGGACGAAGAGAAACTATAAATGGTGTCTCACCTGCTGGAGAAAAGTCGGCGGAGGATTTTCAGGCTGAGACTCGGAACATGCACAAGGGGCAATTTACTATGCTCCTAGCGCCGTGTAAGACGGAAAGTTTGAACTCGCCGTGTTTCATTCTTCCCGTGTGTCTGAAAGCGACGGCGATGGTTGTACACGTTCTTCAAGTTTACTTACAAAGTCCCCCAAAAGAAGCAAGGATTCGAGGGAACAACAATGGCGGTTGAATTGAATTTGTGAAGAAATTGACGACTGGAGCGAAGGCCTCGCCAGCTCGAGCAGACGATGAAGGTCACCGTGATCCGTAACGCCGACCCTTTTGGCCCAAATTGTGTACTAAATTCTCTTTTGGGACCAATTGAATCCAATTGTGCTCTCCTCTGACTCCCATGTACTTATTGTTCTATCGCCCAATGCACAGTCCCTCCTCCCTTTCCTCTCGCCGCGATGCTTGCATCTTCCTCCACTGTCGACTCTCGGTTCCTCGATCACGACTCGCCACAATCCTCCATTTCCACTGACGCAGACCACTACGAACACCGCTCCCCACAACCTCATCCGCCGGCACCTCGTAATACTCCTCGGGCATCCATTCGTCTTCTATTTTCGCAAATATCCGCGCGCCATTGCCTGCTTCTTTTGACCCCGGCCATCCTCTCGTCCCTCGTTGCCGGCGCAATCGCGCCATTCATGACCCTCGTCATTGGCCAGGCATTCGACGCGTTTGCGAGGTTTCCCCTCACCCCCAACCCGCCGCGGTCCGCTAAGGACGCGTTGCTGCATGCCATGGCTGTCTCAGCCTTCGAGCTGATCGGCCTTGCTGTCGGTTCCGTCGCGCTCAGTAGCCTTATGAGCAGCCTCTGGATTTGGACTGGCGAGCACAACGTCATGGCCCTCCGCAAACGGGTGTATGCGGCCGTCACGCAGAAGGATATGGTGTGGTTCGACACAAAGATGGGTGCAGAGGGCACCATCCAGACTTCTCAAGGGGCGGGCGGGCTCATGGCAAAGTTTACCAGGTATGTTTCATTTAGCACCCCGCACTATTCACATCGTTTGTTCATCTCAATTGGCAGAGAGACCGACGAAGTGCGGGAGGCTTCCTCGCTCGCCGCTGGACGACTCATCCAGTACATCACCACCTGCCTCACTTGCCTTGCCTTGGGATTCATGCGGTCCTGGGCACTCACCCTTGTCATTCTCTCCGCCATGCCAGTCCTTGTGGTTGTCCAGATCCTCTCTCAGAGATTGGCCGGTCCCCTGCTTAATGTCGAACGCGTCACCGCCGCAATGGCCGCGACCCATGTCGATCGTGCGATCACCTCTATCAGTACGGTCAAAGCCTTCAACGCCGCGCCTTACGAGCAGAAACATCTTGGTACCGTTCTTGACCGTATGACCACTGCCGCCAAGAAGCTCAACGCGGTCTGGGGCCTGAGCTCCGGCCTCGCGCAGTTTGTCATGATGACTATGTTCGTGCAAGGTATTGCTGCAGTGTGGTTTTGCTCTGGAATGTACTTATCTTCAATCAGGTTTTTGGTTCGGAAGCAAACTTGTTCACGATGGCAAGATTGGCCCTGGCGATGTCATGGCTGTCTTCTGGGCATGTCTGATTGCGACAAGCAATATGCAGATGTGTATTCCGCAACTCATCGTGCTTGCCAAAGGCAAATTCGCCATGGCGTCCCTCCTAACCCTCGTCGACGACGACGAAGGCGACACGATCCCTATCACGCCCTTTCTCAAATCATTTTCCACACGCTCCCTAGGCAAACAACACCCTTTGCGCAAGATCCTCCCCACACAATGCACGGGCGAGTTTGCCCTGCACAATATCACATTCGCGTACCCTTCACGTCCTACGGTGCCCGTTCTTCAGGACGTGAGCATCTTTCTCCCCGCCTACGAAACTACCTTCATCGTCGGCTCTTCCGGCTCCGGTAAATCCACCATCGCGCATCTTCTCCTCGGTTTGTACACACCTCAGGCGGGTGAAATACATCTCGATGACCAGGACCTGCGGTTCGTAGACGACGAGTGGCGTCGACTGCACGTCGCGGGCGTTGAGCAAGGGTGTATTCTGTTCGATATGAGTGTGTTTGACAATATCGCGCTGGGTGCGGGTGGGCGGACTGTTAGCAGGGAGGAAGTCAAGCAGGCATGCATCATTGCGTTGATGCACGAGTTCGTCCGCGATCTCCCCGCTGGGTATGACACGATGCTTGGTACAAATGGCGCGAGCCTCAGCGGTGGACAGAAGCAGCGGCTAGCTATTGCGCGAGCAAATCTACGGGACCCTACCGTTCTGATTCTCGGTGTGTTCCCTTTGCTGCCATTTACAACCGTTTTTACTGATTGAACATCCCGATTCTCAGATGAAGCAACATCTGCCTTGGACCCTACCTCCCGCATCCTCGTCTTCGAGGCCATCAAACATTGGCGTAAAAACAAGACCACTATCGTTATTACGCACGATCTACCGCAGATTGGGTCGAACGACTATGTGTACGTGCTCAAGAACGGTGTTGTCGCCGAGCAGGGTTACCGATACGACCTTGAAACCACCGCGGGCGAATTCAGTAGGATGATGGTGTCGCAGGGCGCCACCGGCGGCTATCTTCCTGAGAAGGAATGCGGCACGCTGTCGGAGGTTCACTATCCCTACGTATACACCTCGATCCCAGAAGAAGACCTGAACGTAGAGCCGAGCGTAGCGTCGCACTCCAACGTTCCGTTCCCGATGACGTTCGATTGGATGTTCGAAGTTGTTGCGGATCTGACCGCAGGCGTCCCGCATCCGTTTCCTGATAATCCGCCCGCTACCGCATCTTGGCTGGACACCCCAAGGCAGCGCCGACCGTCCAGCGTATATGAACCGCCTGTACTTCCGTCACCTGCAGTCACGGTGTCGACAGGCCGCTTCAGCCTGCAGTTCCCGGCCACGTCAACGTCGACCGTGTTCTCGTTCAACTCGTCTGCACCGCTCGTTGCGGGCAAGAGAGAGGACGAAAAGATGGAGCACCTCCGTACGAGTGCTTCGTCGCGTCAATTGGCGGCCCGTGTTCGAACGCGCTCGGAGGCGGCCAAGATTCTTCCGGTAGTTCAGATCACGGCCGACTCCTCTTCCAAACCCGCGCAAGAGCAGACACCAGCACAGCAGCTCTCCATCTGGGCCCTCGTGCGCAGATTGTATCCAACGGTCCCGTACAAGCTCCTCGTCGCGCTCGGCGTGGTTGTGTGCCTAATCAGCGGCGCCATGACCCCAATCTTCTCATACCTACTCTCACAGCTGTTTTACGACGTCGCGACTGGCGCGCATGACACGAGCAAGATCAACAAGTACGGGTTTATTGTACTGGCCACCGCTGCACTCGACGGCCTGTTCATCGGGATAAAATATTTCCTGATGGAAACGACGTCGATGTGGTGGATCACCAAAGTGCGCAAGGTGTGCTTTGAGCGTGTGCTCGCGCAGGACAAAAAGTGGTTCGACAGTTCGGAAAACGCGCCAGTGAAGCTCGTGCAGGTTCTTATTAAGGACGGAGACGACGCGCGGAACTTGATTGCAGTCGTGCTTGGACAGCTTGCTGTTGTGACGAGTATGCTGGGCGTCGGGCTCGTATGGGCTCTCGTGAAGGGATGGCAGCTCACTCTTGTGGGCTTTGCCATCGCGCCGGTGTTTGCAGTCGCGATGGCCGTGCAGACGGGGCTCGTCGCCAAATGCGAGTTGCGAAACAAGCGCGCGCGCGAAGATGTTGCGCGGAGGTACTACGAGGTGTGTTTCACTTTGATTGTTTTCACTCCAATTTAACACCGATTGCAGGCGATTTTGAACGTCCGTGGAATCCGTTCCATGGGCTTCGAAAACATCTTCAAAAAGCAGTTCGACGCGGCATCGGACAAGGCGCTTTCAACTGGCGTGAAAGGTGCTTTCGTCGAAGGGTGCACATACGGCGTCGCCAGCGGCCTCATCTACCTCGCCGAGGCGCTCCTCTTTTATGTCGGCGCCGTGCTTGTCGCCCGAGGGACTTACTCGTATCTGCAAATGGTGCAGGTCATGAACCTTGTGGTTTTCACGGTAACGATAGGATCTCAGCTAATGGCGTTCAGTGAGTCTCTCTGGCTACTGCGTTTCTGAATGGTATAGTTGATGTTATATTTCCAGCTCAAAAGATCGCCAAGTCTGTCCAGGCTACCCGAGATTTCAACGAGCTACTCGGCCTTTCGACCAAAACCGACGGGTCATTGGGCATGGCCTGCCCGCCGTTAGATGGGCCAATCACCTTCCGCAACGTTCAATTCGCGTATCCCGAGCGCGCCGACGCCCCCGTCCTCCGGAATATCAGCCTCGAGATCGGGGACGGCGAATGCGTTGCCATCGTCGGCGCTTCAGGCTCTGGCAAATCCACCATTGCAGCCCTGCTTCAACGCCTGTACGAACCCCAAGACGGCAACATATTCATAGGTTTACACGAGCTACGTTCGATGAATGTAACCCACCTCCGACACCATGTCTCGATCGTCAGTCAGAACCCCAACCTTTTCGATGCCACGATCGCACAAAACATCGCGTATGGTAGCACCGACCTCAGCTTTGCCGACATCCGCCGCGCCGCACAGGCGGCGAGTGTGCACGATTTCATCATGTCGCTGCCGCACGGGTACGATACGATGGTCGGCGAAAATGCAGCTCTCATTTCTGGGGGTCAGGCTCAGCGGTTGCAGATCGCGCGCGCCCTCGCCCGACCGTCAAAAATCCTGATCCTCGATGAATGCACGTCTGCGCTCGACTCGGCGAATCAAGCCGTCGTTCTTGAGACTATCCGACACGCCAAGGTCGGGCGGACGACGGTCATGGTCACTCACAAATTGCCCATTATGCAGATGTGCGATCGCATTCTGGTCGTGCATGATGGGCGCATTGCAGAGCACGGCAGCTTTGAACACCTCATGAAACGGAGGGGCATCTTCCAGCAACTCGCCAGCGGCGGTGAATGGGAATAATATCTTCGCCTTCGATCTTCTCACCATCGAATAATTTCTTACAATATAACTCGTATTTAACGGCTTCTGGCCAAGCATATCATGATCACACACACAATTTATTTCTAATCTACACTAAAGTACTTATGGCAGTCTCCAAGCCTATGGGAATAAACGGGACATGTTTTTCACCACCTTGAGTCTCCGCGCTAACCGTCAACCATTCCAGAAACAGCATTGGACCAATCGAACTTTTCCCAAACCCGGGGCCCAAAAAACGTCCTCCATTCGGTATTTTCAGCTCCCGGAGCTCTGAACATATCGTGTCTAGAGGGACCCCGACGGGTCCTTGAGATGATTCGGGTCGCAGAAACACCCATGCGGCGCGGGTATCGCAGCTGGAGCTTATGGTCCGAGGGGACTCGCATTACGCTGTTCGGAGGTTATCCTCGGAGAGAAGTCTTCCTTAGAAGACCATTGTAAGAGACTAGTGCGTTTTCAAATCTGCCTCGGCAGTTTGAACTCGTTTCAGGTCGACGGAGCTCGGCGTATTCGACCTGCTCCGGACCGAATTTTCCGAATGGCTGTTTAAGCATCCTCCGAACTCGAAAACAATATGCGAATCTTGGCCAGGTCTTCCAGAAATCAAGAATTCCAGGACGTGGTATAGGTCATGTGACCACGTTCAACTTCATGTTCAACTTTGGTTCAACTGTTGAGGTCTTAAAAAACAGCCGTTAGTTTTCGATCCGACATGGCCGCAATTCAAGATTAATAAACGCCGTCCCGCGCACAGTGCCTCAGCGGCCCACCTGCGGTGGACAATTAGATCGGAGTGTGCGGAGTTCGAATGGGGTCCCGTAGGTTCTCTGCATTCCGCGTAGGAGATAATGATAGACCGAGATTCTAAACGCGATAAATTTCTTTTGTCCCGAGTGAAACGGTGACGGCGGTGGTCGGAGCGGCACAATGAGAACTGACTCCAGCGTTATGGACCTAAACCGATGCGGCCTGGTAGAGCAAATTCCAGACAACAAGATTGATGGCTCAGTGATCAGCGCTCAGGATTGGGGCTGGGGACCGGGAGGGATTCGCGAATTGATACCGACCGCCTGTCTGGGAAATGCGTTCAACATCCACCCCCCGGCTGACCGGGAAATGGTCTCCTTTGCTCCGCAATAATTGAAATATTGTCTGGCTTGAGGATGGCGGGGTTGGTCAGAGTGATCGGCACGGCCTTGTTGGTGCCCCATGGTCAGCTCCGGTACACTGCTGCCAATACCACCGGAACCGAGGTATAAAAGGCAAGAAAAGTATCAGTATACTCCAGATTCGCCTACCACAAGCATAACAACTACACCTCTAATAACCACTCCACTCATCCTCCCAGTAATGGACTCTTTCACTGCTACCACATTCAAAGTCGACGACATCGTCCTCCCCCCAGTCAACGATGATAGCGGCACCGGCTCCAGCGGCAGCTGCGTTGTCTGCAAAGACGACACCTCCCTCCCCACCGTCGACGAGGACAGCGGCACCGGATCCAGCGGCAGCTGTGTCATTGCCTGAATGGCAGCTCAACCATTAGCGGCATAATCAACCGTAAGTTACTTATCCGGAGATTCATTGTTGGATCGTCTGACGGACCAATTAGACCAGCGGGCGGTTCATCCGGGTTTCATTGTCTCGAGCTTAGTTTAGTCTATGTTACCTGTGGAGATTGTCAACTTCGCCCTTTTGTGATACGGACATTGTCACCCTTGCGACTGTGTTAACAATTTTTGCTTCATGTTACGCATTCACGGTAGACTCGCCTTTCAAATCCCGGACCACGACGATTGGCTGGTTGACCGCCCTGAGAAGCGCGTCGGCGCCTATACGGGAACGCAATCTCTCCCCCCACCTCAATGCCCTCGTATGATATCCACCCGACAGTGTCGTCCACAGAATCAAAGCACAGCTGCTCATATCCGGAATGCACCAACACCCGATTACGCGGCGCATCCATGCAACTGCGCACGCTCTTTTGACAATCCGCGGCTGAGGTTCGCCCTGATAACGCGGCGCAGAACACAGACTGTCAGAGAGCGGACTGGGAGAGCCACAAGACGGAGTGTTGGGTCCAGGCAGCTCGGTTGCTTGCGTCTGCCACGGCCAAGGAGAAACCCGGGCTCGCAGAGGACTTTACTGCTTGGAGCGGTGCGATGGGCGCGATGCTCTTCACCTGGATCTGTGCACATGGTATGTCCATGGTCGTGATCAACCACCGAACGAGGAGTTGCGTGCTTCCATGTCAGGCTTCGCTGTGTACGACCAACCCCAGCATATTTAGACCAAATTCGTCTTGCTCGTTCTACGGGAGAAAATGGAGCGAGCATCCTTTGGCTACAAGAGCATCATGGTGTTCGACCGTTGCAGAGAGAGTAATCGGAGGGCAGACCGGAGGTGCCGACAGAACCCTCGAAATTATTCGCGCCTCGGATGAACGCGCAAAGAGGGCGGGGAAGGCTGGGACTGCTTTGCTTGTCGTCTGTATAAGGCCACCGGAAGGAAATGCCGCCAACCACGTCCTCCGCTGCATGCCTGTTGTGCTTGCGCATGGAGGAGCTCAATCAAACAGGCCGGATTGGATGGGAAACACACATTACATAACGAAATCATAAATGAGAGCATTAAAGAGGAAGTGGCGCAGAGGGAGAAGAGAGGAGTCCTGGTCCTCGAGGAATGCATTGTGGATCCGGATGTAGTATGTACTATCCCTGAACGTATCATTTAATCCACAATTTGGACACTAAGACTTCTATCAGCATCGCGTCTACGTCGAAAACTTGACGAGACAAACCTTTAATATCCCCCGCCTCCTTCTTGGCGATGAACACCTCCGCCCTTGCCCAGATGTCGCGTCCTCCATGCACGCCCGTCTCCCAGTCCTCCACCCGGTCGGGACAAATGACCATGAACAGCCTAGCATCCACTACCTCGCCCTCCCTCACATCCACCGCGCTGCGCCGCGCGCTCCAGATGACGCCCACCGCGCGCAGCCCGCGGCAGTGCGCGAGCGCGCCGCGCAGCACGCGCGGGTGGAACTTGTCGCGGAAGGACAGGTGCGTGAGCAGGGGCGCGCGCGCAAGGGCGCCGTAGAGGCGCCAGTCGTCGAAGGGGGCCGCGAGGACGTCGAGGTGCGTGAGCGCGGCGAAGGAGAGGACGCGGCCGACGTTCAGGGGCGTGCCGAAGAGGTGCGTGAGGTCTGCGGAGAGGCGCGTGAGGGGCATGGTCTGCAGGGTGGGGAGAAGGTTGGGGGGTATGGGGAGGGCGAGCCAGAGCGCGAGGGTGCGGGTGCTGGTGCAGGCGGCGAGGAAGGCGCGCAGCTGGTCGTAAAAGAAGGCGCCGGAGATATTCAGGTGGTGGACCTGGGATGCGAGGAAGGCGGCGTCGCGGGTGTCGGCGGGGGTAGGGCGCCACTCGTCCCGATGTTTGGCTGAGCGATCTAGGACGAGGGTGTTATACAGCAAGGGCTCGATCCTGAGATCGTTCTCGTATCAGCGTCGATTCGAGACAGATTCAGGCAGACGTACCACACATGCACGCGATGCGCGACCCGCAGATACTTCGGTATGTCCTTCCGGCTCGCAAGAGCAGCCAGCTCGAAGATGCATCTTTCCAGCTCCGGAGGAAGTCGCGGCATCCGTGCACCGTCTGAATCTTCAAAATGCGCCAAGTCCATGTCGTCTGAAGTCATACAAGTCTCCAGGGTGTCTGTCAAGGCTCAAGCACAAGAGTAGTCAAAGTGGGTACCACCGCGTCATGAAACCCAGGCCCAACCCAGGCCAGAGAATTTATACAGATTCCAGCTGGTTAACATCCGCGGCCGCAGGAGCGCACGCCGCAGGAAAGCGCAGGATCTTGGCCGCAGTCACCCTCAAGCTTGAAGCAGCTCCAAATTCCTGTTGGCTTCGCCCCCGCATATTAAAGTCGATGTCGCGGACCAGAAAGAAAAAGTGCACAGCCCCACCAGCTGCACTCAGCAATCATCGGTCGCATCTCAAGCTCGCGTTTTCTTCAAAGCAACTCGACGACACATCCCACAAAGAGAACGAAGAAACTTCATACGTATGTAGTATACAAAACACGACCAAGTACATACTCCTATCGTTTAGCGTTACATTTCATCGTCCTTTTCAGCGTGCGTATGTGATGAATCCCGGCACCCCAAGAGACAAGAGACCTCGAGCGCGGTCCGCTCACTGGCGGTGCCCGAGGTTGATGTGCACGGCCTTGACGTTGGAGTAGTTGTGCAGCGCGTACTCGCCGAGCTCGCGCCCGATGCCGCTTTGCTTGAAGCCGCCGAAGGGCACGTTCGCGTGGAGCTGGTTGACGCAGTTGACCTGGAGGGGGACGTCAGCATGGCACGGAGGGAAGGAAGGAGAGAGGGCATACCCAAGCGGTCCCAGCCTGCAGCCGGTGTGCAGTCTCGATCGCGCGGGTGATGTTCTGCGAGAACACCGCCGCCGCGAGCCCGTACACTGTGTCGTTCGCCTGGCGAATCACGTCTGCGAACGCATCAATCAGCATCAACTCCGGCTTTGAAGCGAAGGAAAGGAGGGGAAGGAAGAGACAACGCACCCTCCTCGTCGGTAAACTTGATCACAACGCCCACAGGCCCAAAGATCTCCTCCTTGACGATCTTCATGTCCGGCGTCGTGTTCGTGAAGATCGTCGGCTCGATGAAGTAGCCCTCCGTGCCGTGGCGCTTGCCGCCCACGTGCAGCGTCGCGCCCTCGGACTTGCCCGACTCGATGTAGCCCATGATGCGCTGGGGAGGTGCGTTAGCATGAGCGTCGTGAGGGTGAGGGGAGAGAAGCGCGGAGCCCCAGCGGCAGTCGGGTGCGGGCGCGTGGGGGACGGGGGAAAGAAGAGGGGGAGGGAGGGAGGGGAGGGAGGGTAGGAAGGGGAAGCACGGTAGAGGGAACAAGGTAAAAGCAGAAAACACTCACATCATACTGCAACTGGCTGACCTGCGGCCCCTGGTCCACATTCTCCGCAAACGGGTCCCCGACCTGGATGTCCGTCGTCCGCTTCGTGAACAGCTCCAGGAACTTGTCGTAGATCCCCGCCTGCACGAAGATGCGCGAGCCCGCGCAGCACGCCTGGCCGTGGTTCCAGCTGTAAGATGAGCGACGTCAGTCGTGATGATAGAGAGGAGGAGGGGTAGAAGGAGCGGAGGTGGGCAGCAGGAGGAATGGGAGTGGGAAGCGGGAACGAAACGATAAGTAGCTTGAGAGGGAGTGGCGGGTAGGGGGTATGGTAGGGAGAGCCGTGCACGCCGAAGGGCAAACGACGATCGATACGAGAGGGTGCGGAGCGAGATGAAGGAAGACGCAGAAACGATGAAGAAAAACTCACAAAATCCCATGCGCAGCCCACCCAACCGCCTGCTCCAGATCCGCATCGTCAAAGATGATGTTCGGGCTCTTCCCGCCCAGCTCGAGCGTCACGTTCTTCAGGTTCGACGCCGCCGCCGCCGCCATGACTTTGCGCCCCACGAGCGTGGAGCCGGTGAATGCGACCTGTGCGAGGCGTTAGCTACACGCATGGGAACAGGAAGAGGGGAGGGGAGGAGGGAAGGGGAGGAAAGAAACACACCTTCTGGATATCCATGTGCTCCGCGATCGCCTGGCCGACGGTCTGTCCGTATCTGTGAAGATTATTCGTCAATAAAGTCTTCGCCGCGAAGGTGCATGGAAGGAAGACGCACCCAGTGACGACGTTAACCACACCCGGGGGGAAGCCGGCCTCCTTGATGAGGCTGCACATGCGCAGGGCGGTCATGGGGGTGAACTCGGAGGGCTGTAGAAAGAGGGTCAGTGAGAGTTAGGAGACGGGCGGGAACATAGTAATGCAAGGATAAAAAGGTGTAGAACGGGGGAAGGTAGGAGGGGGAGGGGAGGGGGGCAAGAGGAAGCAGCGAAAGGGTACAAAAAGGGAGGGGTACAAAAATGGAGGGGTGCAAAAATGGAGGGGGACATAAGAAGGGGAAGGGAGGGGAGGAGACGAGTGCATGGAGGATGAATGACGCAGGGACCTCGAGGACCCGCACGACGGCCGACACCGACGCGACGACCCGGTGGGACGACGCGGGGAGGGGAGAATATCGCATGGATGGACTTGCGAGTGGAAGGAATGATGCGGGGATGCGGGGAATAGAAGGGCGCATGCAGGAGGAATCTGGGGCAAACCGCGGAGGAAGCGTACCCGACGCAAGGGTATCACATCGTGAGGCGGGACAAGAACGCGAGCGAAGGGAGAAGGTGAAGGTAGAAGGTAGAACGCAAAGGCAAAGGCAGAGGAGGAGGAGGAACGGCAGAATCCGCACGTAGCTCAAGCTCTCTCCCAAGGAAAGCAAAGCAAAGGAAATGAAAGCCAATGTAATCGATGGGCAGCAGGCCGAAAAAGTACGGGAGGATGTCAACGCGAGGGGGATAGCAACATGCAAAGGCGGAGAGGGGGAAACAACGAAAGCATGGAGGCGAGGAGGAAGGAGGACAAGGAGGAGGAAGGCAAACCCACCTTAAGCACGATCGTGTTCCCGGTGGCGAGCGCGGGGGCGAGCTTCCACGTCAGCATGAGGATGGGGAAGTTCCCTGTGTTTTGGGGTTAGCGTTCTTGTTTCGTGGGATGAGAAAGGGAGGACAGAGGGAGGGGAGGGGTAGCTGACGACGAAGCGCGCCGAGCAGCAGATGCACCACAAAAGCGCGCCCACGTCGAGCCCGTGCTCAAGCCACAGGACGCACACGCCAATTCTCTCCCCCTCGAACAAATATAGCAAGAGACTCACAAGGGATAATCTGCCCCACGACACCAATCGGCTCGTGCCGCGTGTAGATGAGCTTCTTCTCGTCCGTCTCGATCGTCTGCCCGGAGATCTTGTCTGCCCAGCCAGCGTAGTATCTGTGAGCGCGCGTCAGCGTCAGCTCCTTTTTTGGGTCTCTCGAGGGAGTGGGAAGGGACCACGCACTTGATGGTCTGCGTAGCGAACGCGACATCGACGTTCTTTGCCCAGTTGAAGGTTTTTCCTGGGAGGAGGAGTCAGCATCGGTCGACGAGGGCACGATATTCCAGGAATTAGAGACGAGGCAGCGGCGGAGAACGGCGCGCGGGCCGATTGGGATATCCACACGCAATCCCGCCCAGGCACCCACGGCCCGGCCCCACCGCCTATCGCCTATCGCCAACGGCGCCAATCACAATCGCAATTGTCTCTCGGAGCTCGGAACTCGAATGGAATGAGGACACAGAAGGGACCCACCATTATCGATCGCCTCAATGGCACACAGCTCGTCGGTGTGCTTCTCCATCAGCAGCGCGAGGTTCATGAGCAGCTGCGCGCGCAGCGCGCCGGGGGCCTTGAGCCCCCAGACCGTGTCGAACGCGTGCTGCGCGGCTTTGACGGCGATGTCGACGTCGGCGGCGGTGGCTTCGGGGATCTTGGTGAGGATTTTGCCGGTCGAGGGGTTCACGACGCTATCGATCGATCGCGTTAGCGCCCGTGGATCAAGAACGACGACGGCGGGAAGGAACGCACTCGATGGTAGTCTTATTCGACCCCTCGACGAACTCGCCGCCGATGAAGAGGCCGGTGGGGAAGCTGATCTTGCCCTTGTACAGCCCCTCCGTGAACTCGTGCGTGAAGTGCGCGTCTGATTTCGTCGACGACATTGTGGTCTGTGAGATCTCTGGTTCCCGTTGACGCAAGCAAAGGTGGGAGACTAGTGAATAGTGAGAGAGAGATGGAGATGGAGTGGGTGGGAAGAGCAAAGTAGCACTCCTTCGCTTCCCGGTCCAACCTTTATACGCCCGCCAAGTCCGGTTCCCGCAACGCCACACAAACCCCAGCTGACCCCACCTCCGTAATCCAATGTAATCCAATGCAATCCCCCAATTACGAGCCCAGGCCCGCATCCCCCCGATCCCCGCATACCGACAGCGCTTGCGTGACAACCCCACAGCCCAGACCGCCTTTGCTGATATAACATAGGGGCAAATTCACCGGTGCGACGCGCCAATGCGCGACAACGTTCAAGCGCGCCTGCCCAGCTGACACGCCCGCTGCCCCATCCGGCGCGCCGCGGGCGATTCCGGGTCTTTCTGTCGTTGGTTCCCCTGTTTCTGTTTCAATATGATTGTAATTTGTGTTGTTCCTTCCCCGCAGGAAGTGCGGGGCTGCGGGGGCGGGGTACGGGGCTCCGCATTCCAGCGCGAGCTTAAACTCGTTTGGGATCGGGGTCTGCTCCCGTGCCGGGTGTCTCGGTGTAACAGTATAATATTCCTTCGGGTTCTTCTTTCCTTGATGTGATTCTCATCTGACGGAATTTAAAGAAGGATGTCAACCTCGGAATGCGGGACGGGATTCGGGGTTCCGCGTTGGGATAATTGCCAAACTGCGGACTCCGGAGAGTGGACACGGGTATTCGGATCTGGGATACCAAGGCGAGATAAAGGCGGACGCCGAATCGTAACGCAGACTTTGTGAAAAGGTTAGGGTCTATCACGACTCAATGCCCCAGTGGGAATCGAACCCACGTCTCCTCGTTCAGCTCAAAGTTCAAAGCCTCACGATGTACCTGTCCACAGAGGCTTACATTGCTCTGTTCATACCCTGGGTACATGCCGTACTCATCTCAACTTGTAGCATCTGAAGATAAATTCCCACCTGCCAGATTTCGGCCTGAATTCGACCGCGTTGAATCTTGCTCTAGGGGTTTCAATTTTCCTGGAGTCCGAACTTCGATGTCTTCCTTACATGGGGCGAACTCGTACATACACAGTGCACGAGGTGGAAAAAAAGAAACGGATCCATCAAGCTGTCATGCCTCCGGTGGGAATCGAACCCACTTCTCCCCGTTGAAATCGTCTCGATGGAAGTCATATATGGATTAGAGACGATGTACTTCATCCACAGAGGCTTACAGCTCTCGTCCTACCCTACACGTCGGGGATAAATGTGTGTACTTTCTGTTGTAAATCCGACTAGGGAGGTCTTCGCCTCGCGGTGGTTTGATTCAAGTTTGATTTTTCCTGGAATCCTGAGGCAGCACGCGAGAGGAAAACATTGGATAGCCACGCTCAAGATCAAAGCCTCTGGTGGGAATCGAACCCACTCCTCCTCCTGATGATTAAGAAGAAGAATGCAAAACTAACTAGAGGTGATGTACTTCATCCACAGAGGCTTATAAGCATTCGTTAAGCCTTGATACGACGCGAATCAGCGCTAGGGTTCAACTCCCAAAAGTTTCAACCGTTCAATCACAACACCCCTCAGCTAGTAGTGAGTGTATTTGGTAAATGTGTCGACACCCCCTGTGTTGGCACAAACTTTTAACGGCACACCGACTGTCTCTGGCGCTGGCATGCCACGAAAAAAATAATCGTCGCCGATAAGACTCACGCCTGAGATGGGAATCGAACCCACTTCTCCTCCTCACGCGATATCTTGAGGAGCGACATAGGAGAGAGGCGATTTGCTTCATTCACAGAGGCTTTCCTGGTCCTTTGTACATCCTCGATACACGCGCTTCTGATCCTCGTAATAATTTTCGTAGTATGTAGTCAGAAATTGGACAGAGGGTCAGTTATTCATCCGATTCCGGGAGATCGTGGTATACACAAGATTCGATTGTGCGTAGTACATGGTTTTTGCTCAACAGAGGAAGGAAAGACACGACGGCCGCACTAGACTGCTTCGAACCGGCGGCATTCGAACTCGAAATTCGAACCAGCATCAGGAGCGAGTGGCAGTGCACAAAACAAAGGCGAACAAGCAGCGAGCACGTGGACACATCCCTTTTCAACCGAACCACCATCATCCTCATCCGAAGTCGCTCGCTCCGATGTCCCTCCAGATCTCAGGACCCGCTGCGCTGGCCCTAGACTCTCTGGCTGCATCTCAGGTCGCATTCATCCAGAAATTGCCCAAAGCCGAGCTACACGCGCACCTCAACGGATCCATCCCGATCTCTGAGCTCCAGCAAATGGCACACGAGTATTCGCAGACTTCTGACAAGCAGGCCTCCGATGTAATCAAGGAAGGAATAACCAAGCTTCAGACCGGCGTGGTTCTGAACGAAATCTACGATTTCTTCAACTTGTTTCCGGCCATATATGCACTCACGGCGGACCCTGCTAGCCTCCGGCGAGCGACGCGCGCCGTACTGGCCCAGTTCCTTGACGGTGCAGATCCACAGTGTACGTATTTGGAGCTCCGGAGCACCCCGCGCGAAACGCCGGAGATGAGCAGGCTCGAATATGTGCAGACTGTTCTCGACGAAGTAGAACGATATGCACCCTCCAGCGCTGCCTTGATCGTCAGCTTGGACCGTCGGATGAGCGCGGACGTACTCCGGGAATGCGTAGGAGTTGCAGCGCAATTGAAAGCCGCCGGACGAAGAGTTGTGGGTGTAGACTTGTGTGGTGATCCGCAGGTACGTTCCCGTTTCTGTATCTTATTTGTACTGACCCTTTGGCAGGCGGGGGACATGAAGATATTTGCTGAGCATTTTGCCACCGCTAAGGGAGCGGGTCTGGGCATCACGTTGCATATCGCTGAGGTGCTCCAATCGCTCCCGCTTCACCGGCTCGCGCTAATTACCTTTCAGACGCCGGCAAACTCCCCAGAGGAGACTCTACAGCTCCTGTCGTATGCGCCTGACCGCCTAGGGCACGCGACGTTTCTGAACGAGGAAGCCAAGGCGATCGTGCGAGAAAACAAGACGTGCATAGAGATCTGCTTGTCCTCCAATATACTGTGCGTGTCTCTTTCTCTGCGCTGGTCGTCTAAATATCTGACTTGCAAAGCTGCAAAACGGTGACGAATCTGGACGACCACCACATACGATACTATATCCAACACGACCACCCCATCGTAATTTGTGTGCGTGGCCTGCCGCTCTTCTATTCGTTATCGTTGCAATTCAGGTTCTCATTTCATCACTTGCGCATCCAGACGGACGATACACTCCCATTCCGGACGTCCCTCTTAGGCGAATACGCGCTGCTGCTCGCCGCACAGCCGCTGGGCCTGGGGCTAACCGAATCAGAGGTGCGGCGCGTTGCGGAGATGGGGCTGGGGGCGCGGTTTGGGTGATAATCGATGAGTGAAATGTGTACAATAATCTTGAAGCAAATTTTAACTGCCTGGATCCCTCGGTGTCGATACAACCACGGTGTTCTGTGAGTTTCTCTCTCTCTCGTTTCAATGCAATAATTGCCTGCTCATCTGTCTTCGACCAGCCGTCACCCTTAGATTGTCACCCTTGGATTAGAGACGAAGGTGAGATCTTATCAAGAGGATTGTGCCGCAATTCACGGACTACAGGATCCTATTCCGCACACTGCAGTAGTCATTTGCCTCCCGCATGTCGTGGTCTCGTTCCGGGTTCCTCGCCGTCGCTCTCTGCCAGATCTGCGATGCTTTGAAATTTTGCGGCCGCATGACTGAGATTCAACCAAATCATCCAAATCGGAGCTCAAAGTTTGCGCATCCGGATCCATCCATCCATTCTCAGCAGGGGATCTCCTAGTCTTGCGACGGCATGAATCTTGATGGTTATTGTATCTCGCTTCCGTTGTGCGTACCGCTCAAGTCTCCACTGGCAGATCGCCAACTTACTTATTGTCTTTCGGCAGTGATGGCGCACTTTTGGCTCTTTGCCCGTAGCTGCTTGACAGGCGGCTCTGCTTACCTCAGCGGGCGAAACAAGGGAGACGAGCCTTTTACATAAAGCGATGGGTCTGCGCTGCGCTGTAACCCTCTCCCACTTTCTGCTACAACCTCGCATCTGGGAAAAGCTCCTGTCGCTCTTGGCCGTACATGAGATCGCTTACTAGTCTTCCAGCGCTCTCGATGGGCTCCTCGAATATCTTATGTCCTCCACGGAGTCTCCCAGTCGAAGTATGGGAACGATGCTGGAAGTACTGCCAGAGCCGTCGTCTTCGGCGCCTCGTTCTCGTGTGCCGCTTGTTCCGCAATATATGTCAACCGCTCTTGTTTTATGAACAGATATTCCGTGCGCCTTACACTGCGGATATCACCTCCAAAAACTGGACGCAGTTCTGCACGTATATCGCTTTGGCTCTCTCGCGGCTCAAGTGTGTCCAGAACAGCTGGCATGCTCCTTCCGTTCGCCGCTTCACGTTTATGGGCAGCTTCGAACTGGATTTATCGTGGAAATATCCCGGGGCCATCGAAATGTCTGCGCTAAACCGACAGTATATTTCTGTAGATCACCAACTCCCCCAGGCGCTCTCCCTATATCGTCAATTCACCGTCCTCACGTCCTCGCCTTCGGTGAATTGACGATCGACCCGGGGGATTTTCGACAGGCGCTCTCTACACTCCCTCGACTTGCTGATTTAACCCTCACAGACTGTGACATTACCTGCCGCCTCGCGTCTCCACTACATCTCAAACAATTTACGATTTCGGGGCAACTCAGTGAGCAGAGTGGACTGCTTTCCCCCTTGAACATCGCATCCCCAATCGCAATCCGTTCGTTATCTCTGTTGGGGGCCTGACGTCGACTCCATCCCGGCCGCTTATGTTCCGGGAGATATTTTCGACGACCTCGTGGATCTGCAAATATCCGTGACCGCAGAAACAGCACCCCTCTTTTTCGCATTCCTGCAAGACTGCCCACGCCTTGAGCGCTTGACTGTGCTCTCCGCTCCCGCTTCCCTCAATCTTTTCCTGGCTTTCTCGGCACTCCCGCTCCTTCGAACGTTTTGCGGTCCTATATTCCTCGCCTAAAAAATTATCGCCAATCGTCCGCTTGACGCAAGCTTGACGCACTGGAGCTGAAGCTCCCAGGTTACAGCGAACCTGCGGACATAATACACACGATGTATCGACGGCGTTATATTGCGCCGCGAACAATTCCACTGCTTTACGGTCACTCTGTCTGCCCGCCATATCCCCCAGTCTGGAATTATTCCCCATCATCGCGAAACTATTCCCACCCTGCGCGAACTAGACATGTCATTTATAGAACCGTGTCGACATAATGCGGTCGATTACGTCCACGGGAGCGACCCGGAGGAGGGCGAAATAGCCGGATCCTGCGAGCAGTGCTACGACGATGAGGACTCGGACGACGACGGCGAGCCCGCGCCGTATTACACATTCACCACCGGTACTACTCTTTTTCGCCCGAGCTTTGAAGAGCTGGGGTATCGTTTCGTATCCCGGATTCCAACAGCACCTCTCAAACTAGAATCCTATCTCCGGTTGAACGTGGACGGCTACCCCTTTAATTGCAACCCCCAACATCTTTTTCGGTGCGTCTGCGTCGTGATTGTTGGCTGATCACTCACCGCTGTTCAAGTAGGGTCTAATTGATTGGTTGTGCACTGGCCACGCCAAGCTTCCCCGTTCCCTGGAGGAGCTACATTTATGGCGTCTGCATACGTCGTCGCACTCGACTCCGTTCGCTGCTGTCCAACAACGTGGTGCCATCGTGGCGCTTTCTCTCCGCCTACCCGACCTCCGAGTGTTCGAAGTGGAACATGGAGACTTCAGGATAGGGTGTGGGTCAACACTGGGTGCTCGTCTTGAGTAAGTTGAATTGGTGGAGTCTCAACCGAATTCGGATGGTGGATTGATTGGAGAGATGCTGATAGGGGATTAGTCATTATCTCCTCGAAATCTCCTACCACCATCTGCATCTTGTCTCAATTCTACCCCATGGCCAAAACAACGGTCCGACTAAACGCAGATGAGCGGGCGATTTGCCGAGTGCGCTACATCGAGGTCTCCAAGAATATGGATATCGGTGCGCAGTACTTACGGCTTGAGCGCGGTGCCAGGGTCTCATCTCCTTGGGATGTGAATAGGGTTCACGAGCAGAAGTACCGATGGCATCTGCAAGGCCATAGCCGCATACTGGAAGGATGGCAGCCTTGAGACCGGTTCCGAGTACTCCGCCCTGCTGTTTCCTTTCGGTAATCCGAGGGCGGTTCACCGACATATCAACGAGGCGCATGTCGATAAAGCAGACCGGGCAATTGCCGAGACATGGGTTAAGAAGCAGCCCGCCTCCAAACAAGCACGGATCCGTGGACTGCTTGGGCTAGAAGATGGCGGAGAAAAAGAATCAGAGGAGGAACTGACCTCGGATCCAGAGTCGGACGTCAACATTGCGCCCACGCGCAATCCCAAACGAAAGGCAACCAAGGAGATCCTAACAAAGTCAAAACCTGTGAGTGTCTGAATCTGTCACTTACTGTGTATTCTCGCTCATTCTTTGAAAGGCCGCCAAACATCGTCGCCAAGAACAGACGCCTGAAGCCAATGATGTAGATGTGAAGAGCGAGATTGATGTTGAAGAGAAAACCAAACTCCCGGTCAAAGCCAGAAACCGTCGTATGGGAAAGCAAGGAAACGCAGTAGTGAAGAACGAGTAATGAGCGCTGAGCTCTGGGTAGTCTGTACGATGAATCAACTTGCAAATACCTCTCTGACCGACAGAGCGACAATCTTTCCCCATATCTTGATACTCTCCGGCTTTGTGGAGATTTGTGTTTGGAATTTGATTGATTGTGGACTCGATTTCGCAGAAACTTGACTCGGATAAGGTTTGAACAGGATATCTAGTAGACCGTGACGGATGAAAGAATCTCATTGAAGTTCGTTCGAACCAGTTCAAACGACATGCGGCCATACTTACATCGTCGGGCTGGGCATTAATCCATGGGTAAGTTAGCAAGGATTAAATCGAACTTTTTCCCTGCGACTTGAACCTTGGACGGCGCACACGATGCCGCCATCACCGTTAACGCAATATTGATTTGCGATCACTTCCCTCTGGACCCTCTCGTCACTGACGTGTACGGCTTCCCATCTCGCCAGCTCCTCCAAACATTCATGGAAGGGGGCTCGGAAGTCCTCCGAGTCGCCAACCTTCCACCGGAGCTAGAACGGGACATTTTCGAGCTTGCAGCATGGAAGTGTCCCGAATCGATCCCAACTCTCATTCTGGTGGCAAAAAGAGTATGCATATGGTACCACTTACGTCCTTCTGTAGCTGGCATCATTCAGACCTTATTCTTTTTAGGATCGAACCTCAGCTGTACCAGGTTGTCCTGTCCAGCGGGACTCCCGAACGACTCCTACGTATGCTGGAATCCAAACCAGCCGAATTTTTACGGAGACATGTCCACCATCTGGCGCTCTCCAGTGTCATTCCTCGCAGCGAAGTCGCGCGCGTTCTCTCGATCTGCACAGATGTACAGGATCTGGCGATATGGACCGGGGACACCTACCCTGAACTTCTCACCGACATGCGCAACCTGTCAAATCTCCAACGTCTTTCCGTCAATCTCTACGAGCTCTTCGGCGGGCCCAAGGAGTTTCGACTGCCCAATCTCGTGGAGGTGCCTTTTTTGCATCTTACCCACCTCGATATCTTCAGTCACATGCCTGAAGCGCTGTGGCCCATCTTCGGCATGCTACCATCCCTAACACATCTCGCTTTTTCCGATTATTACTCCTACGAAATGATGCAAACAGCCCTCGATATCTGTCCCCGCCTTGAGCTCGTCGTTGTGGTTTGGACGCAGGAAGACGACGTGGAGCGCTCTGAAGATGCATTGGGTATCACCGATGCCCGCTTCTGCATAGTCTCTTGCCAGCACTTCGAAAGCGACTGGGAGCGAGGCGCGTGGGGAGAGGGTGATTTCTGGAGCCGGGCGGATGAGCTGCTCTTACGCAGATCCCTTCGCGAAGGTTAGATTTTTCTCGAGCGCTGTAGTTCCCCACTGAACAAAACCGAAGCTGCAGCTGCTTCCGAAGATTGAGGCCAATTTCGCCTCGAGGCGCGATGCTGTCCCATCTTGTTGATACTGCGGGTTTACAGAACAGCGACACATGATTGATACTTTGCAATGGATCACCGTCAACCTCAAACCATCGGGAGGCTCGATCCTAAACCGGATTCTCGTTTGTGATCACTCAGACAAACTAGTGTTTCTGAATTTGAAACGACGTCAACTGGCAACTTACATTTCTCGGGATGACGAATTGAAGGCAGCACTATGAGCTCCGCCTCGTCAACCAAGTCAACGATCGACACCACTTTTATTTTCTTAGTTTTTCTAAGACGGACGATATGCTGTTTCCAGCTCTTTTCTCGATCCTGTCTCCACCTCCCTTCCTCCTCACCCATCTCACAATGTGATTCTCGGTGTCTTTGTGGCCGATGGCAGTCCTCCGTCTCAACCATCGCGCCGGAACGTATTCTTACCCGAAACAAGCTGGCTTCTTCTAATGCATCTGATCAGGTAGCGATCAGGTTGGCTCTTTGCCGTCAGACGAAGACCGTTCCACGTCAAAGACACGTGAGGAATTCCTGAAGGGCGCCAAAATTAACGCCCGTTCCTTCTTTGTCCCTCCCATCATGTCTCCTTTGTCGACACGCGCATCCTCCCCGAGGCCAGGGCTCTCGCCCATTCCAGGGAGCTCGGCGCTTTCTGTTGTAACGCGGTCCGAGACAGGTTCGTTGAATGAAGTTGCAATCACTTCCTGGCGAGAGAGGGTACACTCAAGCCTCCACTGGAGGAGCCCTCGCCCGAAAAGCACGCAGCCAAATCGGGAGAGAGATTGGGAACGCACTCGCTTGGTTAGCATGACGTTTTCTTGGACCACACTCAAACTTACTGCTCCACAGAGAGTGACTCAAGTTGTGTGCTCAATAATTAAAGTTACGGGTGACCATGTCTTGCCAATTGCTGGCGATATCCTGGATTTGGGCCCAATTCCTGTGCTTTCGGTGGCTGCGAAGATTTTAGACAGTATATGGACATCCGTCCAGCTGGTCCAGGTCCGGATTCGAATTGCCCGTCGGCGTCAGTATGCTTATTCACATAAGATACGCAGACAAACCGCTCGAGGTGCCTTCGCATAACGGAACGTTGCGCGGATTTGTTGGTTTCCATACACCAAGTGGTTGCGGAATCTGGAGAAGATGTTCACACCGAGCTCAAGGCGCCGCTGGAACGGATCGAGCAGTGAGCTCACCAGCTTGGTGTCTCGGATTCAAGAGAATTGACTTCGATCTTCAGGAGCTTCTCACAGTTCGATCGCTTTCTGAAAGAGCAAGCGGGTCTGCCCTTTTTGACCCGGTATCCGAAGAAAGATGATATATTGAATGAAATCAATGAGCAAGACGAATCCATACGCGACTGTATGTTTCTTTTTCATGTAAGTCATCTACTATCATGAATGGTTCTGTATACTTATGATCCGTTTGAGACCGGCTTCTTGGCTCGTATCCTCCAACTTCAACTTGAGCAAAAGGCTGTGATCCCGAACGAGCCGCTCCTGCTGTCTCCCGTAAATTCCAACATGGATCCTTCTGGCAAAAATGACCAGCTGGAGCCGCTCGTCGATATACCCATCTTCCAATGCGAACCAGAGGACATTATGCAAAATGACGACGTGTCAAGCCTCAGTGAAAAACTGCGTCAAGTCCAAGAGACGGAAAACGAGGTCGACCATGCGCGCGATATCGAAGACCTGGGACATGTGCTCCACCTGGCTCTCAACGCGCCAAACCATCTCGCCGTGACGCGCATTCTCCAGATTCACAAGCCCGATATGCCCGCAGCTATCATGGTCCTTCTCCGAGAACTAGAAAGGCAGCAACAGGAGCAGCCTAGGAATCCGCCAGGCGGGTCCCCCTCTCCGCGCATCCGCGCATTGACGTGGCCTTTGGACGGTGTCCCAGCTCGGCAAGTCGCGCTGCTGCACAGGCAATTCATGGAACACGAGTTGGAAGCGCTCAAAAGAACTACCCGGGGTTATGGATTGTCGACTGATGCCGGAAGTCCCTCCCTTCTTTCTGGGAGCGCCGCCGCTCAGGAGAAATCCAGGTTTATCCGCCGTGTCAGTGTTTTTCGAATTGGCAGCTCTGAGTGTACTGAATTGGAATGCAGCGGAACCTGATTCGTTGATGACCGGTACCGCAATCACTACACCCTTGAATACGGACGATGAGGCGCTCATGACTGAAAGATTGACGCTCAAAGCAGGATCTCTGTTTAGTTCACCTTTCACTTCGCCTGGCGGTTCAAGCGCAGATCTTGATCTCGCACTCGAACGGCCCAGTGACCCAGCAGAAGCTGCTACGGCGCTCCGCTACAGAATGTCCCTATCGCATGCTTTCCACCATCTCAGCGGTATGCAGTATCAGTCGGTACTTCTTGACAACACCATCTGATACTATGCAGTGACCCTGCCCCTATGGAGCCCCAGTCCTATCGAAGTCGGGGCCGTCGGATACCTCTCAAACTGTACCGGGGCGTTCCGGACACTTTTCACCGCCGACAGACCGGTGGCGGGAATTCCGCCTCTGGCTGGAGTTACCACTGTGATGCAAAAGCAAAATCGGACACAGACGTCTGGGGCAATTGCCAAAGGCATGAAGATTATCGACAAACTCACCTCCGCCAAGTCGCCTGCGCACATCAAACGCACATACTCTATTGAGATATTTGGAGAAACTGCGAAACTCATTGCAGAGAAGGCAGAGTACAACTATTATGAGAGTCTCGATGTGCCCAAGAGATGGTTCCGGCAGAACGCCAGAGCTATCCTGGATGCGCATCCAGGTGAATGTTTGCGGGAGGAGCTGTTTCTGGGTGAGTTGCAATCTTCCTATGTGCTTAAAGCCTCTGAATGAATAAGCATAGTATTCGCCACGTTGAACGCGCAGGATCATGCCCTTTTTGTCAACCACGGAGACGTCAACGATGTACGTTGAATTCTTTAAACGATGTTGTGATTCATCATATGCTTATCCCCACGCAGCTTTTACACACCGAGTTCCATGTCCTATCTTCCCAGAAACCCGGGGAACCATGGGGTTACTTTGAAAGGGCCTCTGCAAGCGACGCCACTAGCGAGGCAATACCAACAATATACAAAGTCTCCAGCGCCGGCTCGGGTTGGAATACAGTAATGCTCTCGAGGCTTCGCTTTCGACCGGACGATCAGGAACCTACAGCGCAATGAGCCTTTGGCGGAAACTATGACAATCACGCCGCGCTGAGAGTTTGCATAATTGAAATAGTGTCGCAGGTTGCATCGAAGCCTGTTTACTCTCACAAGCTAATTACCCGTGTCGATGAGCTAATCTATATGGAACTACGAGTAGAATTTTGCGGCTTCTTGATGCTTGTTGTGGCTCCATCGAACTTTCAACTTGCTTTCAACTACACGGCTAGCCCGGGAAACTTCGGAATCTGATGGGCGGCAGAACCATTGGAATCCAATGGGCAGAATTTTTCGATTTTCACTTTCTCGCCTTCTGAGACCGCGGACCGTTGACCGGTGGGGCACTAAATCCCCTCCAACTACATCTCATAATATTTTAAACCAGTCAGCGGCCTGGGATTGGCCTGGGAAGCAAAAAGCGTACTTGATCAGCCATCAATTCCTGATGGTTCTGCCGACCATCGAATTCCGAAGTTTCCCGGGCTAGCCGTGTATGTTTGGTTATGCTTGGCCGCGACACGTCGAGTCATGTGCATGTGCAAGTTGAGGCGGCACCGTTCTTTGAATCTGAGCTCTCGCCCAACTCTCGCCTTGCTCATACCACCATGATGATGCTCCGACTTCCCAGCTCACCGGAAACTCTTGTGGACGACAGATTCAGTCTTGTGGTTACGGAGACCGACGACTCGGAGCCCATTCCGTTCTGGTTGATCCTCCGCAAAATTTTGTCCCCCGCAGTGCACTCCAGCTCCCAGCTCATCGACGCGCTCGATACGATCGCGGTGACATTGCGTGGCCGCGCGGACTCCGACAATGCGTTTCTAAGGCGGTTCTTAGATACGCATTGGGATTTGTCATCGTTTTTCGACAAGACTTGGCCCCGTTGTGTGGAGATCGCGCTGGAGATGCCGGTCCTTTTCCCTGAGGGCTATCTCGATCCCTTGGCCAGTGAGCGGCCAACTCAGTTCTACTCTTCACGGCAAATTACATGTCTTGTAATCCACCAGTTTCTGTGCACGCTTCCCAAGCTACCCTGGGTATCGATCGGCGACGAAGATAATTCACAGGACTTGCATATCTGGTATGCGGGAGATCAGCCACACCCGAAGGCCGTCAGCGCATACCTCACGGCGCTTTTCACTTTCCTCGATCGCGCTTCGTCCAGTGCCAGTCCCCCACACCTCGTCTCCCTTACTCTATACACCGCTCCGAGCGTCCCACGAATGAATTCGACGACCCTGCTCCAAAAGATAGTCATCTCAGGTCTCGATACTCCGTCTGTGAATACCTCACTACTCGGGTTACCTTCCGGTGCCTGTGTCATATCTGCCAACTCTCACATCGGGTTCGGGCGCACGGCGTCGCAGGAAGAGATGCATGTCGGCTGCACACCCCAATCTCTGCCCGCCAAGCTTTTCACTCCAGCCCTGAAGGACAACGAAGTCATGGTGCTCCGCGGGTGCGAGTCGGTCATTGATTTAACTGGATACGCACGGAATGCGGAGCTGGCGTCGATTATCCCGGCGGGAATGCACGATTGGAGCAGACGTACCATGCTGTTCATGGATGCTCTAGCGCTCGATAGCTACGACACGACAACCTCAACACCCGATCTCTTGCCAGGAAACGTGGACCGCGAGCTCACAAAGGCATACACAGCGTTCTCGTCCTACGGCGACGCGGCACCGTACGAGACAGTGGTGACCGGCCATTGGGGCTGTCGTGCCTTTGGAGGAAATCGCGAGATAAAAAGTTTGATACAGTGGTGTGCCGCCAGTCTGGCTGGCGTACGACTGAACTTCGTTTGCGACAAGGTAAAGTCTCTAGTCGTTCTCTGGTTTCTGTGCTCATTGCTCTTGTTTCAATCTAGAGCGACTCCTTTGCGTCCGACTTCAAAAGTTTTACTACCCGGGCTCTTTCACATCGCTGGACGGTGCACGCTGTGATCACGATCCTGCGCCAGATGGAGCCAACGGATCCAGAGAGGCTCTCCGCTTTCCATAACGTGTCCCGTATATTGGGCGGATAGTCTTTCACGGACATTCCATCTCTACTTTAGGTTGTGGGCAGGCATGTACCTAATACAACCACCCTCGAACGGCTGCTGGTGTGCTTTGTATTTTTGTGGAAATAAAAAGCTTCATCAATGACTTTCTCGTGGTTCGAATCCAGGCTGATCGCGAGAGTCGAAGCACGTGCTGGGAACCTCTCTCAGAGCCGAACTACCATGTCCCGCAAAACAGTGGTACTCACCGCGGACGAGAGAGCCATTTGCCGGGTGCGCTACCGCCAGGTTGCGACGTACATGGATCCAGGCCAGTTCCACTGCATTCTCATGGCTGTGGGACGTCTAACCATCGCTGTAGGGCCCCAGCCAATGACGCCCAACGATCGCATCTGCCAGGCAATTGCAGGACACTGGAAGAACGGCGCGGCGCTCGAACATGGGTCGGAGCATTCCGACTTGCTGTTCCCGTTCGGAAACAAGCGGGCTGTGAGCAGACATGTTAACAAGGGCAGCCCGAAGACGGTCGACGCGGATCGCGAAATCGCCCTCGCGTGGGTCGACACGCAGCCGAAGAATGTCAGAGGCGAGATTCTGATGCTTTTGGGACTTGTGAGTAAAGATGGGGAGGACGCGGATAACGAGTCGCTCGATGTCAAAGTAAAGGGCGAGGTAGCCGATGTCAAACAGGAGGTTGAGGAAGGAACTTCGGTTGGCATCAAGCGCAAACTTGGCGATGACGATGATGATAGCAAGCCCGACGTGGTAGGTGCTGCGATCGGAACATGCGATCCGCTCACAAAGGTTCATATAGTTTTTGAAGCGTCCAAGAGTCGACCCTGCGCCGCGGACAGATGTAAAAACGGAGGCAGAGGACGGACCGGTAAAGACAGAGGCATGAATGAAGCTACCGCGCAGGTGAGGTGCGGCAAATGTAAACTATATCTCTGAATCGGCTCCTGTATATATAAAACAGCCAACGGCTACATCACTGCATGTGCTCTGAATGCGTACTATTTCGACCGTTTGTTCAGTGACGGGTGACAGACTCCAGGGTCCTGAAATGAATGAATTTGAACCCGGTGACGGGTGACAGCCGGGTTTTCAGGCCCAAACGGCCCCAAAACGCAAAAAAATTGCCGAGAAGTGAAGACCTTATCCTGTGGACTTTGCTGGTGCGGGTGACATGCAGTGAATAAACGGTCGATTGAATAGTACAGTATCTCCAAACTTCACTTCTGATGAGGAAGTCCATGCTATAGTCATCATCCATTGCCTCCAAGGCCCGCGACTGTCAGCGGAGCGAATACGTCTGTGCAGCAACCAGTTGCGGTCAAGTCAAGGTTGAGTCACTGCGTTTTCCAGAAAATACGCAACTTGGCATTCACGCAGGATACGCAGCGAATGCACGAGCATTCACAAGTGTTCACTCAAGTCTCCACGAATGCTACAAAGGATGCTGATAGATACACACTTTGGTAAACTCTGCGTGTGCTCACGGGGATGGTTGATGACACAAAATGTTTGCCTCAGGCTATCCGACGTCGCCCGAATATCCTCAAACCACTGCAACATTGCGACTTGTCCTGCTCGTTATCCAAACCTCCGGACGTCGCACTGGCTCTTCCTCAAGCTGTACCGTATTCTGTTCATTCAAGGCATCCGGGCTCCCACACCGCTGTCGTGTCCCTCCCTCCCTGGACCCTGTCGACCGTTTCACAGTTCACCCCCTCAACCAAATGTGCCATTCAATCAACACACGCCAACCAACCTCGCTGCACAGAATTTATAGTAAAAGAGGATGCGTAGAATGTTGGTACAATGTCCATATGATGTGAATGCCCTTGGCAGCAACCGGATTTAGCCATATGATTTGGGTGACCGGGTCAGTCCTGGGATCATTGCGTTTGCAAAGTATCACATTTAGGATCCTCGTAGGATTCGTTGAGAATATGGAGGTACACATTTTGGCATACCGTGCTGAGTATCCCACAGGCATACGCTGGCACACGCAACGTATGCGCCCGTATGCCTAGTCTCTCCTAGACAGACGCTTCAACAAAACTAGCTCGTTCCTCGCTTGTTGAAGTCTGTTAGTTACCGCCGGGGTCCGATCGGGTCAGAAAATCGCTGACCAATCATTTTTCGCGAAAACAATGGGCGCAATCTGAACGCATAAGATTCATTCTGACATCCTATATTACTGATTGTATGACATTGTGGCTGCGCCTTGAAGTTGCCAATTTTTTTTACGCTGTGTTTTGAGAGCGCTACAGATTATTCTCCAGAATTGATGCCCCATCACGGCAGGTGCCGCATAGTCCGATTCCCCCAAATTCTGGGCGATTCTTATCATTCTGAGCAAGCAGAATACATCAGCAACCATACATTCACTCACCTACAGTCTTCCGAGCTGAAAACACCTTGGTATGTTGAACCGCGACGACCAGGTAACATTTCAAACTCCGATCATTAGTCAGCGATTTTCTGACCCCATCGGACCCCGGCGGTAACAACAGGACTACCGTATGCCTTACAAGATTCATAACGGATACTTGCCGTGTGCCATTTGACACTCTTAAGGTATACGGCTTGTATAAACTGTGATCTGGAGAGATCCCTCGCAACATACTGTACAAACAAACTACTTAGTCTGAGTCAAAGTCGAAGTGCAAGGTGCACAGCCACTGATTCCCAACACCGTGAAAAGCCGATCACATCATGATCCCTTACGTAAGCTGCCGACGCATCCTCTCTTGTATGATTGCAGGAGGCCGGTAAACGGCGGGGCACAAACAGAGCTGGAATTGTTGAGAGTGAAATGAAGCTTCTAAACTTCCTCCAGTTTGCAGTACAGCGAGAAAAAGTTGAGCTTGAGAGTTGAACTTGAAAAGAACCTTTTCTGTAAGGGCAACCTCAAGGCCCGAGAATACTCAAGAGTCCTAGCGAGGGGAATCCGAAGGTGAATAAACAGTAGCTACAGACATTGAGTAACGCACCTAGCGAGGGGAATCCGAAGAGAAGAAACTCTGAGGATTCCCACGCTAGGCCGTGAGTATAATAGTCTACTGGACAGGTGCACGGGACCGGAGTGATCGGGAACGGATGCCGAGGTCACGCGCATGATCGCATGCCGAATGCCAGCCGGCATCGGCACGTTCCGGTTGACCGGAGGGTTCCGGTCGACCGGGACGACCGGAGCGACCGGAAGGGCGGGGCCAACGACCGGAGGGGGCGTGCGAAAGGGGGGTTCCCCTGACATCATCCCCCCCTTGGAATGCGGCGCCTCGACGCATAGACCGGACATGGAGGGCGGTGTTGCGGAAGGGGAGGGAGTCGAATGACGCACGAGCAATTGAACGGGGTTTGGCCGGATATTTTTCGTAGAACGCTGCGAGGGCTTCCGGACCAAAGAAGTCGGAGTGTTTAACCCACTGGTTGTGCGCCGCACTGTAGCCCTTCCAGCTAACAAAGTAGTACAGGCTCTTCCAGCGGACCTTGGCGTCCAGAACTGCGTCGACTTCCCATTCCGGAGCGTCTCCGGGTGCGTCCGGAAGTACCGGAGCGGGCTCGTCATACCCTGGGCGGCCCGGGAACGGGTCTTCCTCCGCAAGCTCGAGCTTCACGACCGGGAAGACCGGATGAAGCCGGGAGTAGTGGGGTGGGAGCTCTAGCTTGAATGCACCCTTCCCAACGACTTTAAGCACCGTAAACGGGCCTAGCCGCCGATGGGAGAGGCCCGGCGACGGACGAGTGGTCTGGATGTCCGACGCGTCAAGCCAGACCCGGTCCCCGACCTTGATGTCCGGAGCGGGAGTGCGACGGCGGTCGTAATACCGCTTGTACTCCTCCTTGGCCTTCATCAGAGCAGACCGAGCTTCCGAGACCCCGGAGGCGATGCGGTCGCGGAACTCGTTTGCGGACTCCACCTTAGAGCGCACTCCGGTCGGCTCAAACCCCATCCGGGGGAGGCGACCGGAGTCGGTCATGAACGGAACCTGCTGCGTGGAGGAGTGAACGTGGTTGTTGTACGCGAACTCCGCAGCCGGAAGGAGGTAATCCCAGTCATCCTGCTTGTAGTTAGTGAAGATGCGCAGGAACTGCTCCATCTCCTGGTTAACTCGCTCGGTCTGACCGTCGGTCTGCGGATGCCACGCTGTGGAGGTCGCCGGTTCAATACCGATGAGCCGCCACAGCTCCCGGGTGAACTCCGCAATGAACTGGACACCCCGGTCGGAGATGTACCTCTCCGGAGTGCCATGGTGCCTCCAGACATTCCGGTAGTACAACCGGGCGGCGCCAACGGCGTCGATGTGGGTCGTGCACTCATTGAAATGACCGCGCTTACCGAGGACATCGACTACGACCATGATAGCATCGTATCCGTGGGCCTCCGGGAGCTCCACAACGAAGTCCACCGAGACCGTGTGCCAGCGGTCCGGAGGAACTTCAGTCGGGTGCAGCTCGCCAACCGGAAGCTTCCGGAGCGCCTTGGTCCGGCAACACAAGTCGCAGGTCGCCACATACCGGCCAACGTGGCGGGACATCTGGGGCCACCAGTAGTTCCGGGAGACAAGCTCCAACGTCTTGAACCGCCCGGCATGGCCAGCGACCCGCGTGTCGTGGTGCTGCTCCAAGATTCGGCGGCGAAGGTCTTTGTCCCGGGGGACGACAACCTTACCGCGGAAATAGAGGAGGCCGCCGGAAACGTTCCACTCAGCGTTCCGGGACGAGCGGGCGCCGCGAACCTTGAGGAGTTCCCGGGCTGCGCGAGCAACCGGATCCTCAAGGTCCGGAGCGCCGGCTAGGGCGTCGCGGATGTCGCGGAGGAGGGGGGCTTCCGGACCGGAGATGGCAATGCCCTCCAGCGCGCGGACATGGAAGAGCTCCGGAGTCAGGAGCGTCACATCCTGATTATCCGAAGCCGCCCCATGGTCCGGTCGCCGAGAGAGGGCGTCCGGTCGACCCATCAAGCGCCCGGGCTTGTGGTGAAGGGTGAAGTCGAACCGGGACAGGTACAGCGACCACCGTGCCTGCCTCCGGTTGAGGTTCTGCGACTTCCGGAAGTACTCCAAGTTCTTGTGGTCGGTCCAGATCTCGACCGGAAGCTGCGACCCCTCGAGGAAGTGTCGCCACTCCTCGAGAGACCGGACGATCGCGAGCATTTCCTTGTCGTGGATCTCGTAGTTGCGCTGGACCGGAGACAAGCTCTTGGAAAAGAACGCAACAGGGTGCCACTTCCCGTCGTCGGACTCTTGCGAAAGGACGGCGCCGGAGGCGAAGTCGGAGCTGTCGGCTTCGAGGCGGTACATCCGGGTCTCGTCCGGAAGGATGAGAACCGGATCGGAGGTTACCGCGTCCTTGAGCGCCTGGAACGCGCCGGCTTCCTTCTCAGTCCAAACCCAAACCTGGCCCTTCCGGGTCAGATCAAAGAGCGGACGAGCGAGGCCGGAGAAGTCCCGGATGAAGCGCCGGTAGAAGTTAGTGAAGCCGACAAACTGTTGCACGTCCTTCTTGTTCTCGGGAGTCGGCCAAGCGGTGACTCCGGCGACCTTGACCGGGTCCATCTCGACGTGGTTGTGAGAGATGATCACACCGAGGTACTCGATTGACGACGTCTCAAACTCGCACTTCTCCGGTCGCAAGTAGAGCTTGTGCGCCCGGAGCCGCCGGAGGACCTCCCGGACGATCTCGCGATGTCGGGTGAGGTCCGAGTGCGCGATGAGAATGTCGTCGAGGTAGACCATGACATCCCCAGACAGGATGAGGTCCTGGAAGATGTCGTTCATCATGGTCTGGAAGGTCGCAGGGGAGTTGGTCAGGCCGAAGTACATCACCAGGGGCTCGAAGAGCCCCCGGTTAGTCCGGAAGGCAGCCTTCCACTCGTCACCCTTCCGGATGCGGACGTTGTTGAAGCCCCACCGGATGTCGAGTTTCGTGAAGAACCGGGCTCCCTTCAATCGGTTAATAAGGTCGTTGATCAGAGGGAGTGGGTACCGGTTTTTCACGGTCATCGCATTGAGCGCCCGGTAGTCCTGGACGAACCGGAGCGCTCCGTCCTTCTTCTTGACAAAGAAGACCGGAGACGCCATCGGAGACTTCGATGGCCGGATACGACCCGTGGCCAGACCCTCCTCGATAAACGCGTCGAGCTCGCGCTGCTCGAGGGGTGAGATGGGGTAGACCTTACAGTTGGCCGGTTTCGAGTCCGGGACGAGCTCAATAGCGTGGTCCCAACTGCGACGTTCCGGTAACGAGTCGAACGACTCCCGGTTGAAGACATCCTCGAACTCGCGGGCCCACTCGGGAATCGCTTCCGTACCGGACGCGGAGTTCTTGGCGTGCGCCTCAGCCAGCCGTTGGGAGACGGTGCTAGTAGCGCGGATGTCTTCCGGAGGGGAGAACGTCGTGTAGAAGATCCGGTCGCCATCCTCGACCGGATCGTCTTCGTCATCGGACTCGTCAGAGTCGTCCGGAGAGAGCTCCGGAAGCTCCTCGGTGTCAAACTCATCATCATCATCCTCGCCAGAGCGGTCATCCGTGTCAACCGCGCAGATGGTGGGGACCGGACCCGCCCGGAGCTGACGTAGAATCCGGGCGGAGGTCGCGGCATGCCTACGCTCGGTGCGCACCTCGTCACGACAGGTGTTGCAGACGGAGGGGCAGCGGCTCATCTTGACCTCCCGGGTCTCCCAGTCGATCTCCGGGTTGTGCTTCCGGAGCCAGGAGAACCCGAGGATGAGATTCTGCTTGCCAAGGCGGGTGACAGCGAACACGACACGCTCGCTGTGAGACTTGTAGCGGAGGATGAGATCGGCGACTTCCCGGATGCCTCCGGCTTCATTGGGAGAGCCGTCGACATTGTAGACCGGAATGGGCCGCGAGAGTTTGCGGACCGGAATGCGGTTGGCCGCGACGTACTCGGTGTCGATGAACTCACTGGTTGCCCCACAATCCAGGAGTCCGGACACGGAGAGCTTCACTGCGTCATCAGTGGACTCAATCTCGACCGGAAGGAAGAGAGAGTTTGGGGAGGCGTCTGCCGCGATGGTGAAGTGCTTGGGAAGCTTGCGCTCCCACATCGGCTTGCGGCGGAGGCGATCCCAGGGGAGGTCGGGTTTGACCGGAACCGGAGCCGGTTCAGGTCGGACCGGAACGACCGGAGCGTCGTCTGGGTCTGGGGGTGCGTCTTCCGTTTCGGCCAAGGCATGAGATATATTGTCGGACTCATTACGTAGGACATCGAAACGGTTAGGGGACGCGACCGAGGGCGCACTGCTCACTCGTCGCGGAGGGGAAAATCCTCCGGGACGACGGCGGCGGCGGTGGCTGCAGCATGCTCGGCTACAGCCTCGGTCGACGCAAGGCGCGCCAACAACTCCTCCAGCAGATCTCCGCCGAGCTGCTGGATCACCTCGTCGAGGACGTCAATCGACCGGACGTCGACCGGAGTCGTGCAGTCCCGGGCGAGATGGTTGGGGTCGCCGCAGCGGAAGCAGGCACGGCGGGAGACACCCCGGGCTCTGGCGCGGTCGACCTCCATCGGAATGCCAGGAGGAAGAGCCAGAGCGGGGGTGCGCACCTGCGGTGCGGCAGCCGGAACCGGGGCGCGACCAGAACCGGGACCGGAGGGCGCCAGAGGCCTCCCGGTCGGGAAGGTGGTGCGACCGGAGGGTGCCGCAGAGCGACCGGAAGGGACGTTGCGAGCCCGGAGCTGGGACTCGTACTGCCGGTAGGCCCGGACGCGCCACGCGACATAGTCCGTGAGCGGGGGAGGGTCGCTCGACCCGGTTATGGCGAGGTTAATCGCTGGGTCGAGTCCGGTGCGGTACTTCGTGACCTTGACGATGGGGTCGCTGAAGCCGGCGAGGTCGACGAGGTCTTCGAAGTCGTCGGTGTACCGGAAGACGTCCCGGTTGCCCATGTGGTAGGCGCGGGACTCGAGCTTGATCAGGGCGTGGTCCTGCTCGTTCTCCTGGACGAAGCGCTGCCGGAACTCGACCAGGAACAGGTCCCAGGTCGGAAACGGGAAGGGGCTTTTGGCGGCGTAGCGCTCGGCCCAGCGCTGTGCCGTGTCGGTGGCCATAAAGGACATGGCGTACCTGACGACCTTCTCTTCCGAGGGCTCTCCGGCCTCAGTGAACGCTTCCGGTACGAGCCGGGCGTAGGACCGGACAGCGTGCAGGAACGCCCGGCCCTTGGTCCGGTCGCCGTCGAAGACGAACGGGGGGTTCGGTCGGAGGACCGTTTTCGTTCCGGGGGTGACGTTTTCGAAAAGCCGTGGACCCGGGTCCGGAGCCGAAGCGGCAAGGGACGGGGCAGGCGAAACAGCGCGTTGGGTGGTGGAATTTTCAATCAACCTGGTGAGGCGCTCGAGTGTACCCTCGATAGCGGACATCCGGGCTTCGGCTTGTGCAGCGGCAGCGTCGGACATGTCGGCGTCGAGAGCAGGGACAGGGGAGGAGGGGGCAAGATTTGAAGTGGGAGAGGCAGGGGTACTGACGTACTCGTCCGAGCCTTCAAGTCCAAACTTCGCAATCTTGGCCGGTTAATCCCGTAGAGAGTTTCTTCTGCTGTAAGGGCAACCTCAAGGCCCGAGAATACTCAAGAGTCCTAGCGAGGGGAATCCGAAGGTGAATAAACAGTAGCTACAGACATTGAGTAACGCACCTAGCGAGGGGAATCCGAAGAGAAGAAACTCTGAGGATTCCCACGCTAGGCCGTGAGTATAATAGTCTACTGGACAGGTGCACGGGACCGGAGTGATCGGGAACGGATGCCGAGGTCACGCGCATGATCGCATGCCGAATGCCAGCCGGCATCGGCACGTTCCGGTTGACCGGAGGGTTCCGGTCGACCGGGACGACCGGAGCGACCGGAAGGGCGGGGCCAACGACCGGAGGGGGCGTGCGAAAGGGGGGTTCCCCTGACATTTTCAATCGGTTTCTGCTAGGATTTCTGTTTCGGTTGGGCCCAGGGTCATTCAGCAAGCTAATATGGGCTCTCTGAACATGTAAGTACATGGCACATTTTTTTTCGATTACTTGAACGCCGGCGCTCGTCGTCAACCTTCGGTTGACTCCTCGCGCCGCACCGGTTTTCGGGCCGTAAGCCACGAGGCTGATTATATAAGCCATTTGCCGACATTTTTGCTCACCAGGGCACAAAACAGATAAATCTGTTTGTGGACCTTCACCATCTTGCCACCTCCCTTACCATTTGTTGCGCTAACTGAGTCGCTGCTGAAGCGAAGACTACTCAAAGTCTGTGTGGATCTGCTTTCATACAATCTGGCATCTACCACCGTCCAGGAGCCACCAAGGAGCCACCCGCTTCTGGATGTCGCTCTCAAAATTTAGTGGGAAGATGACAAGTGCGAGCGCGGTTGGCTTCAAGGAAAACACTGCGGTCTTTCTGTTCCTCCATTGTCATCCTCCATGCGCAAATTCCAGAAGAAGAAAATCGAGTATGTGCATCCTTTCTCAAGAGTCCAGTACTCGGGCTGACGGGCTGCATAGCGAAGGCGTATAGATATGTGAAGCGTGACGCCGTGGACAAGACTGTGGTCAAGACTGTGGACATGTTTACAAAATCCCTACTTCGCGAAAATTTGGGTATACGACGTCGATGCTATCTGCGACGACCCACTCACCCGCCTACAGTGACCACTCCCAATGCCGCCCCTACGGAGATCGCAGAAGATCGCTGGAATCACGAGAGTACGGGTACGCATTCAGGAATCAATTTAGCTCGCTCGCTGAGACAGCAATGCCACTGAAGGCTGTTTTGTGATTGCGGACGAGTCCCACGACCAGGATGCTCTGGTGGACCGTATGGTGGATGTTCTCGCCGTCCGTGGCAAGCCAAGACCGAGTATGTATTAGCATGCCAAACAGAACCTCTTTGACATCTCTTCCAGAGGCCTCGAGATGTTCCAAACAGCCACTTTGGTCCGCCGCTGAAATGTCTGCCACGAATTGGCCGCAAACCTTGAAGCGCCAAAATCGCACGACAGATATGGTTCGTTCCAGTAAGTAGATTCTTCGCCAACATCTGCTATCACCCGCTAAGAGATCTCAGCCACGGGCGCTTCATTCAAGCGGGACTCGCTGCCCCATTTTGACGCCACGAGCCCACGAAAAGACCGAGAATGGATCGAACACAACATGCCACGCCATCTGAGGGACGGCATAGAACAGCAACCAGCCGTCGATTCAGCGCTATCCGCCCATGATATTGTTGTATCCAAGCGGAAGCAATCTTCTTCCCAACAGACGGGTCGGTAAATTGTTCCTTGCTCCTCCTCGGCGACTTTGGGGCAGGGGCCGCTCGTTCCGGTGAATAACTCGTTGGAACATGGAGGATCCCGAAACCTTTCCCTTGCGAGCAGCTCAATCGGCTGGCGGCAAGGCGGCGGAATATCTGAATGAGCATCGGACAACAACACCGAGATGCGGGACTGGGGAGCATCTCGAATGTATCATAGTTAGTAGTACTTACCAGACAGACCTAGACAGACCACATATAAGTACTTGCAGCGCATTATGCACGGCAATCCCGGTATGCACTCACCCGTGACGGATGGAGTCTGACTAAAAAGACGCGTGTCAATCAATAGTGATGCGTGTCGCTCTCTTCACGACCAAGCCACCGACCCGCCGTCGCGGCCAGGAGCCCATGCATCGCAGTCTGCAAATACCCGAAGTAGTCGCCTTGATATTCCGGGAAACCGTGCCTCATATCGAACGCGAATCCCGCTTCATGTTGGACAGTAGGACCTCGGCGCGTCTTGCAACCTTGGCGAGAACTTGCAAAGCGTTCAGTAGTCCTGCTCTCGACCTCCTGTGGCGGAATCAACGATCCCTTCTTCCACTTCTTCGTTGCATGCCGGATGGTGTCTGGGACAAGGACGATTCCGAGGTAGGCTTTTTCACCAGTGGTGCTTGGATGCTTGAGTCACCTGTCGTGAAATTAGTGCCTCCGCCGACCTATTGTCCCGACCGACTGGGAACGCCCGCTTGCGTACTCTCACCGTGTCAAATCCTTCAAGTACGAAGATGAGATTTGGGGCCATTCCCTGGAGTTTTTTGAGACACTGCGTTTGTGTTTCCCTGGCGAACATCTCTTTCCGAACCTTGAAAGTCTCGAATGGGTCGCCTCCTCGGAACCGGCATCGATCATTTATGCTCATCTTTTCCTTGGGTCGCATCTCACACTGTTGACTCTCGGATACTTGGCGTCTGCCGCCCATCTCTCGTTTCTTTCGACCATCACGGCCCGCTGTCCTTTGCTGACAGAAGTCGAAATCGTCTTCACCGACGAGATGCAATTGTCCGGCCAATTCCAGAGCTTGTCTTTGCTCGTGCGGAGCTTGAGTCGCCTGGAGAAGCTTATTGTGCCCTCCCTCGACCGCGCAGCATTAGATCACCTCGCGCAGCTGCCCGCATTCGAGTCCTTGACACTGACCAATCAAGTGCTCACATCCGCCCCTGTGCCGACCAATCCGTCCACTGACCATCCTTTCGCCACCCTCGAGTCCCTCGACATCACGGGGACTACGGTCGAAGCGTTAATCGCAATCATCCCGTTGTTGACACATGCACCGATGAACGACCTTGTTGCAACTTTTCCAACACTCCCCGCGTCCCATCTCATATCCCAGTTCTACGCCGATCTTGCGACCAGGTGTTCACACACGCACGCCTCTCTGTCGGTGTTGCGCCTCGGCCGTCAGACACATGTGGACAATATTCCCGACGCGACGCAGAGCGCAGTCAATGTGGTCAACGGGGCCCTCTTGCGTCCACTATTTGTATTTTCGAATCTTACATTCGTCACCCTTTCCGCGCCAGTTGGCTTCGATATCGATGACGCCCTGATCGCAGATATGGCCCGCTCGTGGCCAAATATAGAGGCGCTTGAACTTCACGCGAGCGATTTTGCGCCTGTCCCGTCTCGCTTGACACTGAGCAGCCTGCAGCTCCTTGCACGGCACTGCCCTTGCCTTCGGACCCTGCATCTCTGTCTCGACGCGTCGACAGTACCGGACTGGGAGGCTTTCAAGGCAGACAAGAAAAAGAAGAAGAAAGGGGGACGAGTTCGGCAGAATGTCCTTGTGTCGCTGTATATGTCACGCTCGCCCATTGGGGAACCGTTGTCCGTGGCGGCTTTCCTCTCCAATATCTTCCCGAAGCTCAAGTTCGTGACCACTGACAAGGTTTACATACAAACCCCGTCGCAGGAGACCATCGCAATGCACACGCAGTGGAAAATTGTTGAGGCAGCGCTTCCTGTTCTGAGGAAGGTTCGGGCAGAGGAAAGGTATTGGGCGCGGGCCTGACCTAAAAAGGTATCATATCCCGGTGAACCACCTTTCATCTTACTGACCTGCTGGGATGCAGTGTCCAGTACCTTATGTCGGTATTAGTCCAACACATGTGCGCAGCCTTGATCATGATCCCACCTGAAACTACCGGTAAATTGACAATTTTTCGGAGGACATAAGAAGTGGGCCGGTGCTAGCATGGGTAGCTTATGGATGAGTAAAACATTTTCTCTGTCAGTTGTCATCACACTTGGGCGCTACAGCGCAGTTTTAGGCTGTGAAACGTCCGCACGGTTGTCGTATCAACACCACCACAAAGCGCACGAACATCAAGCGACATCAAGACTTGCCATGCGCATCAGAACAACGAGCCTCGTTATACTAGATACACCGGGATACCATGGACGTCGATTGGCGGATTTTCTCACCCGGCAGCAAGCGGCAGGTCGCCTGAACTCAATACTTGAAGGACGGCCGTGGCACATGAATGTCAATGGGTTGTTTGTCTTGCGCCGCAGCAAGCGGCAAATCGCAAGAACTTCATACTTAAATGGCGCCGGCCAGCCAAAGCAATCGCGCCTCTCTCCCTCTCCATGACTGAGCCCAACTTCTCGCAACACACGAAGAACCTCTTGCACCAAGCGTACGGCAATTACTGTTCGGTTTGCCTGACCCGCCAAACACCCGCGGGGAGCCAATGTGCCCACCTTTTATCCGAAGTCAGGCCGTGGTCAAGACATGGTACTCTTTTTTTTTCGTATGGTTGGGTTGTGAATCAATAGAGATAGGTGGACGACGCAAAATCCCTCGGCCTGCTTGATCCTGATCCCGAAATCGAATACAATCGTGACGAATTTGACAGTGGGACGATTCGTGCGTATTTGGACGATACACTACTGTGACAACGTGCTATATCTTCTGGCAGAATGCCCGACATGCCACCAAGGCTATTTTACCCCGGGTTACTTGGCCTTTTCTCCCGCAATCCCAATATTGGAATGGATAAAAGAACAGCTGGACGCTCTAAAACGTGCAAACGCATATTCAGTGTGGATGGCTCGTCTGCACTTCCATTTGTCCAGACTCTCTTATGTGATACCGCGACCAGATTTTTCGCTTCTTGGCCACCGAGGAGGGTCCTTATTTCGATCGTTGTTATCAACTGTACTCTCTGATTCCGCGCTTCGATCCCAAGAGCCCCCCTCCTGCGGGGTGGTACGCCCTCTCTTGCCATCTTCCGTCCATTTGCATCGTCGGCAAAGACGAGAGGTTTGCATCGTTTGAACCACGGCGCACTCAACGAATCGGGCAAGATGTCGAACGCTTTCGGATCTTTGACGTCCAGGAGAACATCAAGCGCAACGCAGAGGGATCGCACTATGTGCGGCCCGGGATCGTTCATCTAGGACCCCCAGGGACAAAACAAAGACGGCCTACAAATCTCTGGCGCATTCGGGTTCCGTGCCATGTCATGCTCTACGTTTTCATCGACGCGATCACAATGTTCAAATTTGATCACGGCTTCCCTGAAGTAGCGTTAGCCATGAAAATCTGCGAGCGATTGGAGGCAATCAGGCGTGCTTCAGGCCAGAAATGGTTGGGAAATCGACGGACACTGAAGGTATGCTAACCACGATTCGGATCACGTTTGGCTGGATATTCGCTCATCTCCTCATTCTACTAGATCCCTGTGTCTGCTGATGGTGGTACGCCCAAGCATCATCAGGACTGTCGCCACCCAATGAAGCACAATTCGAAGACATACTGTGCGATTTGCTACACGGTGATCCCAAGCAACTTTCCTCCCATGGACCCTCTCCCACTTGATTTCCTGAGCCCCGCCCCTGACACCACGCCTTCTCGCCCTGGTCGTCGTCCTGCAACGCCGACCCGGCCACTTCCTGCTCCCAGTCGAGTATCAAATGCCGCAGCGGCGTATCCAACCCCATCCTCCACACCCAGCCCAGAGGGCGATTCCGATGACGGTCATTTCTGCGGCGCATCCACCCCCGGCGACTCTTCCCGGCCGATCATGTCACTCTCCACTTCCTCCTTCCGAGCTGGTCGTCACCCAGATCCGCCTTCTATAATACCGAGACAACCGCGACTCCAACGACCCGGGCCCCCGAACTCGGTGAGGAGCAACGACTCCGAGACGGATGATTCGGATGCGAGTTGGCAGGCGAGCTCAGAGGAAGCGGAAGATAGCGAGGGCGAGGAGACGGAAGCGGAGGAGACGGAAGACGAATAATTAGGGGCTGGTAGAGGTACGACGGGATGGCAGGGGTCATTACACTGACAGCCTCTGTCTACGAGAGACTCAGCAAGTAGGATGTTCAAATCTCCACATTCACAGCGAGAATCGTGTGTGCATTGATGGGGTGTTGACCCATTGAGACACGTGTTCCGCAGAGCTCCAAGGTTGACCCGGGAACCATCCATATCCTTCCTGACTAGTCCTGGCCTCTTTGTCTAGGGGAAGCAGTACAAGCAGGCAAGTAAAATATAATTATAAAGTTCCGGCAAATTAAAGTACACCAAAGCGCAACGTTTGATGGCATCACGGTTCGCGTGATGGCGGTTGAAAATCGGAATCGAACCGTGGGAACTTCTTCGAACCTGGTTCGGGCGAAGTCGACACCGAAGTCAATCATCGGTTGCATTATTCCTCTCTCAATCTATGCTACGATCGGGATCGGAACCAAGCGAGGATAAGTTGCGACCAATCAAGCTTCAAGGCTTGGTACCGCATAGCCATAGGATCTCCGGTTTGGCTCGGGTTCAAGCAATGCATGATTTTTCGTGATCCGCGCAGAAGCGAGACCATTGGCACGTGTGAGAGAGAAAAAGCGCAGAGGTCCCCAGACAGAGGAGATTCGTCCATTTGATCGCAGTGTCTTTGAGCAAGCTCCGACGTGAAGGAGCAGCAGAAGTGCGCGCGCCGGCCAACGTGAAACCGTTTGTTTTCCGGGAGTCAGCAGCAGGTACATAAATTACTTGTTCTCCGATGTCGCCCCTGGATGTTCGGTTCAGCGATACTCCGAAAGAAATGAGGATAAGCTACCTACGAGTTGAACACGATGGCTCGTGGAGTGTATCTGTGCAGGATGTAGTTCACGCACGCGGAAATCTTCCGCTGATTCCACGCGTTCGATTCGGGGCTGAGCCATTCGGCATGCGTGAAGGATCTAGTGAGCGCCTTTTTGCTTTTTCTGTCGGGGGAACTAAGCAATGCCAATCAAGAGCGATGGTTAGTATTTAGCCGGGCGCACGAATTCGGTGTTGGAGTGGTGTTCCACTTTGGACAATGTTGCGGTTTTTTCTTGTCTAAGAAAACAGCATGGAAGATAATTTGACTGCGAGCTCACTGGCAATGGCTCGGTAGTGCGTGGCGCGCCGCATGATTTGTTAGCAGTGTATGCCAATGTCAATATTAATGTGTTGAGCAGACAATCCCGTTTGACTCGGGGCTGAGCCATGCGCGGCCGACTGGGTACTCGCTCTCGCTTGTTTCGGTAGCCCCATCATGTTCCCGAGACGCCAGAGCGAGAGAACACAGCTCAGATTGGGGAGTGGTCGCCCGAGGGTTGAGTTGAACTTGAACTGGACTTGTATTTCACGGTGCTTGCGATCGAGACCGAACGAAGATAAATCGCGAATTTATCACCTAGGCAAGGCTCGGTTGCGCTCGGAGCGCCCCTGCGCACAATGATACAGCAAGCACCCCTGTTCAGCGGAGGGGAGTTGCCCGTTCGACTCGGGGCCGAGCCGTACATAGTGTGAGACGTTTTTATGCTTCCTGGCGGTCATATTCTGAGCGGACGACGGTCGGGCCGGGAGCAGCGCAGTTGAGTTGAGCCCAGAACGAGGACGTTTGACGTTTGCTGTTTCGGGAACTTGAAGAACAGAGAAGTTGAGTACGGATTCAGTGACAATTGCTCTGTAGCGTGCGGAGCGCATCCTGCACAGGACAGGTCAAGTCTTTCCAGGCGATAATAATCCCCGTAGAGTCCACCCGTTCGAGTCGGGGCTGAGCCATGAAGTTGTGAGTTGACGTTTTTTCGCCCCTGTCCTTTGTAGATCCAGGATGCGGGGAAGCTTGGAGATAATCCCGTTTGGAATGGAGCAGTGGTAACTTGTAAGCAGCTTCAGAGCGGATGAATGTTAAAAATTTGCGTAAATTGTTGCATTTGCGAGGTTTGCTGTCCCGAGAGCATAGAAGATAAATTGCGCACGTGGAAATGGCTCGGTAGCGCTCGGAGCGCCTCTGTGCATGATTGGGCAAATGCAGACCCATTGAGCAGACAACCCGTTCGACTCGGGGCTGAGCCATTCGCCAGGATATCTTTTTTTTTTTCGGCGGCTTTCCTGATTTCCAGAGAGATTGCCAGCACGAGAAACTACTGAACAGAAAATCCGATTGCACTCGGTACGCGTTGGCAGGGGTCCAAGAGGCACAGGAGGAGAATTTCGAGCTTGAGTTATGCGTCCTCGTCTTGACTCTTCCCTACAGTCACCAGTGTTCCGGCGAGCAAGTTGCAGCCGAGATCGACCGAAAGGAAAGGCTCGGTTGCGCTCGGAGCGCCCTACGCACGTTGGAGCGCAAGGACCGGTGTTCAGTGGAGACACCCGTTCGATTCGGGGCTGAGTTGGGGCTAAGCCATGGAGGATAGAATTGGGATCTTTTCTGTGCCTGGGCGTGGCGCGCGTCTGTGTGCATGTGCATGACGGAGCGGTCACACTAATATGCCGAGCAGACACCCCCGTTCGACTCGGGGCTGAGCCTTGTACGATTGGCTGAACAGTAGCTTTTTGTTCTGTTTCGCTGAAGGCATTGATTTCAAAGAGACGCCAGGGCTCGGAGATAATACAGGTGCATGCGAGAGTCGAATTGGAGCGGACTTGTTCTTCGTTGTTCTTGCGGCCAAGTCGCGAGTAAGATCGCACGAGGATATGAGGTGTACAAGCCACCTAGGGAAGGCTCGGTTGCGCTCGGAGCGCCTCTACGCCATATGTGAATGGACAGCTGTTCAGTGAGTTGCCCGTTCGACACGGGGCCGAACAATGTTCACAACTGGCAGAATAAGTTTTTGTTGCCTGTGTGTGCTTCGCCGTCACTGAAGAATCCGAGATCGAGAGGTGATTACATTCCAGAGCGGCCGTCCGTATTTCGCTGAGCACACGAATTCCACGGTGGTGTGCCATCATGGGGGCATTCGCGGCGTTTGCTGTTCAAAAACTTGGAGACAGGCCTACGAGCTCGTTGGCAATGGCTCGGCGCGTATGTGCGCAATTCGCGGGTAACATGCATGTGTTGAGCAGACACACCCGTTCGACTCGGGTCTGAGATCTGAGCCCCGATCGCAGTGAAAGGGATGAGCTTTTTCTTGTTTTGCGTTTGCACTGGGATCGAGGTCCCCGCGGTTGGACTTGAGGTCCAGTGATCGAGCGAGACGAAACGAAGATAAGCTGCCTCTGAGTCGGATAGGCATGGCTCGGGAGCGCGTGGAGCCCGTCTGCGCAGAATATGACGGAATCCTGCTACATGTCCAGCAGACACCCCCGTTCGACTCGGGGTCGAGCCATGAATTTGCTGGACTGTGTTTTTGGCTGGACTGTGTTTTTCTTTCGTTCCACCCCGGCAACCGCATTGGTTTGTCAGAGACGGCTTCGGGGAGATCGGGGGAAATGCCGTTCGAGAGCGGGGGTTAGTACTTAGCTTCAGAGTGGTCTCTCCAGACAGACAGACCGCCCATTCGTAACGTCCTTCAGAGCGGGTGAAACCCAGGCTTTCGAGTTGACGTTCGTAGTTGACAGAGAGGATGACTTGCGTACGAGGTGATTGATAATGGCTCGGCAGCGCGGGGCGCGCGTCTGTGCACAGTTCCAGGATAACGACGTTCCGATGTGTTGAGCGACACCCCGTTCGACTCGGGGCCGAGCCATGGATTGACTTGACTGTGTTTTTCTTTCGTTTTACCTCGGCAGCCGCATTGGTTTGTCAGAGACTCCTTCAGAGCGGGCGAAATTTTCGAGTTGACATTCGTGGTTAACACATGTACAGAGGATGACTTGCGTACGAGGGGATTGATAATGGCTCGGTAGCGCGGGGCGCGCGTCTGTGCACAATGCCAAGTTCCAATGTGTTGAGCAGACACCCCGTTCGACTCGGGGCCGAGCCATTCGCCAGGATATCTTTTTTTTTTTTCGGCGGCTTTCCTGGTTTTCCAGAGAGATTGCCAGCACGAGAAACTACTGAACAGAAATTCCGATTGCACTCGGTACGCGTTGGCAGGGGTCCAAGAGGCACAGGAGGAGAATTTCGAGCTTGAGTTATTCGTCCTGGTACCAGTGTTCCGGCGAGCAAGTTGCGGCCGAGATCGACCGAAAGGAAATGCTCGGTTGCGCTCGGAGCGCCCTACGCACGTTGTAGCGCAAGGACCAGTGTACAGTGCGGTAGAGTTGCCCGTTCGCCTCGCGGCCGAGCATTGTTCGCGACTGGAAGGATAATCTTTTGTTGCCTGCGCGTGCTTCGCAGTCACTGAAGAGCCCAACATCGAGAGGTGATTACATTCCAGAGCGGCCGTTAGTATTCAGCTGAGCGTACGCATTTCGCGTTGGGGTGTTCCACTATCGTCAGTTCACGTTTGCTTGAAAGGACAAACGATAACCTGCCTACAACTTAATTGGCAATGGCTCGGTAGCGCGTGGCGCGCGTCTGTGCATGACGGAGCGGACACTAATGATATGCCGAGCAGACACCCCCGTTCGACTCGGGGCTGAGCCATGTACGATTGGCTGAACAGTAGCTTTTTGTTCTGTTTCGCTGAGCGCATTGTTTTCAAAGAGACGCCAGGGCGAGATAAAACAGGTCAGAATACAGGTGCATGCGAGAGTCGAATTGGACCGGACTTGTTCTTCATTGTTCTTGCGGCCAAGTCGCGAGTAAGATCGCACGAGGATAGTGAACAAGCCGCCTAGGAAAGGCTCGGTTGCGCTCGGAGCGTACAGCGCGAAGTCCTGTTCAACGGAGTGCAGTTGCCTGTTTGACTCGCGGCCGAGCAGTGTTCGCGACTGGCGGGATATCATGCGGGCATTCGCGGCGTTTGCTGTTCGGAGACTTGCCAGTGGAGACGGGCCTACGAGCTCGTTGGCAATGGCTCGGTAGCGCGTGGCGCGCGTCTGTGCATGATTGAGCGGGGACGAGATACCGAGCAGACACCCCCGTTCGACTCCGGTCTGAGATCTGAGCCCCGATCGCAGTGAGCTTTTTCTTGTTTTGCGTTTGCACCGGGATCGAGGTCCCCGCGATTGGACTTGGACTTGAGGTCCAGCGATCGAGCGAGACGAACCGAAGATAAGCTGCCTCTGAGTTGGATATAATATAGGCATGGCTCGGGAGCGCGTGGAGCCCGTCTGCGCAGAATATAACGGAACTCTGCCACAATGTCCAGCAGACACCCCGGGGCCGAGCTAGAAATTGACTGGACTGTGTTTTTTTCTTTCGTTTTACCTCGGAGCCGCATTGGTTTGTCAGAGACGGCTTCGGGGGAGATCGGGGGAAATGCCGTTCAAGAGCGGTGGTTAGTAGCTCTCTCCAGACAGACCGCCCATTCGTAACGTCCTTCAGAGCGGGTGAAACTCAGGCTTTTGAGTTGATGTTCGTGGTTAAGACAGAGGATGACTTGCGTACGAGGTGATTGATAATGGCTCGGTAGCGCGTCTGTGCACAGTTCCAGGATAACGACGTTCCGATGTGTTGAGCGACACCCCGTTCGACTCGGGGCCGAGCCATGAATTTGCTGGACTGTGTTTTTCTTTCGTTTTACCTCGCCAGCCGCGTTGGTTTGTCAGAGACGGCTTCGGGGGAGATGGGGGGAAATGCCGTTCAAGAGCGGTGGTTAGTACTTAGCTTCAGAGAGACCGCCCATTCGTAACGTCCTGCAGAGCGGGTGAAACTCAGGCTTTCGAGTTGATGTTCGTAGTTAACACATGTACAGAGGATGATTTGCGCACGAGGGGATTGATAATGGCTCGGTAGCGCGTCTGTGCACAGTTCCAGGATAACGACGTTCCGATGTGTTGAGCAGACACCCGTTCGACTCGGGTCTGAGATCTGAGTGAGCCACGATCGCAGTGAGCTTTTTCTCGTTTTGCGTTTGCACTGGGATCGAGGTCCCCGCCGTTGGACTTGGACCTGAGGTCCGGTGATCGAGACGAACCGAAGATAAGCTGCCTCTGAGTTGGATAGGCATGGCTCGGTCTATGCGCGATATCTGCCACAATGTCCAGCAGACACCCCCGTTCGACTGGGGCCGAGCCATGAATTTGCTGGACTGTGTTTTTCTTTCGTTCCACCCCGGCAGCCGCGTTGGTTTGTCAGAGACTCCTTCAGAGTGGGTGAAACTCAGGCTTTCGAGTTGACGTTCGTAGTTAAGACAGAGGATGACTTGCGTACGAGGGGATTGATAATGGCTCGGTAGCGCGTCTGTGCACAGTTCCAGGATAACGCGCCACGTTCCAATGTGTTGAGCAGACACCCCCGTTCGACTCGGAGTCGAGCCATGGATTGACTGGATTGTGTTTTTCTTTCGTTTTACCTCGGCAGCCGCATTGGTTTGTCAGAGACGGCTTCGGGGGAGATCGGAGGAAATGCCGTTCAAGAGCGGTGGTTAATAGCTCTCTCCAGAGAGACCGCCCATTCGTAACGTCCTTCAGAGCGGGTGAAACTCAGGCTTTTGAGTTGATGTTCGTGGTTAAGACAGAGGATGACTTGCGTACGAGGTGATTGATAATGGCTCGGTAGCGCGTCTGTGCACAGTTCCAGGATAACGACGTTCCGATGTGTTGAGCGACACCCCGTTCGACTCGGGGCCGAGCCATGAATTTGCTGGACTGTGTTTTTCTTTCGTTTTACCTCGCCAGCCGCGTTGGTTTGTCAGAGACGGCTTCGGGGGAGATGGGGGGAAATGCCGTTCAAGAGCGGTGGTTAGTACTTAGCTTCAGAGAGACCGCCCATTCGTAACGTCCTGCAGAGCGGGTGAAACTCAGGCTTTCGAGTTGATGTTCGTAGTTAACACATGTACAGAGGATGATTTGCGCACGAGGGGATTGATAATGGCTCGGTAGCGCGTCTGTGCACAGTTCCAGGATAACGACGTTCCGATGTGTTGAGCGACACCCCGTTCGACTCGGGGCCGAGCCATGAATTTGCTGGACGGTGTTTTTCTTTCGTTCCACCCCGGCAGCCGCATTGGTTTGTCAGAGACGGCTTCGGGGAGATCGGGGGAAATGTCGTTCGAGAGCGGTGGTTAGTACTTAGCTTCAGAGTGGTCTCTCCAGGCAGACAGACCGCCCATTCGTAACGTCCTTCAGAGCGGGTGAAACTCAGGCTTTTGAGTTGACGTTCGTGGTTAAGACAGAGGATGACTTGCGTACGAGGGGATTGATAATGGCTCGGTAGCGCGTCTGTGCACAGTTCCAGGATAACGCGCCACGTTCCAATGTGTTGAGCAGACACCCCCGTTCGACTCGGAGTCGAGCCATGGTTTCCTGAGTTGACAAGGTTTTTTGGTGCTTGACACTTATTTTCTTCAAGCTCCCTCCCAGGGGCACAGCATCGTTGAGTCCAAGTCCCCATGCGCCCAGTGCAGTCCAGACTCCAGAACACACAAAGATCCGGCAGACCGACATGAAAGGCTTGGTTGTGCTCCGCATACTTACAGTCAACTTGAACAACTTGTGTCGGGTGCGCTGTGCAGGACGCCCGTTCGATTCGGGGCCAGGCGGTTCACCTTGACATAGACTTTTTTGGTCCGTGACAAGGATTCCAGTACGTTTTGTTTGTTGCGGTGCCGATGAGAATAGTTCTGGATGGGTGGAGTGAGAATTTCCGGATTGGAGCGCGGCAAAGCGACGTTCCGGATCGAAGCGCGTCGTTCCTGAAGCGCACACGCGGGGGGGCGCTAGTCGAGGCAAAAACGTCAAGGCAGCTGGGATAGAGCGGCCCCGGACGCGCGCAAGAACGACGGGGGAAGGTTAGAGTTGTGGTGAGAGCATGGCTTGGGAGCGGGGGAAGGTCTAGAGCGGTCTAGGGCGCGCACGTACGACATCGGCATCAAGATCTTCCGTCACTGCCGCCGCCGTCTCCGTTCGTTGTTTTTGCCAAGTGTCTGACACTTTTCACCTATGTCTCCTCTATACTGTAAACCCTGAATATAATGTTCTTGATCAATTTCCTTGCATTGGCGTGAATTAGCAGCAATTAATGAGCGAGGAAAACTGGCGGATTCGGCGGTATTCAGGCGGCATCATGGGTGCATGTGATTTAACGCCGGTTCTATGGGGCTCTACCAGCGTCTATCGCGCCTATGGCTCTACCGCTCTACGGCTCTACCATAGAAGATTATTTCTATACCGCTCGTGATAGAAGGGGGGGGTGCCTATGGCTCTATGGCTCTACCTGAGCCTATCACGAGCTATGTAGCTACTGGGCATTTTCCAGATGCGGAGCTAGCGGCGGCCGCGCAAAATGATTGACAGCGACGGGACAGACGCCGACTCGCGCGTCATGCTTTGTCATCGCCAGCCCTTGTCCTTAAGCACCCGCGTGTCTCGTCCGTCGCCGCCAGCCTCGCCTGACCGCAGCCCCGTCACCCGAGCCCGCGCCGCCGCACGATGATCCGCTTCGACACCCTCCCGCCCGAGGTCATGCAGGCCATGTGCACGCCGATGCACCAGATTCTTCCCCCGGCCCCGCTGCCCCCCTCCGCGCCCGCGCACCCACATCCCTCCTCCGCCTCGCCGTACGCACCGTACGCCAGCGCCTCGTCGAACGGTGGGGCGAACGGCATGAGCGGCGCGCTGTACCTCGGCTCGCTGAGCGCGGTGAACGACCACCCGCTGCTGCGCGCGCACGGGATCACGCATCTGGTGCAGGCGCTCGAGGCGCCGTGGGCGCCGCCTGCACGCAAGGAGGACGGGTTCGTCGCGTACAGCATCGATATCCGGGATAAGGAGAGCGTGGACCTGCGGCCGCACTTGGAGGCGGCGTGTGTGTACATCGAGCGGGCGCTGCGGCGCGGCGAGGGCGTGTTGGTGCATTGCCAGCAGGTGCGTGCGCTCTCCTACTCGCATGCGATGGATGCTAACACACCGCAGGGCGTCTCCCGGTCCCCCTCGATCGTCATCGCCTACCTCATCCGCAACCACGCAATGTCCTACGACGCCGCCCTCGCATTCGTCCGCCGCAAGCGCGCCTGCATCAAGCCCAACCCCGGCTTTGCCCGCGCGCTGCTCGAGTGGGAGCAGGCGTGGCGCCGCCCGCAGGCGGTGAGGCGCTTTACGTCGTAGCTTCGCATCCTGAATCTACGGCGACGTCGTAGCCGTGGCTTTCCGCGACGACGACGAGCGCAGATCGACGCCGATCCCCCACCTCCGCACCTTCGCACCCCGCCTCTTCCTCACCTCACTACACACCAAAAACGATGCCTAATCGATTTCCGCTCCTTACACGCCCGCTCGTTCACGTCTTCCATCTTTCATATCGCACGCATATCGGCGCCACACCACGCAGACCGCTCTCTTCCTTGTCTTCCCCTGCCTTCCTTCCTTGTCCTCGTTGGTCCGTCAAGCTCGTCACAGGCTTATCGCCCCTTGATCCCGCGCGCGACCTTTCGAGCCGGGCTCCGAGACGCCATGTGATGTTCTCGCTCGCTTGGTTTTGCCATTTGGTCCGGAGTGTGTGTCCTGGGATTCGGCACGACACGCCTGTCGGACCGACTACGCCTGCTTACCCGACGCGACGCGTTCAGGCACGGCACGTTGGCTTACCTCACGAACGACGCCGCGCACAACGCGTTTTTGTTTTCGCGCGCATATACACGGCGCACCTTTTCCTTGTTCCTCGGCTTTCGCGCACCGGCTGCTGTACATATCATCGTCTCTACCCCTCGTCTGTTATCTCTCATCCATCCATCGCTCGTCCCTCGTCATCTCTCACCCGTCCATCATCCCACCATCACCTCTCATCCCTCTCCCCATCCGATCGCTCGTCATCCATATCTCCTCATCTCATCTCATCGCTCGTCCCTTTGGGTTCTCTGGGGTTTTTGGGTATTTATTCATGTCCTCGTCTTGTATCTCTGTCTACGTCTGCGTCTTTGTGTTGTGTTGTATTTATTCTCCACTTGTTCTGCGATACCTTCATGTCTGAATTCATGGCGTTCAAGTCTATATCCACGCTCCGATTCACGATTCACGATTCACGATTCACGATTCCAATCCTTCTTTTTGCCGTGCCCCTCAAGGCCTCACGAATGTCGTTCTCGTTCCCGTCGCCGTGGCATCGTTCGAAAAAGCAACTGTCGGTTCAGGTTCAGAAGTATTACGCCCAGGAATTCGGGCGTGGTGCGTGGTGCGCGGCGCACATCCACATGTCTTGTACTGAAGGAGGAGAGTAGGTGGGAGAAGTTAGAAGTTAGACCCGGGTTCGACTCCCGGCGCCCGAATGCGCACTGTCCATGAGTCTAGGTTGACGATTTTTTCCTACTTCCTACTTCCCAACTTATTCTTCAGCTCCATCCTCCCAACTTCATCCTCGAGTTTCTGGCGCGCTGGGGGGTAAGAATTCTTCCATGTTCAACTCTCCAACTGAAATTTCAAAGCTGCGAGTGGATGCGGAATGCGGATAAAATTGCCCTATAGTACGTATCTCAGCTAACAAGTAGCATGATGCGTCGGGCGCACCCACTTCCCTTGTGTATGTACATTATGCATATGTGCAGTCCCAGCAAGATTAGCGAGGTACGAGCTTCCCCTGTTAGAGCGTCTGGCTGCGAGAGACTAAGCAAGATTATGAGTTCGATTCCCGGCGCCCGGATAAATCTCTGTTGTGCGATTCTTTTCTTCCTTTTCTTTCTTTTCGCTCACGTTTTTGGCGTCGGACTGCGCGATTCAAAGCTCCGACTGGACTGCCTGGACTGCGGAATACGAGTGAAATTGCCTCTTCTTGCTGCTGTACTTACGGTGTACGGTGTACGGTGTACCCTCAGGAGTCAGGATCTCTTTCCCGTCACCGCCCGCGTGGTAGTGCACGGCGCACACCCACCTCACTCGGTCTGGTTTAGGACATCCGCTGCAGAGTAGGTGGGAGAAGTTAGAACCGGGTTCGACTCCTGGCGCCCGGATAGCGCTGTCTAACCAGAAGAGTTTTTCTTCTTCAGCTCGTCCATCCTTCTGATCATTTCTGACGTTTGCGTGGTTTTGGTCGGGATTAACGAAACTCGGACATTACTTACATTTTCAAACCCGGCACATTACCATTGGACCCGGTACATTGCCTTCAAACCCGGTACATTGCCTGGGGCATGTCCCGGGTTTGTTGAAAGCACGGTACATTTGAGCCGCATGCATTTTGATCGCCGTGAATATGATCTCCCACGCCTCGCTGAACACAGAGCAAAATCGACAAGTGGGGCCCGTTAACCTCCGTTCTTATACTTGGGGAGGCATTCACCAGGGTATTTGTTGAGATCAATGCTTGGGTTTGGAATTTTTTCCATGGGACCCCCCATGTTCTGTTGGCACCTCGATAAATTGGACGCGAGCTATTTGCCAAAATCTTTGCTGTTCCTGCCAATACGCAGAGACACTTGAACACTTCTTGTTGGTTTCTAAACATTCTTACGATACATGTGAGCAAGGTTGGTTTTTTCAAGGCCTTTAAAGGTATGTAGTTCGTTGGAATTGCAGACTAGTTGGGACTCTGAGGTGCGTCGTCCACACTTTCTCACCCGAATCACCGTTCACATTTGACTAGCCAAGTCGGCTAGGGTTCCTAATGACCATCGTCAAGTCCTATCCTACATGAATGTAGCACACTACGCAGCTCATTGCGCGCGTATGACGGTATTTATCGTCAAAAATTATGTACGCATCTCTGTGTACAGCGCAGACGCCACGGGAGCACTGAAATGTGAGTAAGTGCTCATTTTGGTGCACATTTAGGGCGGAAATGTACATTACAGTGTGCACATTGTGCTGCACAATTCAACATTCTACTTGCCACAATGCACATTTCATTGACTCCACGGAGCACTCATGAGTCGACCTGAGCTTTCTCTGGTGGTCCCCCACGCTTGAAATGTACACACCGACGCTGTATATCCATGGATCCGACCTCAAGTGAATAGGTTGGATTGATGCCATCAAAGTTGGTTTTGCCGCTGGTTGTTGGGAACCGGCGAACATAGATACATTGGTGTTCGAATTCAGGTACACAGAGACACATGGAAGGTCTCAAGATATCAGTATATGCTCTGGGCATTCTTGAATTGATGTCCTTCTTCTGGAGCATAATTTCTACCGCCTAATTATCATCAACCCTACCTACCGTCTTTGCAACAAGGACTCTCAGCAATGGAGTTGCCGAATCCAAATCATTTGATCCTTAGACAACCTCCGGCTGATCTCTCCGCCATTTACGCGCGGGATTGCCATCATACACTGCGAAAAAGTAGTGTGTTGCTGGGCGAAGGTGCACAGTGGTGTGTTGTGTGCGGACCCACCAAATGCAGATAATTTTTGACGAAAAAAGCTTTTATACGCGCGCTCGGACTCCGTCTCCGCTGCAAGCGCGCTGTATCCACCCATGCCGATGCAGCTTGAGCGCACAATGTCCTGGCTACAGATGTGTCGGTGACCGCGCGTGCAGGCTCCCTCTCTGGCGTTGCGGATGCGCAGGTGCGCTCACCGCGAAACGCGCGAATCCGCATGCGGACGACAGGGAGGGGGGTGTCCCTATCTACTGCGGCGCGCGACATGGAGCACCTCGACTCCCTGTAGACTGCGCCACGGCGGAGGGAGGTGAGAGTGAGAGTACGCACCTGGCCCCACTCTTGCGCACTGACAGGTGTTGCAGTTAGGTTAATCTTACAATCCGTGAGTTAGTCACAATAGTAGTATGGATAATGAGATCTAGAGCGCACCGGATACGGCGCGGGACGGTGTCGCACGTAACTCCCGGCCCTCAAGAGCACCTGCATGCGAAAAAGTCAGGCCGTGGATTGGGCTGCGCGCGCGATTCACACGGGGACAAAAGAGGAGCGCGCTGCTGGGGTGCACGAGGCGGATAGCGCAGGGCGAACGGTGCCACGCATCCTCGCGCGAGTCTGTGCATGGTGATCGCAGCCACGTGAGAATATGTGAGCGAGACAAAGGAGAGCCTCGTAGGACCTCGTGCACGATGCGGCGGGGAGGACATGGGCGGGAGGGCACACCTGAGGCGCACCTGCGTATTTGCGGTGGTGATGGTGGTGGGAGGTAAGCAGGAGATCGTGCACGTGCTGCAATGGGCTTCAGCCGCTGTGCCGAATCTGCCGATACACGGTACATTCCAATAAGGAAAGTACCGGGTTTGATTTGGGTTTGATCCCAAACCCGGCACATTATGCAGAATGTACCGTGTCTGGTTGATATGTACCGGGTTTGAAAATGTAAGTAATGTCCGTGTTTTGTATGTACTCGGTTTTGGTGGAGGATTGTTTCGAAGGTTTGGCTCCATCAGGAAAAACCCTGTGGAAAGTTGTAGCCCAGTTAATTATGTTGGCCCATATCGTGCATGGTAGACAAAAGCCAGTGTATATAGTCTCCGTAGTCTCTGTAGCACTACCCACAGGCTCCGTAGTACATCATTGATCCGCACTGTCAAAATGTTGTCGGATGTAGATGTGCCGTGCGGCGATGTTGGATATCGTTGTCGAATGCTGCGAGTAAGTATATTGACCGTTTCAAGCAAATTTTGAGGCAAACTGCTTCCTTCCAGTCCGGGGCAAGTCCGGGGTAGTATGCGTGTATGGGATAACTTGAAGTCAAGTGGAGAGGAATGTCCAGAGAGATGTCGACCACTGGTCGTGGCACCTTACCGAAATCTTGCCGGCCAAAATCGAGCCGTGCCTCAAACAATGTGGTGGATGGAAAGCACTGGGCGCCGTCTGAACGATGCGTGCATGAGCCAACCTGGAAGTTGCAACTTGGTCTTGTTAGCCAATCGATCACACAGAGAAGGTCCTATACTTAAAAAGAGGGAAGCACAGCTTTATTGATAAATCACCTGACTAAGTCACGGGCTGTTGCGCAGATGTCGCTGCCGGATGTCAAGATGTTGCCCCGGTTCCCACGAGAGGTCGCGCGAGCGCAGCGAGCGCGCAAAAGTGCAAGAAATTCGGAATCCACTGGGGTTTGGGGCGCAGCCCCAACAAGCTGTGGACCCGCCGTAGGGACGGAGCGAGCGCAGCGAGCCTCCGTGCCGAAGGCAGGGGTCCTAAAGCTTGTCGATCAGACGTGATGGAGGTCCGTGCACACATCACGTGTAGTTGACAGATGGTTGGTGATGGCCCTTGATGGCCACGTCGCCTCTCTCTCTCCTCTATCTCCACCGCGTTCGCCGCCTTTGGCTCTTCCTCCCCTTCTTCTCCTCGTCACCCGCGTTCCCATGCTCGTATTTATGTTCCTCATCGGCCCAGTGTCAGGACTTGGTACCGGCAAAGCGTCCTTCCACGTCGTGGTGTCCTCAGGCAACGGCGTACTTGCCTGGTGACGCCATGCGCCTTCCCTCAAGCTACCACTGTCCATTTCACCCCTTCAGAGTCTCTGCCCTTTCGTGCTCGCTCTTCTCCAAGACTTATCCACTCTCCATTCACCCGACCTGGCAGCCTTGCAAGTGTCTCGTCCGTTGAGCTTCAAGCTTCAATCACTCTGGCTCGCAAGCTCGAGCACTCAAGCTGCTGATGCAATCCTCGAACAGCAACGCCAAGCTGCCATTCACAAGATTCTCACCCGTCCTCAAGCAACGTTTGCCAGAACTCCGAGGCGGCCGGTCAAGCTGCTCAAGCGCTACTCAGGACCGTCGTCTTCTCGCCCAACCAAGACATAGGATGCATTCGTATTCGACGGTTCACTGCTACTGGATGGTTCCGCTTGAGCTCTCATTTCATTCCATCGTGCCCTGTGGTATGTCCCTATCTCCTGTTCGGTCGTTGTTACTTACTTCATCCGTGCAGGGTTTTTTTTTTCAGCTGCAGCGGTGTGAATCCCTCTCCTGAAACTGTAGAGCTGAATATGCGGTGTCGTGCCGTAGCCTCTTGTTTTTATATACCCATTGAATACAATGTGATTCGTCCAACGCCATTTGTCCCTGCTACTAGTAGCCTGAAACAACAACACAGCTATGGTGTGCTACCTGGACCTATGTAGACAACGCTGCTACAGAGCTACGGCACTATGTAGCCAAGGCACGCGGCTACGCGCCCGATATAGTAATCCATAGTTTTGATGGGCAGCTACATCGCGCTATATTTTAGGGGGGTTGCAACGGCGCTACGACCGCTACGTTGGCTACGTAGTGCTCCATACTTACCCAGATTTTTCCTGATGTCTCCCTCCGTGGCAAGCTGTAGCAGACGCGGATGATAAGTAGAGTAGGTGAAAATGTTAATCCCGCTACGTATTCAGGTTATAAGGTATACCAAGAATTCGGGCGTAGTGCGCGGCGCGCAACCACTTCACTTGAACCAGAATAGAGGGGGATAGAGTGGGTAGGAGACCCGGGTTCGACTCCCGGCGCCCGAATAGCGTCGTTAATTTGAGGATTTTTTCTTCTTCTTCTTCCCAACTTACTCCTCGAGTTTTTGGCGCGCTGGGGGGTAAGAAATCCTCGACTCTTCGGCTCTCTAACTGAAAGCTCAAAGCTGCGAGTGGAATGCCTGGACTGCGGAATGCGAACGCCGAATACACCTTTGGCCTTCTTGTTTGCTGTCCGGTTCTCTTTCCCGCCACCGCCCGCGTAAGCGTTCGAAAAAGCAACCATCCGTTCAGGTTGGAAAGGGAGTAAAGGATCGGACGTGGTGCGCGGCGCACACCCACCTCACTTGGTCTGGTCTAGGACATCCGCTGCAGAGTAGGTGGGAGAACTGGGTTCGATTCCCGGCGCCCGGATAAATCTCTGTCGTGTGCGATCCTTTTCTTCCTTTTCTTCCTTTTCGCTCACGTTTTTGGCGTCGGCCAACTCCGATTGGACTGCCTGGACTGCGGAATACGAGTGAAATTGCGTCCTTCTTGTTCGGGTGTACCCTCAGGATCTCTTCCCCGGCACCGCCCGCGTGGTCGTTCGAAAAAGCAACCATCTGTTCAGGGTAGCAAGAGAGTAAGGAATCGGACGTGGGGCGCGGCGTACACCCACCTCACTTGGTCTGGTCTACGACATCCGCTGCAGAGTAGGTGGGAGAAGTTAGAACCGGGTTTGATTCCCGGCGCCCGAATCAAAGTTGTCTTGGACCATTTTTTTCTCTTCTTCCTCCCACCTTCTTCCTTTTGCGTTTCCTTGTTTTTAGCTGCCAGTGGGATGTGCGCTTCAATTTTTCAAGCTTCGGTTTTCCCTCCGCAAGCTGTGGCAGACTCCACTTCGAACGCGGAACGCTGATGATAGAGTAGGTGAAAATCCGGCTACGTATTCGGGTTATAAGGTAGCCCAGGAATTCGGGCGTGGTGCACGGTGCACACCCACTTCACTTGAACCAGAATAGAGGGGGATAGAGTGGGTAGGAGACCCGGGTTCGACTCCCGGCGCCCGAATGCGCGCTGTCTAGGAGTCTAGGTTGACGATTTTTTCCTACTTCCCAACTTATTCTCCGAGTTTTCCAACTTCATCCTCGAGTTTTTGGCGCGCTGGGTTGTAAGAATTCTTCGGCTCCACAACTCTCCAACTGAAAGCTCAAATTTCAAAGCTGCGAGTGGATGCGGAATACGGAATACGGATAATATTGCCCTATAGTACGTATCCCAGCTAAGAAGTAGCATGATGCGTCGGGCGTGGTGCGCGGCGCACATCCACATGACATGTCTTGTACTGAAGGAGGAGATCTAGAGTAGGTAGGAAGACCGGGTTCGACTCCCGGCGCCCGAATGCGCGCTGTCTAGATTGACGATTTTTTCCTTCTTCCTTCTTCTTCTTTCCAAGTTCATCGTCGAGTTTTTGGCGCGCTGGGTTGTAAGAATTCTTCTATCTTCAACTGAAAGCTCAAATTTCAAAGCTGCGTGTGGACTGCTTGGACTGCGGAATACGGATAAAATTGCCCTATAGTACGTATCTCAGCTAAGAAGTAGCATGATGCGTCGGGCGTGGTGCGTGGCGCACACCCACTTCCCTTGTGTATGTACATACATACATATGTGCAGTCCCAGCAAGATTATGGGTTCGATTCCCGGCGCCCGGATAAATCTCTGTCGTGTGCGATCCTAAGTCCTTTTCTTCCTTTTCGCTCACGTTTTTGCCGCGCCAAAAATCTTCGGCCAGCGATTCAAGGCTCCGAGTGGACTGTCTGGATCGTGGAATACGAGTGAAATTGCGTCCTTCTTGTTCGGGTGTACCCTCAGGAGTCAGGATCTCTTCCCCGCCACCGCCCGCGTGAGCGTTCGAAGAAGCAACCGTCTGTTCAGGGTAGCAAGGAAGTAAAGGATCGGACGTGGTGCGCGGCGTACATCCACTTCACTTGGTCTGGTCTAGGACATCCGCTGCAGAATAGGTGGGAGAACTGGGTTCGATTCCCGGCGCCCGAATCAAAGTTGTCTAATCCGAAGAGTTTTTCTTCTTCAGCTCGTCCGTCCTTCTGACGTTTGCTTGGCTTTGACGCATCATTTCTGGCGCGCCGGGATGTGGAGGATTGTTTCTAAGGTTTGGTTCTCCCTCCCCGTGGCAAGCTGTAGCAGACGCGGATGGTAAGTAGAGTAGGTGAAAATGTTAATCCCGCTACGTATTCAGGGAATAAGGGATACCAAGAATTCGGGCGTGGTGCGCCGCGCGCGGCGCACACCCACTTGACCCTCAAGTCTTATCCTCAGCCAGGAGGACAAGGAGTAGGTGGGAGAACTGGGTTCGACTCCTGGCGCCCGAATCAAAGTTTGCTTGGACCATTTTTTTCTCTTCTTCCTCCCACCTTCTTCCTTTTGCGTTTCCTTGTTTTTAGCTGCCAGTGGGATGTGCGCTTCAATTTTTCAAGCTTCGGTTTTCCCCCCGCAAGCTGTGGCAGACTCCACTTCGAACGCGGAACGCTGATGATAGAGTAGGTGAAGATATTAATCCCGCTACGTATTCAGGTTCAAAAGTAGCCCAGGAATTCGGGTGTGGTGCGCGGCGCACAACCACTTCACTTGAACCAGAATAGAGGGGGATAGAGTGGGTGGGAGACCCGGGTTCGACTCCCGGCGCCCGAATGCGCGCTGTCTAGGAGTCTAGGTTGACGATTTTTTCCTACTTCCCAACTTATTCTCCGAGTTTTCCAACTTCATCCTCGAGTTTTTGGCGCGCTGGGTTGTAAGAATTCTTCGGCTCCACAACTCTCCAACTGAAAGCTCAAATCAGGCATCGTTCGACTCCCGGCGCCCGAATGATGTGACTATACCCGTGAGCCTTTTTTCTTCCTCCTGGCGCCGAGGTCCTTCTTGCGTTTTGGATGTTTGCTTCACAAGAGCACTCGGCGGTAGGAGAGCATCACCCCCCTTCTTACTCCCGCTGTCATCTATGTACATCTTCTGCGAGGACGATCAGGATGCAGCTATTCCACAACTGCAAAGAAGGGTGAGAGAAAAGAAGAAAAAAGTTGCACACACATCTCGGCCCAGAGTCGAATCGGTAACTCAACTGAGGATAATTCTATCTAACAACCCCCCTTGTTAAGAACAACCGGGTTGTAGAAAATAATGTTTCTATCTAGCAACCCTTTCTATCTAACAACCCCGGTTGCGGTGATTTGAACCGGTTCAAATGTTCGCAGATCTCTATTTTAAACCGCTGGCACTGATGTCGGCCCCGTAAGGCAAGTCGGCGCGACATTTATTGGACCATTGCCGCTGATCTTGAAAATGTGCATTTGGCGGGTGCATAAAATCGGACAGTCCAAAGCAAGCAAGCGTCCACCACTTTACATAGTTTTATTCCCGCTCGGCTTGCGTCGCGCAGCCGGGATGCCGAATCCAAGGCAAAGGTGGATGCGAAGCAAGGCATTCACGGCTGTACTCGGTGTCGTGTTTTTTTTTCATTCCAGGTGGGATACCAGTGAGACAAGAAACTGAGCACGCACGGCCCAGCAAGGAATCAAAACGACTGCCTTTGAACACTGCTGGAAGTGCGAAGCCGATCACTTGCCGATTTGATGACGGGTCCATGGAGAGATGAAGGCAAAACGGCTGCCCGAATTGGGCTGCCGGACGTTCAGTTGGTTCGTGGTTCGACCCGTTTTGAGGGTTGTTAGATAGAACTTGGATAGAACATTTATTTTTGGAAACTTTTTGGGGGGTTGTTAGAAATAAAATCGGTTTTAACAACCCGGTTGTTCTTAACAAGGGGGGTTGTTAGATAGAATTATCCCTCAACTGAACAATAGTTTGAACTAGTACCGGAAAATCACCACGGCGCAATCAAGTCTTACATGGAAACCTACCATGCGGACCTAGCCTCGGTCGCTCTTGTTCCCACGGTTCGATTTCGGTCCGGTTCGGTCACGACGTGCCTCATCTGCTTTTTCCCCCTTCCTCGATTGCTATTTGGCCAGCATGGGCCGGCCTGCGAGAAACGTTTCGCTCTTACGCCTCCCGAGAATTGTGTCAATCACCCGGGCCAAAGGAGGTTAGTGTTGCCTTGCACGATATCAAGCTTTAACCCCCAGGACAATGAGGGCGTGGACCTCGAGGCAGACCAGGAGGCACGTTAACTCATACGTACTATTCCCTCCCTTCTTGCCTCGCTCGTGACTGTGAGCACGTGTACCTGATCGATCCATCCTTTGCGCACGACCTGATTTAGATTGAGCGCCACGGGCCAGGCGTCTCGCGTACGAAGAGGTGAAGCTTCAAGCATGACTGGGACTCGAGTCTATCTCTCGAGGGATCGAAAGAAGTGTCAAGCATCAAAGAAAAAATTGATCTGCAAAAGCTTCACAGCTCGACCGCGAGTCCAACGAGGACACTGCTCCACATATTAGCAGGACACTGTTGCATAATGCGCACAGACGCCACGCACTTCCGAGCCATTAAACACTGACCTTGTATGCTACGTTCAAGGTACCAGTATCCGGCTTCTGTCTACAAATTCTTCAAAAGCAAATGTCAAACCCCTTTGTTCTGGGCTGCCCCCCCGTCCATGCAGAAGTGTGCTCCCCCGCGCAGGATGTCCGACCGTCCGCTACATGAAAAAAGAAAATTCAATTCGGAACGCGACACGACCCAGCCCCGAGTCCAACGGGCTCAACAGACAACGATCAAATGAGGACGCGCTCCGAGCGCGACCGAGCCTCTCCTGAGTAGCTGATACACGTCATATCTTCGTGCTACTTTGGTCGTAACTCGGCCGCAATGAAAATCAAGTCTGAGTCAACCCAACCCCCGAGCACATACACGATCTGACCTTCGGAAGAACCAATGCGACCCTCAAAAAACAAAGGAAACGAAGAAAATTCCAGTCAACCACGCATGGCTCGGCCCGAGTCGAACGGGACTGTGTCTGTTCAACACATCGGGCGAGTATCGATGAACCGTGCACAGACACGCGCCAGGCGGTGCTGAGCCATTTCCAACGACTTTGTACGCAGGTCATCTCCCATGCTCTCGGAACAGCAACCGTCGCAAATGCAACAACTCAACGCATCCTTTCGCTCTGACGCTGCTTACCACTGCTCCCCATGCTAAACCGGATAGCTCCAAGCTCTCCCGCACGCGGGCTCTTCCGTGACGGCAAAGCGCGCACAGGTAGCAGAAAAACAAAATCATCGCGCCCGCAGTGCTAAGGCTCAGCCCCGAGTCGAACGGGTCGACATGAGGAAATGATTTTCGCCATGGCAGCAACTCATTTCGTGCAGACGCGCTCCACGCGCTACCGAGCCATTCCCAGTGAACACTGAACTCATCGTCATCTTATCTTCCGTGTTCTTCAAACAGCGAAGCTCAAAGTGCAGTACCTCACGCAACACACAGAAATCGTGCGGCACTGCTGTACCACTGCTGAAATATCAATAGGGTTGTACCGATCTCTTTCAGTCACGGCAAAGCACGCCCAGGAACAGGGGAAAAAAACCGGTTGTACCCTGTCTATGGCTCACCTCGAATCGAACGGGCAACCGCACACTGAACAGAAGCTCTTGCGCCAAGATGTGGGTGGGGCGCTCCGAGCGCTACCGCGCCATTGCCGATGACCTCGTACGCAACGTATATCCTGTCTTAACACCAACTGGAACATACCAACGCTCAGAAGCTCATTCGCTTTGAAGCAGCTGCCCTGCGCAAGCTGTATTCTGGCGGCATTCTTTTGGCGTACCGATATGCACTGGACAGTTTGTGGTCCCGTCACTCGAAGTCTCCTGAATAGCTTGCCTCGTCTGCAACTCAAACAATGTGCTGCGCGCAAGCTGCGCGTCTCCTTCGGCCCACGAAGTTCAAGTTGGAACAAAAATAATCTACATGGTCTAGATTCAGACCTATCCTCAAATCGGGGCAACTCTACAGGGAACAGCAATTTCTTCACAAACTATGCGTATATAGAGGCGCTTCGGGTGCAACCGAGTTATTCCTGGGTGGTTGATACACGTCATATCTTCGTTCACTCTTAGTTATAGTTTGGCTGCAAGAACAGGGCCGGGGAGGACGAGCACGATTAACTCAAGCTTAGCAAGTTCTCTCTTTGCGCTTCTTGGACCTGCACCCACATGCAATCGGAGTCTCTGCTCAGTATTTTCTTTTGCGCTAAGAGAAAATCAACCTCCCCAGTGGCGCACGGCTTCGCCCCGAGTCGAACGGGAAACTCTACTGAACAGGAGTTTCTTGAGTATGTATTGTACGTAGAGGCGCCGAGCGCAACCGAGCCCTTCCCGTATGGGACAAATGTGAGGTCATCTGCAACCCTCGGGAGCCCTGCCGCACAGCGCCCACCGTGATAGTCATCTGCTGCCATAATTAGTAGCCCATCATTCTGGTCTGGCCTTACTCTTCACCGCCGATACACACGGAATTTGCCAATCTGAAAACCGCAGTTTCCGCAGTTTCTTCCGATTGTACAACACCTCATCTTATCCTTCAAGCATCAGATGTGTCGATCCCTTGTATGTAGCCAGGTACTTCACTCTTCAGGAACGATGCAGACACCGTGAGCGATCATCAAGAAGCCTCAGTTCAATCAGCGCATGCATCTTAGACTGGCATCTGACAACACTATAAATGTCCGGCGCTTATTGCACCGCATATAAGGAAAGGGATCCTGCGCAACTAGTGACGTAGTACCCCTTACTACCTTGGAGTTGTTGAAATGTCGAAAGGCCAAACCGTAAGATCATGTTCATTGTTGACTTCTGCCGGAACATCGAGTCGGGCTGACCCAAAGCAGAGAATTAATATTTGTCCACCCGATGAATCCGGAGGGGACATGAATTTATCCAGCATGGATCAAAAGGGCTCCGAGTTGAGTGTCGGAACAATAGTGAGCGGGTAACATGAAACCGAGCGGAACCTGCATTGACAAGGTATCAAAGATAACAAGCAACAAGGATCGCCCAGAAGCTTCGAAGCCACCAATCAAGGAAGTGGAAAATGAGCAATGCAAAGATCAAGGGAACTTGGTATGGAGAGGAAGTCATTTTTGAAATTGAACACTGAAGTCCAGTGCCAGGATTGGGAAAACCTGGATATGATACCAAGAATGAAGCAATTCATATCGCAGGCGCCTCTCAATGATCCAAATCTCCCGAACTGCCACCAAATGTTGGGGAGGAGCTTCACCAAGAGATACCTGGACACCGGCCATCTGGATGACATCGAGGCTGCGGTGAGCAACTATCAAGCAGCTTTGGGTCACCAAGGACACCTCAGTCGATCCAGTGTCTTGCATGATCTAGCTATGGCACTTCAACACAAGTTCCAGAAAGTGGGCAATCCAAAGGACCTTGATGTTGTCTTGCAAGCATACCAACAGGCATTGGATCAAGGTTATCCACACACAACAGAGCTTCTGCAAAACCTCACTACACTCCTTGGAACTCGATACAGAATGCGAGGGGATCTGACGGACTTGGATGCTGCACTGGAGCATGCTCTTGAGATAACAGATCCTATGCCCCAAGCAGAGTGGGTTGAAACTGTTGCTGCATTACTCACTGCTCGCTATGAGAGGTTGCAAAATCTCAAGGACCTTGAAGCTCTCGTCCAGAAACGGCATCAGATCGTTGCCATGATTCCTGTGGACCACCCTGCCTATGCAAATCATCTGCAAAACCTTGCAATAGCACTCGGACAAAGATATAAGAGATTGGAAATGCTCAAAGATCTTGACCTGGCAATAGAGAGCAGTCAAAAGGCTGTAAACATAACTCCGAAAGATCATCCTGATCAATTAGGACACCTGCAAACTCTTGCTGTGTCCCTTGGAGATAGGTACAACAGACTGGGAAACCTGAAGGATTCAGAGCGAGCATTACAGGCAAACCTAGCGGCAGTAGCTGCTACTCCTCAGGGACATCCTCTGTGGAAACATCTGCTGCACAATCTTGCAGTGCTGTTTTCAATGCGGTATGAAAGGCTAGCAGGCCTAGAGGATCTGGAGGCAGGACTGCGGATACATCAGACCCTACTTGCTCTTGCTCCAAAAGGGCATCTTGATCGAGCAAGTTGTTTGCACAACCTTGCAGCATTACTCATTCAACGGCACATAAGAAAAGGAGACATGAATGACCTTCAGGTTGCTTTGCAGATGAATCGAGAAGCAATCAATTTGACTCCAAATGGGGACCCTGATCTATTAACCCGAATGCACTCTCTTGCTGCATCTTTGGGTCATCGGTACAACAGACTAGGAGATATGAAGGATCTCAAGGATGCAGTGCAAATAAATCAAGAAGTGGTAGACCTAACCCCGAATCAGCACCCAGAGAGGCCAATTCGGTTGCAAAATTTTGGTATGATACTCCTTAAGCAATTTGAGAGTGAAGGAGAGCTACAGGACCTGGAGAATGCTCTGCAAAAGGAGCGCGAGGCAATAGAGTTGACACCAAAAGACCATCCGTATCGGGCGGGCATCCTGAGGAGTCTCTTGTGGTGTCTTGAAACTCGATACCGAAGACTGGGTGTCTTAGCAGACCTTGAAACTGCACTCCAGATGGGAACTGAACTATTAGAGTTGACTCCTCTTGATCATCCTGATCGAATAACTCGATTGCAGAACATTGCAACACTATTCTCAGATAAATTTAAGAGACAAGGAGACCTTAAGGACCTTGATGCTGAGATATCTACAGCTCAGGAGGCAGTAAAACTTGCTCCGGAAGAACACCCGGAGCGTGCAGGTCTGCTGTTCACTCTTGCATCAGCATTCAGAGCCCGATACAACAGATTATATGATCTCAAGGATATTGAGATGGCCATCCAAACACATCAAAGTGCAATAGAACTCATTCCACCCCATCACCCAGACCGGGAATTGCATCTGCAACAGCTTGCACAATCTTTTGGAACTCTGTACCAGAGACGTGGAGATTTAAGGAACCTACGTGATGCATTGAGGGCAATTCAAGAGTCACTCCGCATTAGTCCACAGAGTCCAAATCTGTTAAGTGATCAGGCAATGCTTCTTCGCTTGCGATACCAGAGGCTAGGAGATTTGGCGGATCTGGAGGCTTTACTGAGGAGTGATCAACAGGCCTTTGACCAGACTCCTGTTGAACATCCTGAGCGTGTCAATCAGTTGGGAAATCATGCAATTTCTCTCAGACATCGATATCAAAGGCTTGATGATCTAGATGATCTGCAGCTTGCAATCCGGACAGTTCAAGAGGCAGTGGATCTGATTCCACCTGGACACCCTATCAGAGCAGTTCATCTGCAGAATCTTGCACTTTGTCTCCAAGATCGTTACAGAAAGCTCAAGAACCCAAATGATCTAAGCGCTGTCCACACCTGTTATAGTGATTCCTTCAAGTTATCCTCTCCGGAGCCTCATATATCCTGGGGCCAAGCTATTCAATGGGCAACCTTTGCTGCAGAGTTTCAGCCTACCTACTGTGTTACTGCATATACCTGTGCCTTCTCTCTGCTCCCGGAAATCCTCTGGATCAGTAATTCTATAACAGCACGTCATGATTCTATTCTTGACCTCAAAATCCAAGAGGCTACTTCAGCTGCTGTCCAAACGTGTATCAGTCTGTCTAATCTTCGGGATGCTGTGGTTTTTATGGAGCAAGGACTTGCTACTGTATTTCAGCAGATGTTGCAACTAAAGCCAGATCTCAAAGCCCTCCCATCAGATCAGGCTGTAGAGTTGTCGGACCTTTCAGCACAGCTTTATAACGGAACATCCCGTAACCCGATACGAGTTGTTGACGACAGAAACAAACTGCTTGAAGACATCCGAAAAAAACCTGGACTTGAATCTTTTCTGCGTCCAAGATCTTATCATGTCCTCTGTCAAGCCTCTCAAGGAGGTCCTATTGTCATTCTGAGTAGTCATCCAGCTGGATGTGATGGGATATTAATTCTCAACCCAATCTCTGAACCGGTCCATATTGAATTTCCAGGTGTAACACCAGACATTCTTAAATCACAAAAGCAAGCACTGAATGAACTGCTTGGTCGTTGCAATGTCCGAACTAGAGATGAAGCACCATCCACTAGGCTCCTTGGACGGCGTCAAAATTATTCCTGTAAACCAACTCATCAATGCTTTCAAGAGCTATTGGGCTGGCTTTGGACCAATGTGGTTCAGCCTGTCTATCAAGGGTTGAAAACAGTCAGTCTTACTTAACACATATCCATTTCAAATGCATACTTACATATCTGTTTGGTGACTTAGCATGGAATTTTGGAAGGGAGAATTTGGTGGCTACCAAGCAGTGCATTCACAGGACTTCCTTTGCATGCAGCTGCAGGTGCTCAAGCAGACAACTTTATCCATTCCTATATATCAACACTTGGATCTCTTGTAGATGCATATAATAAGAGACCATCCAGCAGCCCGTCCAAAGTTACGGTTGTTGGAGTCACCCACACTGGACCAGGCAGAAGAGATTTTTTGAAAGGAGTTGAACGTGAACTGCAGATAATTCGCTCTATTGTGGAAGAGCCTTATCTCGAGTGTCTCGAAGGAGCACAAGCTACTGTGGATGCTGTTAAAATGCAAATTCAAGATTGCTCTTGGGCCCATATGGCCTGTCATGGGAGCCAAGTTTTGAGTGACCCTGCCAAAAGTTCTCTCCACTTATATGGAGGCAACTTGGATTTGGAAACAATTCTGCGCATGCCCTTTCCCCATGCACAATGTGTTTTTCTTGCGGCATGCCAAACGGCTAAGGGGGATGCGCAACTTGTCAATGAATCATTCCATTTGGGTGGAGGATTTATTGCGGCAGGTTTCCGAAGTGCAATTGGTACAATGTGGTCTATGAATGATGCAGATGGCCCTATGGTAGCAGAAATTGTGTACTCCTACCTCTTTGGACATGGTCAGCGCCCGGAAGCTGGTGCTTCAGCCCGGGCCCTACAGCTGGCAACTCAAAGGTTAAAAGATCAACAGGTCTCATACGAACGATGGGTCCCGTACATTCACATGGGACTATGATAGATAGTAGATAGGTGTCATTCATGTGGATAGCTATGATCTATACTGTCAATGTTCTTCATAGACTGAATCAAATAACAAATGGAGGATTGGTTTTGGCGGACGTACAGAGACAAAAACAAGAGAAAGAGAAAATCGAACTTACCACCAATTTCCTATGTAAGCTCATTTCTCGGTCAGTTTTGCTGCCGCCATCTATGTTGTGAGGACTACAATGCAGCTATCAAAACAGCTGCAAAGGAGGGAGACCAAGAAAAAATAAGAAGAAAGAAAATCCACACACATCTCGGCCCAGAGGCGAATCGGGAACTCAACTGATTAATTTGGCTCTTGTTCCCACGGTTCGATTTCGGTTCATTGATATCGGTTCGGTCACGCGATTGCTATTTGGCCGACTAGTGAGATTTCTTTTCTCTACACCTCCAAAACTTGTGTCAGTCACCCGGGCCAAAGGATGTTGCTGTTGCCTCGCGCGCTATCGAGTGTACAATGAGGGTGTCCGATCGTGAGCGAGTACAGACTAGGAGGCACATCAACTCAGACATAGTATTCCCTCCCTTCTTCCCTCGCTCGTGATTGGGAACGTGTACCTGATCCGTCCTTTGTGCACAACAAGGGCTCGGCTTTGAGCTCCCTCGAGTCTCGACACCCCAACACCCTTCCCTCAAGATAACGAGCTGCCCCTTAGACACTTGTAAAGGATGCGTGGTAATGAAGAAAATAAGAATGAGAAGGACTAGACGAAGGCGCGCGGTAGTCACCTAGCCATTGAGTTCGCTGTTCTGGCAACTTACTTACGAACCTTGATATGAAAAGAGTGTGTAATGATATTCGCCCGATTACAACCAGACATATCTGGGTTATACGAATTGCCTCTCGCGCAGTGACCTGGCGCAAAATACGCTTCGTCTAGATCTGCACTACGCGGCATGTTCAGGCAAGATATCAGTTTTATCCGACACTGCCTGCTCAGTAAACGAGTCGGTTCCCCCGACTTCGATGACGCGTGACACCATAACGTTGGTCATTGGGTATAGGCTTGAAGCATTGCCCCGATTCCGTGCACGCAGACTTGCGAGCGAGTCAAGTTCAGTGGCGGAGTTCGCCATGGCGAGACGAAGCAAAATCATGCTGAATGTAATCCCCTGCAAAATACTTCAGTAAGCTGCCACCGAGTCAGGAGTAGAACGGACAATCAGGGAGTTAACCTGGAAAAATCTCAGCGTGGAACATTTATCTCGATTCGGCGAACAACTCACCACATCTAGAACAATATACTGGGCGTTGGTACCCAAAACGTAGAGAACAAGAAGGACCGTCAGAGAGGACGAGTAGATGGCGGCAGACTCGAGAAATATAATCTAAATTATGGCAACGGACGGTAGGTCAAAATGAAAAACACGCGCGTGAAGGGTACATTACCAAGGCTGAGTATACACGGCTGTTTTGAGCGTTGTGTTTGTGCATAGCCATTCGAGTTCCGAGAATGCGGTAGGCGATGGCACCTGTGCTGAAAGTCAATGGGTACGATTGAGAGCATGTTACTGAATCTCACCAGTACATATGACGTTCAAGCTGAGAGACAGAGAAAAGAAGCTCGTGACCCAAGGTGCGGATGCTTGGAAGAATACTCCGTCTCTCCGAGCCAACTCAAAAGAATGGGTAGCGCCGAAGCCGCTAACTGCAGAAGAGTTGTTATCAAACCATAAGGCTTCGGAAAACATTGTACTTACCTCCAGTGCCGAACCATAACGATACGGGAAGGGCTACGACAGCCCATTTTCGATTGTAGACCACAAAACAACGATAAATCTGGGATTGCCCTCAGCTAGAGAACATCGAGGGAAAGGAATCGTACCATGAAAAAATCGCCGGTCAACGTTATACAGACATAGACAGCAGTTTTCGCAATCTCAAGCGGATTCGACACATCTCCGTAGTACACAATTGCCCCCGCGGGCGTATCGAGGAATGCTGTCCTGGCGCGGGCTATGTCGATGATCCAGTGCTATGGCTGTTTGAGCGGAGGCCGTGACGCGGGAGAGCAATTGTACATACCGCCATGGAGAGGAGCCATATCAGACACAGTACGGGCAGCAAAAGTCGATTCGCGTTAGTGATGCGCTTCTTGAGAATAAATTGCACTGTGGCCCCGAACAAAACTGTGAAGATTCCTGCAAACACTCAGACGACGAGACGAAGAATCGATGTCGAGAATGCCTACCGAGATTAAACGTCTCCAGAATAAGTGCAATGAACTGCGTGTGAAAGTACAGTTCAGATATTATCTTGAAAAGTGAGAAACACTTGCGCATGCTCTGTCGAGGGATATGTCGGTCTTCATCGGGGGATTTTTCGAGCGGAGGGCTGACCACAGGGATGAGGTGGATATGAGGTCGTTATATGTCGTTTGTAAGATCAATTATCACGGAACGCGAAGTAGGTCCAATTTAACTTACGCTCCACGGTGATCAACGTCTCCTGGAATTCCGATACGAGGATCAATTTTGGGTCAACAAAACGAAAGTAAGGGTGACCTGATTTAGATTGAGCGCCACGGGCCAGGCGTCTCGCGTACGAAGAACCGTATGAAGGTCAGGGTCAATGCTGCGATGAAGGCCTACAGTGCATCGGCAACCAGTGTTCCTCGGCGGGAGCGCGCCGTGTGGGTAGATCCTGCCTACCTACCGGCGTTTTGAAAAAAAAAAATGTCCAGTCATCGCAATTGTTTCCGGACGGCGAAGGCCCCCAGAATGTCAGGGACGGCCTGCATAGAAAGTTCTGTTTCAATCTCAAAACAATAGAAAGAAAAGCGTGGGATTCTAGGACATGGAAGAAAATATGCGCCGGCTCAAAGCCGATGATCACAGCACTGAGTGGGATCGAAGGGGCTTGCTTTTGGGAAATAAAGTTTTGGAGCGCCACCAGCAGGAAGGGCACGCTTCGTGCGATGTTCGTGCGATGTAGATTGAACCATAGCGTCGTGGAGCTGCCAGTAGGCGGCGCAAAAAAAATGATGAATGTACAGAATCCAAGGGATACAACTTCGGAAGCCATTCTGGAAACGATGAATACCTCCAGGGATGACTGCCGCCGCGCGCGGATAGAAGACATACCCTGCCACACGACCCGTTATGGCGTTGATTTGGTGGGGGTTGGTGTACTCATTCAAAGTCATGTGTAGTCCAATAAGCCGAGGCACCGAGGCCAATTTTGCTTGGGGGCCTGTCCATAGTAAGTATCCAGTCGCAGGTGGTGACGCACAAAAAGACCGTATACCTGGATATTGACTTTGTTCAGATATAGCAAGTTAGCACGGTGCAAGTACGCATGCTGTGGCGCCGCTCCACTTCTCGCGAGCGTCTCCACCACGGCGGTCTAGATACACAGTTGATATCGATACCTAGAATGGAAGCCGCGTATCAAGTGTTTGCTCCGACGAGAAATCGGAGAGGTGATTATTGGACGCTAAGGAACTCACCAGCGATATGTTTGAACGCGTATGCGTTCGGAGCCTGTAGACTTTTAGGCCTGCTGGTCTGCGAAAAGGAAAACGGGCAAGTTGAACCATAGGTACGCGCGGGTCTCGGTGCGGTTCATCCTCCACGATGCCGACACAACTGTGTTGGATTTAGCTATACTCATTGAGGGTTAATGATGTAGTACCCAAGCAGCCCCTATTTGTTTCCTATGTTTTCAAAAAGAGTTACCAATCACATGGTAGGTCTCAGCTTGCTCCTAGCCATCGTCTTCATGCGCCCTTCAAACTCCCTACCCCTCGACGACGATATCGTCGACCTCATTTTCACATTATGCCCAGATTTCGAATCGCTTGACGCATTAGCTTTGTCGTGCAAGTCTCTTCGTGCCATCTTCTGCGCACGCCCAAATTCTATCACCACAGCAGTTGCCTGGAACTCGACAGGCCTCGCATTGCCAGAAGCTCTGTGCCTAATCCGCTGTCCGGTGTACAACGGCAATGAGGAGCAAAGGCAGGCTAGCCTCGTCTTAACTGCTGCAGAACAAATCTTGCTGCGAGAAAATGCGATCGTTGTCAACAAGCTAGAGAGACTCTTCAGCCGCTGGTATGGACGCTGCACTCCACTATTACACACCTTCATTGGTTACCAGGCACAAAAATCCCCGAAAGAACGCGAGTGTTCTCACCGCAGACGAAGCCTTTCGATTTCGGCGCGCCATGTCTCGCGTCACGATCTTTTGCGCTCGCTTCAACGCCTGCACATATGATGAGGAAGAATGCGTACGGATTGGACGAGACTCTGTCGCCGTAGCAAGCATCCGCGCGAAGCGCCTGTTAATGCTGAACAGCTTCCCGACCACAGACCTGCGCGAAATAGACACCGTTGTCCGTTTCCTGACACAGGTTCTCGACTGGGTCATTCAGGATGATTCATCTTGTGCGGGCGCTTTCTATATTCTGGACTCCCTGTTAAATCTTTGTTTAGACCGGTACGACAGCGTGATCTCTGTCGGCCCTGGGCTCATACTCGCGGCCCTTGAGACCCGGGACATAACTGTGTTGGATGATTCCTTTTTGAACGTTCACTATGACAGAATCGCAATGTTCTGTGGCTTCCTTACAAAACCCCTCGCAGCAATCTGGCGGACGCGCGATGTTGCGACTCCGTCTCTGGACTGCAAGCATGTCAGTTCTATCCTCGACGCAGTCAGGAATCGGGATGCATGTACGTCTTTACTGAACTGCATTGTTTGCCACGTGCATCTGACCTCTGAATAAGGTTCGCGATGTCCCGCGTCTTCAGTTCCACGTCTATGGACATCCGCCAGTAGGTTCTGGTTGGCTCTCCAGCGGTGCATCCCTGACCTTTATTCCGTAGCGTGGCAATATTTCAGTGTGCAGAACCCGTTTAGATTTCTCCCCGGCCAACTTCACCATAACCGCAATGTGATGGATGCCCTTGATAAGCTTCTCCTGGAGCACGGCCCCAGTATTCTGATTCGGGAGATCTTGTGCGATGTGGTATTGCGACCTGGATTCATGCAGTGGACAGAGGACGACGTCCTTTGTTGTGACTGTCTGGAACAGCTCCTGAAGACACATGTATATCTGTGGCTTCGCAGAAGAAGAGTCAAAGGTGAAGATCAACATCGGGATCATGTCTGAGGGCTTGCCTGACGTACCCGGTCCATAGATGGGTGGATAGCGCCTGAGGACTGTCGGTACGTGCATGCGACCCGACCGGACATCAACGGGTCTGATTTTTTCAGGCGTGGCTACCGGTGCACGCACCAGGACAATGTCCGTCATGCTGAGACTAGAAACGTTTGTGTTTTTTATACATTGCGAATAACCCCAATAATTGATTCGCTCACTTAGCATCTTTGCGAGCCGGAAAAATAGATCGCTATACGATTTTTCCATGACCTGAGACTAGATACGCATGCAACCCGTCGAGCATCCAGTTGCGATGTGATGAAGCGAAAAACAGTCACAGATTGCTAGTCAGAAAAACATTAGAGGTGTACAATCCTATTTTCATAGACAACTTACTTGGTGCGCGTTTGTTTCACATCGAATGGTTTACTAGCCTGCCTTGGCAGCTCCATGTTGTAAGAAAATAACACGGGAAGCGGGGGCGGGAGGAAACCTGAGCGGGGCATCCTGCAATATTTGATCCGGCAATAATCAGAAACAGTGCAGAAACTTGAAAGCCAGGCGCGGATCGCAGCCTCCATTCCTGATACCCCATCGAACTGCAGGTCAGAGCCTGTGCGGTTCACTGGGTGTTTGTCGGTGGTACCCTACAGCGCATGCGCAAAAGTCTGCGCGAAACTCAGCCGTTGAAGTGGATGACCCAGAAAGAAGGTGTACCAATATCTAAAGATATCTAAAGTGTCCACGCTCCGAGTCTTGTCGGCAGGGTTCGGTATTGATCCAATGGGTAGATGTTCACGGTCTTGACGACTGCCAGACCACTTGGTGGTAGAGGGAGAAAGCAACGTGCCAACTTGAAGAGCGACAAAGAGCGACAAACTGACAATGGACATGTCCGATTCTTTATTTCATGGAAGATTGATGGAAGACAGCGAGGAATTGCGGTTCGGGCAGACGCAAGGAGCGGCAATAAACGATATTCCTGTGTTTTGCGGATTGCTGTAGACAAGGAGCCAGCTCATGAGCTGAGGTAGCTCGTGGTTAGTATTGCGTCACCGTGACGATCACACGGTCACATCTCTCTTCGTCCAGAACATCTACACGTCGCGCCCAAGGGGTATCGAAAATGCGAAAATGTCAACATACCTTCCATCCTCTATCTCAGAGCCTCGGCGGACCCCCCTCCCCCTACGTAAGCAATGATGGCGCATCAAATTACTGCTTTAGGACATATATCCGTACAACTATTGCGCGCGACGGCGTTTCCCCCCTCCACACGGCCCGCACACCCAGTTTTTACGCTGTGCTGGGTTCCCTACGCACTCGGAATGATACTACACGGGATTTAGGTGGTTGTTCAAACCAAGAAAGATGAACACGTACCCAAATCGTTTGACAAGCACCGTTATTACACCGGATCGTCAGTAATGGGTCGGTTGCATCCACACCAGCAACGATGAGACCACAGTCGCATGATTTCAAGGGGTCCTCATCCCCGTTCTCGCGATCTGCGACTTTCCGTTTGTTGCGCTGCGGGCGCCCAGTGGCAGTTTGCGCGGCATTATTTTGAACCAAAGTGGGAGCCTGAGGTATCGGCATCGGTGAGACAGTGGATGGGGTGGGCAGGGGAGTATTGCCGGGTGGATTGGGGTTTAAAGATGACGTCTCCGTGTCTGTGTTGTGCGCGTCGGAACCGGAAGTAGTCGCCACAGCAGTCCCACTGTGTCCCGTGTAATCAATCACGGGGAGAACGTAGTGTTCAATGGCCCGATCGATATCGTCTTCAATAAGGGGTGGAAGTAGATGGGTTGAAGCGGGGATAGGCACATGGATGGGATCTTCTGCGTATTCCAGCTCGTAGTCGTCGTCCGAATCCGGTGATGTTGGACCTTGGGCCGCACCGTGGTCAGAGCCAGACTCTGAGCCGGAATCTACGCGCACGGGTCGTGCACGGCGGCCTCTGGGAGGCGCGGCGTCATCATAGTTGACACCATCATCCTCTTCGTTGGATCCCGTGGACTCGTCCTGCGGGGGAGATGGATCTTCATCGGCAATCGTCCTGTAATTAAAATTATATGCTGAGAGCAATGGTCATAAGAAGTGCGCACCTGTAAGCCAGACGAGACGAGTGCGCATCAGAGGTGCGCAAAGCAGGTCGGGATATGTTGCTGCTGAATCGAGTCCTAGGGTAGTTTTGCCGGTTCTTCCAAAGTTTCTTCATTGCTGAAAGTTCCTGCGTCGACGTGGCGTAGGGGAGACCGACATTGTTGAGTGAAACGAGTCCGTGGCGAGCACTGCGGCAATGCGCCTCGATGTTGTATGTCCAGATAATTGTCCCGCACTGAAGCGGGCAACGAATGAGATAGTTTGTGCAGGGAGAAGCGGGAGACCACTTCATGGCCGCCGCCATGCTGAACGTCAATCTGCGGAGGCATGTTGAACTTTTCCAGTCGATCTGGCGTGCGGAATCTGTCCCTGTTCCCGCAGTTAAAAAGAATGTGCACAGAGGGAAGGGACGGAGACACAGCCCGCAAGGCTCGTCAGATCTTCTAATGCTCGGGTCAAACAGAATGTGGGCGCCATTATGCTGCAGGATAAGCTGTTTGTTTTTTAGAGACACCGGAACAGCAGGACTGCACTTGTTGCAGTCGAGCGATTCCTGTACTGCCAGCTTACCACGATATTCGCTATCGTCTGGTTCAACCACGAAACACGCTTTCTCTGAAGAACATGTCAGTATCATAATATCTAGGACCGGATTCTCATACCTCCATGACGGTATGGGAACTTCTCGGATCGAGTAACCGCGGGAATTGAAGGGAAATTAACGGAAGCAAGCTGTGAGTTGATCCCGGATGCGACGTGAATCAACACGTCGCTTGAGAACAGGTACGTGGGCGCTCCAGCGACGCGATTAGAGATTGTGGGATTCAGAGGCCGTATCAGCGTTCCTGGGACATTAGAGCACGTCGATTCAAAAGCCAATGACCACCGCCAGTCATATTGACCGTCTGGATTGTCGTCGTGTGTTGCGGGAAGGAGACGCAGGATCTGGAATGAGATTTTAGTCCCTTGATCGGGAAGAAGCTCAACGACGAGCTCATCTACGAATTGGGTGCCGAAAAGAATGCGGTTAACTTGTCCCACTGCGAGGTATATTTTTTCCTCGCACGAGACAAGTGCCGCAATAGGATTCCCGATTCGCAATGAAGGAGCGCCAGCAGTGGTATCAGTGGTGATGAGGCCATTCGCAGAAGGCGCTTTGAACGCCCCAAAACCTGCGACCCGTCGAATACGATCCGTGGACAAACGGGCAGTGCCACCCAGCATCATTTGGCTGAGGATACTGGCCTTTGAGAGTGTTTTGCCGTCGGTGGTGATAATGTGAGGACTCTTGTTCTGCGGCATTTCGAACGCAATTTCGTCCTCGATGTCACCTTCCGCGTCGTAAAATGGCTCGGCCTCTGGGCGTTCTGCTCGTCAGGTGATGGGCGGAATAGAGCAGGATCTGGTGCAAACGCGTCTGCGGGATCCAAGGTACCGTCCACAGCACGAACAAGGCTGTGACCTAGGGGCGTGAAAATGTCGAATGAAGGGTTCTGCGCACATTTCTTCAGGAACTCCCTGCCCCCGGGAATTATAGCTTCGGCTTTGAGCCGTCCCTCCATCCAGCAAGAATGCAGCACCACATTGGCAACGTGAAGGTCACCGAGCCACGATGCGGGCGAGACATGGTCCGCTTTCGCGCTAACATCGCCATTCTCGTTGATTACCGCGGGAAGCTTTAGGCGACGTGGGCCGCGATCCCAGTGAGGCCGCTTGGCCAGGATAACCGATACTTCGGTGAGGTTCGACGCGCGAGTGGAGAGCTGATAGATATCGACATTCACGTCAGTTCCCACCGCCGTGCGAATCAAACCAAACAGTTTTTCGAGGCGGTCCGTTCCAAGGAGGATCAGGAAGAACTCGGAGTCTGGGATGTCGATTTTTGCCTTTGCAACGCAGAAGAAGGCGTTCTTGATCATGATCATGATGTTGACGAAGGTCTGATTCGCCATGAACTTGGTCCCCGCTCTGTCTGTCGCAAAAAGTATGAGCAAAAGATGCGCCGCAGTGCTGAGATGGACCAGTTGCTCTCGCAAGGACAGAGAGAGACAGATATACGGCATCACTAAATGATAGCCAAGTCGTCCGAACGTTTGGAGTGCTTGACGTGCACGGGAGAATAGAGGATTAGCGCCTGGAGCTGCATCCGGGAGACTCCACAGCTCCTTCAGCAGCTGGAACCCATAGTACACATCCTGCGTGTCGTTCGGATTCAGCAGCGTGTCGACATGGCTTTGGCTGTTCCCCTCCGCCATTAAATGCTTCTTGACGACGGACGGGGTGATTAAATAACCCAGTAGCTCGATACCGGCGTTGCGCATGAGAAGACTCCGAGTCGTTTTCATGATATGGCGAAAATCCTTGTCGGGGGTAATATCGTCTGGCCCGACCTGGAGATTCATGAACTGGAGTGGCGCGAGTTGTGGATAGATGGGTGATAGCTTGTCGAGCTGAAACTTCATGAACTCGATCGCGAGAGCGAGCCCACGCTTCGCCTCCCCGTCCGAGGCAAAACTGACGGTGCGATACATTATGTTACCGTGCTGTTTGCGGTTATTGCCAGCAGCGTTCAGCACGCGCAAGAAATCAGCTTGCTCTGGGCCCTTCTCAGATTTGCAGGTCCCCGAGATGCAGATGGGAAGGGGATTATACATGCGCGGGTCGCGCGACAGTGCGCCAAATGCTGCGACTGTTGCCTGGACATATGTGTCAGTACCTCTCCAGCGCCAGATGATTGTGTTTTACCTCAGATGCCAAATGTATACGCCCGGCGTTATATTCGTGAAAGAACATCTCCGCGTCCTTCATCTCGCAGAACTCAAGAGGAACGTGCGCGCTATGCTCCCGGCAAGCTCCCAGAATCATGTTGGTCTTGTCATCCCATCTTGGGCGCCGCTCGACCGCAATCTCGTCGAGCATGATGACACGATGGACGATCGTGGGCTTTCCGACGGGAAGCTCTTCGCCCTCGGTGTAGGCGTCGATGTTTTCTTCAATTTCAGCGACGGTGGGTTTTTTCGGGGAAGCGCGTAGAGGTCGAATAACTCGATGCTTCCGCAAGGTCGTTAGCCCAGGGAGACCGAGGGCCCGATGAAGGATATCGGCCAGACGGGAGCCGCCAACGCGTAACACGCAAAGCGCCAGCATGCGCTCGTCCGGAGTGAAGCCTTTGGGATTGTACGCTGGGCCCTCCCGAAAAGCGTCCGACGCGCCGCGAAAGAGGCGCTCTAGGAGCGCGTCGAGGCCTTCATTATTATTGCGACTGGCGGTCACCAAAGCCGCGATTCGCGGAACCTTTCCAGACCCCACCGCCATCACAAATTGCTTGTGGCGATCAAGCGCAGAACTTTGGGTGGAAAGACGCTGAGTGTCGTTGTAGTTGGTCAGCCGTAGGACTTGGATTTGGTCGTTCTTTCGACGTAGTTTTGTAACGAGACCGCCAATGCCATAGAAGAACAGAGGTGTGTTCTCGTTGACACCATATTTGATCCTGTCCAAGACATTGCGCAAGAGGTCGTTCGACTTGAGGGCACGGCATTTTTGACAGTTAAGTACATCTGAGGGCACTACTTTTGAGCAGGCCGTTGATCGCACATAGAACCGGTCGCCCTCCGAATAATAATTCCAGGGGAGTTGCGTGGTGGAATGAAGGCCGAAGGGATACGCGACGTGATGATTTTGGCCAACCGGGAACTTGATCTCCATGCCGCAACAAGTGACAAGTTTGGGGGCCACAGGTGGGGACATGTAATTAGCGCGAGGAGACCTCTGAACTCAGGCTCAGGAGATGAATCGCTGAAATAACGAATAAAATCTCTATAAGTAACCCTGCCTTTTGATTAACTCACCTCATGAGCGGTGCGGCCGGTTCCGAGGGTGGAGGAGTTGAACTAGCGGAGTGAATGTCCGGGGAAGGACTGGGATACATGTCAGCACTTCCTGGGTTATATTTTGGGGCAGAAATACTTACGAGCGATACCACGGCCAGGCTGGGGCCCATCCACCGGCATCATACGTGGTGCAGGATGGACGAGAGGAGGGGCTGACAAGACGGGTGGACACTGTCCGGACTACCTTCTTAAAAAATGAACCGATATTCGTAGCGACGAGTTTCTTCTTTTTGGGAGCGGCGAGCTCGCTTCCACTTTCTTGCAGTCGCGCGATGATTGATGCTGAGGTAAATTTGCGGGACCTGCCATTCCAACATGAACACTCATGCGGCATTTGGGCATATGAGACGGCTGTCTGCAGTATATGTGATCTCAGGGACTGCGTCGCCTGTGGCGAGTGAAAACTAGGAAAGTCATCAGGATTCCAGTGCTCTTTCGAAGGCTGGCAATCTCACTGTAGACTGTGAGTTCCGGAAGGGATCCGGTGGTTCGTTTGCCATGTTGCGTGACACACTTCTTCCCTGGCAATCGTGAGTACGGCGGAGGAAGACGGCGAGAAAAAATTCCCATCAGCTGTCGATCACTGATGGGAAGTGCAGCCAAACATGCCATAATTTTCCACTTTCGGCGACAAGCCTTTTTTCATGCGAATTGGGCTTGTACGCGCACTTTTCAAATTTTCTTGGGAACTTTATTCTCAAGCTCGGACGGGACCCCCCCCTCCCTGTCCCCATAAGGAAATTCCTTATCTTAGTACCCAAGCAGCCCCTATTTGTTTCCTATGTTTTCAAAAAGAGTTACCAATCACATGGTAGGTCTCAGCTTGCTCCTAGCCATCGTCTTCATGCGCCCTTCAAACTCCCTACCCCTCGACGACGATATCGTCGACCTCATTTTCACATTATGCCCAGATTTCGAATCGCTTGACGCATTAGCTTTGTCGTGCAAGTCTCTTCGTGCCATCTTCTGCGCACGCCCAAATTCTATCACCACAGCAGTTGCCTGGAACTCGACAGGCCTCGCATTGCCAGAAGCTCTGTGCCTAATCCGCTGTCCGGTGTACAACGGCAATGAGGAGCAAAGGCAGGCTAGCCTCGTCTTAACTGCTGCAGAACAAATCTTGCTGCGAGAAAATGCGATCGTTGTCAACAAGCTAGAGAGACTCTTCAGCCGCTGGTATGGACGCTGCACTCCACTATTACACACCTTCATTGGTTACCAGGCACAAAAATCCCCGAAAGAACGCGAGTGTTCTCACCGCAGACGAAGCCTTTCGATTTCGGCGCGCCATGTCTCGCGTCACGATCTTTTGCGCTCGCTTCAACGCCTGCACATATGATGAGGAAGAATGCGTACGGATTGGACGAGACTCTGTCGCCGTAGCAAGCATCCGCGCGAAGCGCCTGTTAATGCTGAACAGCTTCCCGACCACAGACCTGCGCGAAATAGACACCGTTGTCCGTTTCCTGACACAGGTTCTCGACTGGGTCATTCAGGATGATTCATCTTGTGCGGGCGCTTTCTATATTCTGGACTCCCTGTTAAATCTTTGTTTAGACCGGTACGACAGCGTGATCTCTGTCGGCCCTGGGCTCATACTCGCGGCCCTTGAGACCCGGGACATAACTGTGTTGGATGATTCCTTTTTGAACGTTCACTATGACAGAATCGCAATGTTCTGTGGCTTCCTTACAAAACCCCTCGCAGCAATCTGGCGGACGCGCGATGTTGCGACTCCGTCTCTGGACTGCAAGCATGTCAGTTCTATCCTCGACGCAGTCAGGAATCGGGATGCATGTACGTCTTTACTGAACTGCATTGTTTGCCACGTGCATCTGACCTCTGAATAAGGTTCGCGATGTCCCGCGTCTTCAGTTCCACGTCTATGGACATCCGCCAGTAGGTTCTGGTTGGCTCTCCAGCGGTGCATCCCTGACCTTTATTCCGTAGCGTGGCAATATTTCAGTGTGCAGAACCCGTTTAGATTTCTCCCCGGCCAACTTCACCATAACCGCAATGTGATGGATGCCCTTGATAAGCTTCTCCTGGAGCACGGCCCCAGTATTCTGATTCGGGAGATCTTGTGCGATGTGGTATTGCGACCTGGATTCATGCAGTGGACAGAGGACGACGTCCTTTGTTGTGACTGTCTGGAACAGCTCCTGAAGACACATGTATATCTGTGGCTTCGCAGAAGAAGAGTCAAAGGTGAAGATCAACATCGGGATCATGTCTGAGGGCTTGCCTGACGTACCCGGTCCATAGATGGGTGGATAGCGCCTGAGGACTGTCGGTACGTGCATGCGACCCGACCGGACATCAACGGGTCTGATTTTTTCAGGCGTGGCTACCGGTGCACGCACCAGGACAATGTCCGTCATGCTGAGACTAGAAACGTTTGTGTTTTTTATACATTGCGAATAACCCCAATAATTGATTCGCTCACTTAGCATCTTTGCGAGCCGGAAAAATAGATCGCTATACGATTTTTCCATGACCTGAGACTAGATACGCATGCAACCCGTCGAGCATCCAGTTGCGATGTGATGAAGCGAAAAACAGTCACAGATTGCTAGTCAGAAAAACATTAGAGGTGTACAATCCTATTTTCATAGACAACTTACTTGGTGCGCGTTTGTTTCACATCGAATGGTTTACTAGCCTGCCTTGGCAGCTCCATGTTGTAAGAAAATAACACGGGAAGCGGGGGCGGGAGGAAACCTGAGCGGGGCATCCTGCAATATTTGATCCGGCAATAATCAGAAACAGTGCAGAAACTTGAAAGCCAGGCGCGGATCGCAGCCTCCATTCCTGATACCCCATCGAACTGCAGGTCAGAGCCTGTGCGGTTCACTGGGTGTTTGTCGGTGGTACCCTACAGCGCATGCGCAAAAGTCTGCGCGAAACTCAGCCGTTGAAGTGGATGACCCAGAAAGAAGGTGTACCAATATCTAAAGATATCTAAAGTGTCCACGCTCCGAGTCTTGTCGGCAGGGTTCGGTATTGATCCAATGGGTAGATGTTCACGGTCTTGACGACTGCCAGACCACTTGGTGGTAGAGGGAGAAAGCAACGTGCCAACTTGAAGAGCGACAAAGAGCGACAAACTGACAATGGACATGTCCGATTCTTTATTTCATGGAAGATTGATGGAAGACAGCGAGGAATTGCGGTTCGGGCAGACGCAAGGAGCGGCAATAAACGATATTCCTGTGTTTTGCGGATTGCTGTAGACAAGGAGCCAGCTCATGAGCTGAGGTAGCTCGTGGTTAGTATTGCGTCACCGTGACGATCACACGGTCACATCTCTCTTCGTCCAGAACATCTACACGTCGCGCCCAAGGGGTATCGAAAATGCGAAAATGTCAACATACCTTCCATCCTCTATCTCAGAGCCTCGGCGGACCCCCCTCCCCCTACGTAAGCAATGATGGCGCATCAAATTACTGCTTTAGGACATATATCCGTACAACTATTGCGCGCGACGGCGTTTCCCCCCTCCACACGGCCCGCACACCCAGTTTTTACGCTGTGCTGGGTTCCCTACGCACTCGGAATGATACTACACGGGATTTAGGTGGTTGTTCAAACCAAGAAAGATGAACACGTACCCAAATCGTTTGACAAGCACCGTTATTACACCGGATCGTCAGTAATGGGTCGGTTGCATCCACACCAGCAACGATGAGACCACAGTCGCATGATTTCAAGGGGTCCTCATCCCCGTTCTCGCGATCTGCGACTTTCCGTTTGTTGCGCTGCGGGCGCCCAGTGGCAGTTTGCGCGGCATTATTTTGAACCAAAGTGGGAGCCTGAGGTATCGGCATCGGTGAGACAGTGGATGGGGTGGGCAGGGGAGTATTGCCGGGTGGATTGGGGTTTAAAGATGACGTCTCCGTGTCTGTGTTGTGCGCGTCGGAACCGGAAGTAGTCGCCACAGCAGTCCCACTGTGTCCCGTGTAATCAATCACGGGGAGAACGTAGTGTTCAATGGCCCGATCGATATCGTCTTCAATAAGGGGTGGAAGTAGATGGGTTGAAGCGGGGATAGGCACATGGATGGGATCTTCTGCGTATTCCAGCTCGTAGTCGTCGTCCGAATCCGGTGATGTTGGACCTTGGGCCGCACCGTGGTCAGAGCCAGACTCTGAGCCGGAATCTACGCGCACGGGTCGTGCACGGCGGCCTCTGGGAGGCGCGGCGTCATCATAGTTGACACCATCATCCTCTTCGTTGGATCCCGTGGACTCGTCCTGCGGGGGAGATGGATCTTCATCGGCAATCGTCCTGTAATTAAAATTATATGCTGAGAGCAATGGTCATAAGAAGTGCGCACCTGTAAGCCAGACGAGACGAGTGCGCATCAGAGGTGCGCAAAGCAGGTCGGGATATGTTGCTGCTGAATCGAGTCCTAGGGTAGTTTTGCCGGTTCTTCCAAAGTTTCTTCATTGCTGAAAGTTCCTGCGTCGACGTGGCGTAGGGGAGACCGACATTGTTGAGTGAAACGAGTCCGTGGCGAGCACTGCGGCAATGCGCCTCGATGTTGTATGTCCAGATAATTGTCCCGCACTGAAGCGGGCAACGAATGAGATAGTTTGTGCAGGGAGAAGCGGGAGACCACTTCATGGCCGCCGCCATGCTGAACGTCAATCTGCGGAGGCATGTTGAACTTTTCCAGTCGATCTGGCGTGCGGAATCTGTCCCTGTTCCCGCAGTTAAAAAGAATGTGCACAGAGGGAAGGGACGGAGACACAGCCCGCAAGGCTCGTCAGATCTTCTAATGCTCGGGTCAAACAGAATGTGGGCGCCATTATGCTGCAGGATAAGCTGTTTGTTTTTTAGAGACACCGGAACAGCAGGACTGCACTTGTTGCAGTCGAGCGATTCCTGTACTGCCAGCTTACCACGATATTCGCTATCGTCTGGTTCAACCACGAAACACGCTTTCTCTGAAGAACATGTCAGTATCATAATATCTAGGACCGGATTCTCATACCTCCATGACGGTATGGGAACTTCTCGGATCGAGTAACCGCGGGAATTGAAGGGAAATTAACGGAAGCAAGCTGTGAGTTGATCCCGGATGCGACGTGAATCAACACGTCGCTTGAGAACAGGTACGTGGGCGCTCCAGCGACGCGATTAGAGATTGTGGGATTCAGAGGCCGTATCAGCGTTCCTGGGACATTAGAGCACGTCGATTCAAAAGCCAATGACCACCGCCAGTCATATTGACCGTCTGGATTGTCGTCGTGTGTTGCGGGAAGGAGACGCAGGATCTGGAATGAGATTTTAGTCCCTTGATCGGGAAGAAGCTCAACGACGAGCTCATCTACGAATTGGGTGCCGAAAAGAATGCGGTTAACTTGTCCCACTGCGAGGTATATTTTTTCCTCGCACGAGACAAGTGCCGCAATAGGATTCCCGATTCGCAATGAAGGAGCGCCAGCAGTGGTATCAGTGGTGATGAGGCCATTCGCAGAAGGCGCTTTGAACGCCCCAAAACCTGCGACCCGTCGAATACGATCCGTGGACAAACGGGCAGTGCCACCCAGCATCATTTGGCTGAGGATACTGGCCTTTGAGAGTGTTTTGCCGTCGGTGGTGATAATGTGAGGACTCTTGTTCTGCGGCATTTCGAACGCAATTTCGTCCTCGATGTCACCTTCCGCGTCGTAAAATGGCTCGGCCTCTGGGGCGTTCTGCTCGTCAGGTGATGGGCGGAATAGAGCAGGATCTGGTGCAAACGCGTCTGCGGGATCCAAGGTACCGTCCACAGCACGAACAAGGCTGTGACCTAGGGGCGTGAAAATGTCGAATGAAGGGTTCTGCGCACATTTCTTCAGGAACTCCCTGCCCCCGGGAATTATAGCTTCGGCTTTGAGCCGTCCCTCCATCCAGCAAGAATGCAGCACCACATTGGCAACGTGAAGGTCACCGAGCCACGATGCGGGCGAGACATGGTCCGCTTTCGCGCTAACATCGCCATTCTCGTTGATTACCGCGGGAAGCTTTAGGCGACGTGGGCCGCGATCCCAGTGAGGCCGCTTGGCCAGGATAACCGATACTTCGGTGAGGTTCGACGCGCGAGTGGAGAGCTGATAGATATCGACATTCACGTCAGTTCCCACCGCCGTGCGAATCAAACCAAACAGTTTTTCGAGGCGGTCCGTTCCAAGGAGGATCAGGAAGAACTCGGAGTCTGGGATGTCGATTTTTGCCTTTGCAACGCAGAAGAAGGCGTTCTTGATCATGATCATGATGTTGACGAAGGTCTGATTCGCCATGAACTTGGTCCCCGCTCTGTCTGTCGCAAAAAGTATGAGCAAAAGATGCGCCGCAGTGCTGAGATGGACCAGTTGCTCTCGCAAGGACAGAGAGAGACAGATATACGGCATCACTAAATGATAGCCAAGTCGTCCGAACGTTTGGAGTGCTTGACGTGCACGGGAGAATAGAGGATTAGCGCCTGGAGCTGCATCCGGGAGACTCCACAGCTCCTTCAGCAGCTGGAACCCATAGTACACATCCTGCGTGTCGTTCGGATTCAGCAGCGTGTCGACATGGCTTTGGCTGTTCCCCTCCGCCATTAAATGCTTCTTGACGACGGACGGGGTGATTAAATAACCCAGTAGCTCGATACCGGCGTTGCGCATGAGAAGACTCCGAGTCGTTTTCATGATATGGCGAAAATCCTTGTCGGGGGTAATATCGTCTGGCCCGACCTGGAGATTCATGAACTGGAGTGGCGCGAGTTGTGGATAGATGGGTGATAGCTTGTCGAGCTGAAACTTCATGAACTCGATCGCGAGAGCGAGCCCACGCTTCGCCTCCCCGTCCGAGGCAAAACTGACGGTGCGATACATTATGTTACCGTGCTGTTTGCGGTTATTGCCAGCAGCGTTCAGCACGCGCAAGAAATCAGCTTGCTCTGGGCCCTTCTCAGATTTGCAGGTCCCCGAGATGCAGATGGGAAGGGGATTATACATGCGCGGGTCGCGCGACAGTGCGCCAAATGCTGCGACTGTTGCCTGGACATATGTGTCAGTACCTCTCCAGCGCCAGATGATTGTGTTTTACCTCAGATGCCAAATGTATACGCCCGGCGTTATATTCGTGAAAGAACATCTCCGCGTCCTTCATCTCGCAGAACTCAAGAGGAACGTGCGCGCTATGCTCCCGGCAAGCTCCCAGAATCATGTTGGTCTTGTCATCCCATCTTGGGCGCCGCTCGACCGCAATCTCGTCGAGCATGATGACACGATGGACGATCGTGGGCTTTCCGACGGGAAGCTCTTCGCCCTCGGTGTAGGCGTCGATGTTTTCTTCAATTTCAGCGACGGTGGGTTTTTTCGGGGAAGCGCGTAGAGGTCGAATAACTCGATGCTTCCGCAAGGTCGTTAGCCCAGGGAGACCGAGGGCCCGATGAAGGATATCGGCCAGACGGGAGCCGCCAACGCGTAACACGCAAAGCGCCAGCATGCGCTCGTCCGGAGTGAAGCCTTTGGGATTGTACGCTGGGCCCTCCCGAAAAGCGTCCGACGCGCCGCGAAAGAGGCGCTCTAGGAGCGCGTCGAGGCCTTCATTATTATTGCGACTGGCGGTCACCAAAGCCGCGATTCGCGGAACCTTTCCAGACCCCACCGCCATCACAAATTGCTTGTGGCGATCAAGCGCAGAACTTTGGGTGGAAAGACGCTGAGTGTCGTTGTAGTTGGTCAGCCGTAGGACTTGGATTTGGTCGTTCTTTCGACGTAGTTTTGTAACGAGACCGCCAATGCCATAGAAGAACAGAGGTGTGTTCTCGTTGACACCATATTTGATCCTGTCCAAGACATTGCGCAAGAGGTCGTTCGACTTGAGGGCACGGCATTTTTGACAGTTAAGTACATCTGAGGGCACTACTTTTGAGCAGGCCGTTGATCGCACATAGAACCGGTCGCCCTCCGAATAATAATTCCAGGGGAGTTGCGTGGTGGAATGAAGGCCGAAGGGATACGCGACGTGATGATTTTGGCCAACCGGGAACTTGATCTCCATGCCGCAACAAGTGACAAGTTTGGGGGCCACAGGTGGGGACATGTAATTAGCGCGAGGAGACCTCTGAACTTCAGGCTCAGGAGATGAATCGCTGAAATAACGAATAAAATCTCTATAAGTAACCCTGCCTTTTGATTAACTCACCTCATGAGCGGTGCGGCCGGTTCCGAGGGTGGAGGAGTTGAACTAGCGGAGTGAATGTCCGGGGAAGGACTGGGATACATGTCAGCACTTCCTGGGGTTATATTTTGGGGCAGAAATACTTACGAGCGATACCACGGCCAGGGCTGGGGCCCATCCACCGGCATCATACGTGGTGCAGGATGGACGAGAGGAGGGGCTGACAAGACGGGTGACACTGTCCGGACTACCTTCTTAAAAAATGAACCGATATTCGTAGCGACGAGTTTCTTCTTTTTGGGAGCGGCGAGCTCTGCTTCCACTTTCTTGCAGTCGCGCGATGATTGATGCTGAGGTAAATTTGCGGGACCTGCCATTCCAACATGAACACTCATGCGGCATTTTGGGCATATGAGACGGCTGTCTGCAGTATATGTGATCTCAGGGACTGCGTCGCCTGTGGCGAGTGAAAACTAGGAAAGTCATCAGGATTCCAGTGCTCTTTCGAAGGCTGGCAATCTCACTGTAGACTGTGAGTTCCGGAAGGGATCCGGTGGTTCGTTTGCCATGTTGCGTGACACACTTCTTCCCTGGCAATCGTGAGTACGGCGGAGGAAGACGGCGAGAAAAATTCCCATCAGCTGTCGATCACTGATGGGAAGTGCAGCCAAACATGCCATAATTTTCCACTTTCGGCGACAAGCCTTTTTTCATGCGAATTGGGCTTGTACGCGCACTTTTCAAATTTTCTTGGGAACTTTATTCTCAAGCTCGGACGGGACCCCCCCCTCCCTGTCCCCATAAGGAAATTCCTTATCTTAGTACCCAAGCAGCCCCTATTTGTTTCCTATGTTTTCAAAAAGAGTTACCAATCACATGGTAGGTCTCAGCTTGCTCCTAGCCATCGTCTTCATGCGCCCTTCAAACTCCCTACCCCTCGACGACGATATCGTCGACCTCATTTTCACATTATGCCCAGATTTCGAATCGCTTGACGCATTAGCTTTGTCGTGCAAGTCTCTTCGTGCCATCTTCTGCGCACGCCCAAATTCTATCACCACAGCAGTTGCCTGGAACTCGACAGGCCTCGCATTGCCAGAAGCTCTGTGCCTAATCCGCTGTCCGGTGTACAACGGCAATGAGGAGCAAAGGCAGGCTAGCCTCGTCTTAACTGCTGCAGAACAAATCTTGCTGCGAGAAAATGCGATCGTTGTCAACAAGCTAGAGAGACTCTTCAGCCGCTGGTATGGACGCTGCACTCCACTATTACACACCTTCATTGGTTACCAGGCACAAAAATCCCCGAAAGAACGCGAGTGTTCTCACCGCAGACGAAGCCTTTCGATTTCGGCGCGCCATGTCTCGCGTCACGATCTTTTGCGCTCGCTTCAACGCCTGCACATATGATGAGGAAGAATGCGTACGGATTGGACGAGACTCTGTCGCCGTAGCAAGCATCCGCGCGAAGCGCCTGTTAATGCTGAACAGCTTCCCGACCACAGACCTGCGCGAAATAGACACCGTTGTCCGTTTCCTGACACAGGTTCTCGACTGGGTCATTCAGGATGATTCATCTTGTGCGGGCGCTTTCTATATTCTGGACTCCCTGTTAAATCTTTGTTTAGACCGGTACGACAGCGTGATCTCTGTCGGCCCTGGGCTCATACTCGCGGCCCTTGAGACCCGGGACATAACTGTGTTGGATGATTCCTTTTTGAACGTTCACTATGACAGAATCGCAATGTTCTGTGGCTTCCTTACAAAACCCCTCGCAGCAATCTGGCGGACGCGCGATGTTGCGACTCCGTCTCTGGACTGCAAGCATGTCAGTTCTATCCTCGACGCAGTCAGGAATCGGGATGCATGTACGTCTTTACTGAACTGCATTGTTTGCCACGTGCATCTGACCTCTGAATAAGGTTCGCGATGTCCCGCGTCTTCAGTTCCACGTCTATGGACATCCGCCAGTAGGTTCTGGTTGGCTCTCCAGCGGTGCATCCCTGACCTTTATTCCGTAGCGTGGCAATATTTCAGTGTGCAGAACCCGTTTAGATTTCTCCCCGGCCAACTTCACCATAACCGCAATGTGATGGATGCCCTTGATAAGCTTCTCCTGGAGCACGGCCCCAGTATTCTGATTCGGGAGATCTTGTGCGATGTGGTATTGCGACCTGGATTCATGCAGTGGACAGAGGACGACGTCCTTTGTTGTGACTGTCTGGAACAGCTCCTGAAGACACATGTATATCTGTGGCTTCGCAGAAGAAGAGTCAAAGGTGAAGATCAACATCGGGATCATGTCTGAGGGCTTGCCTGACGTACCCGGTCCATAGATGGGTGGATAGCGCCTGAGGACTGTCGGTACGTGCATGCGACCCGACCGGACATCAACGGGTCTGATTTTTTCAGGCGTGGCTACCGGTGCACGCACCAGGACAATGTCCGTCATGCTGAGACTAGAAACGTTTGTGTTTTTTATACATTGCGAATAACCCCAATAATTGATTCGCTCACTTAGCATCTTTGCGAGCCGGAAAAATAGATCGCTATACGATTTTTCCATGACCTGAGACTAGATACGCATGCAACCCGTCGAGCATCCAGTTGCGATGTGATGAAGCGAAAAACAGTCACAGATTGCTAGTCAGAAAAACATTAGAGGTGTACAATCCTATTTTCATAGACAACTTACTTGGTGCGCGTTTGTTTCACATCGAATGGTTTACTAGCCTGCCTTGGCAGCTCCATGTTGTAAGAAAATAACACGGGAAGCGGGGGCGGGAGGAAACCTGAGCGGGGCATCCTGCAATATTTGATCCGGCAATAATCAGAAACAGTGCAGAAACTTGAAAGCCAGGCGCGGATCGCAGCCTCCATTCCTGATACCCCATCGAACTGCAGGTCAGAGCCTGTGCGGTTCACTGGGTGTTTGTCGGTGGTACCCTACAGCGCATGCGCAAAAGTCTGCGCGAAACTCAGCCGTTGAAGTGGATGACCCAGAAAGAAGGTGTACCAATATCTAAAGATATCTAAAGTGTCCACGCTCCGAGTCTTGTCGGCAGGGTTCGGTATTGATCCAATGGGTAGATGTTCACGGTCTTGACGACTGCCAGACCACTTGGTGGTAGAGGGAGAAAGCAACGTGCCAACTTGAAGAGCGACAAAGAGCGACAAACTGACAATGGACATGTCCGATTCTTTATTTCATGGAAGATTGATGGAAGACAGCGAGGAATTGCGGTTCGGGCAGACGCAAGGAGCGGCAATAAACGATATTCCTGTGTTTTGCGGATTGCTGTAGACAAGGAGCCAGCTCATGAGCTGAGGTAGCTCGTGGTTAGTATTGCGTCACCGTGACGATCACACGGTCACATCTCTCTTCGTCCAGAACATCTACACGTCGCGCCCAAGGGGTATCGAAAATGCGAAAATGTCAACATACCTTCCATCCTCTATCTCAGAGCCTCGGCGGACCCCCCTCCCCCTACGTAAGCAATGATGGCGCATCAAATTACTGCTTTAGGACATATATCCGTACAACTATTGCGCGCGACGGCGTTTCCCCCCTCCACACGGCCCGCACACCCAGTTTTTACGCTGTGCTGGGTTCCCTACGCACTCGGAATGATACTACACGGGATTTAGGTGGTTGTTCAAACCAAGAAAGATGAACACGTACCCAAATCGTTTGACAAGCACCGTTATTACACCGGATCGTCAGTAATGGGTCGGTTGCATCCACACCAGCAACGATGAGACCACAGTCGCATGATTTCAAGGGGTCCTCATCCCCGTTCTCGCGATCTGCGACTTTCCGTTTGTTGCGCTGCGGGCGCCCAGTGGCAGTTTGCGCGGCATTATTTTGAACCAAAGTGGGAGCCTGAGGTATCGGCATCGGTGAGACAGTGGATGGGGTGGGCAGGGGAGTATTGCCGGGTGGATTGGGGTTTAAAGATGACGTCTCCGTGTCTGTGTTGTGCGCGTCGGAACCGGAAGTAGTCGCCACAGCAGTCCCACTGTGTCCCGTGTAATCAATCACGGGGAGAACGTAGTGTTCAATGGCCCGATCGATATCGTCTTCAATAAGGGGTGGAAGTAGATGGGTTGAAGCGGGGATAGGCACATGGATGGGATCTTCTGCGTATTCCAGCTCGTAGTCGTCGTCCGAATCCGGTGATGTTGGACCTTGGGCCGCACCGTGGTCAGAGCCAGACTCTGAGCCGGAATCTACGCGCACGGGTCGTGCACGGCGGCCTCTGGGAGGCGCGGCGTCATCATAGTTGACACCATCATCCTCTTCGTTGGATCCCGTGGACTCGTCCTGCGGGGGAGATGGATCTTCATCGGCAATCGTCCTGTAATTAAAATTATATGCTGAGAGCAATGGTCATAAGAAGTGCGCACCTGTAAGCCAGACGAGACGAGTGCGCATCAGAGGTGCGCAAAGCAGGTCGGGATATGTTGCTGCTGAATCGAGTCCTAGGGTAGTTTTGCCGGTTCTTCCAAAGTTTCTTCATTGCTGAAAGTTCCTGCGTCGACGTGGCGTAGGGGAGACCGACATTGTTGAGTGAAACGAGTCCGTGGCGAGCACTGCGGCAATGCGCCTCGATGTTGTATGTCCAGATAATTGTCCCGCACTGAAGCGGGCAACGAATGAGATAGTTTGTGCAGGGAGAAGCGGGAGACCACTTCATGGCCGCCGCCATGCTGAACGTCAATCTGCGGAGGCATGTTGAACTTTTCCAGTCGATCTGGCGTGCGGAATCTGTCCCTGTTCCCGCAGTTAAAAAGAATGTGCACAGAGGGAAGGGACGGAGACACAGCCCGCAAGGCTCGTCAGATCTTCTAATGCTCGGGTCAAACAGAATGTGGGCGCCATTATGCTGCAGGATAAGCTGTTTGTTTTTTAGAGACACCGGAACAGCAGGACTGCACTTGTTGCAGTCGAGCGATTCCTGTACTGCCAGCTTACCACGATATTCGCTATCGTCTGGTTCAACCACGAAACACGCTTTCTCTGAAGAACATGTCAGTATCATAATATCTAGGACCGGATTCTCATACCTCCATGACGGTATGGGAACTTCTCGGATCGAGTAACCGCGGGAATTGAAGGGAAATTAACGGAAGCAAGCTGTGAGTTGATCCCGGATGCGACGTGAATCAACACGTCGCTTGAGAACAGGTACGTGGGCGCTCCAGCGACGCGATTAGAGATTGTGGGATTCAGAGGCCGTATCAGCGTTCCTGGGACATTAGAGCACGTCGATTCAAAAGCCAATGACCACCGCCAGTCATATTGACCGTCTGGATTGTCGTCGTGTGTTGCGGGAAGGAGACGCAGGATCTGGAATGAGATTTTAGTCCCTTGATCGGGAAGAAGCTCAACGACGAGCTCATCTACGAATTGGGTGCCGAAAAGAATGCGGTTAACTTGTCCCACTGCGAGGTATATTTTTTCCTCGCACGAGACAAGTGCCGCAATAGGATTCCCGATTCGCAATGAAGGAGCGCCAGCAGTGGTATCAGTGGTGATGAGGCCATTCGCAGAAGGCGCTTTGAACGCCCCAAAACCTGCGACCCGTCGAATACGATCCGTGGACAAACGGGCAGTGCCACCCAGCATCATTTGGCTGAGGATACTGGCCTTTGAGAGTGTTTTGCCGTCGGTGGTGATAATGTGAGGACTCTTGTTCTGCGGCATTTCGAACGCAATTTCGTCCTCGATGTCACCTTCCGCGTCGTAAAATGGCTCGGCCTCTGGGGCGTTCTGCTCGTCAGGTGATGGGCGGAATAGAGCAGGATCTGGTGCAAACGCGTCTGCGGGATCCAAGGTACCGTCCACAGCACGAACAAGGCTGTGACCTAGGGGCGTGAAAATGTCGAATGAAGGGTTCTGCGCACATTTCTTCAGGAACTCCCTGCCCCCGGGAATTATAGCTTCGGCTTTGAGCCGTCCCTCCATCCAGCAAGAATGCAGCACCACATTGGCAACGTGAAGGTCACCGAGCCACGATGCGGGCGAGACATGGTCCGCTTTCGCGCTAACATCGCCATTCTCGTTGATTACCGCGGGAAGCTTTAGGCGACGTGGGCCGCGATCCCAGTGAGGCCGCTTGGCCAGGATAACCGATACTTCGGTGAGGTTCGACGCGCGAGTGGAGAGCTGATAGATATCGACATTCACGTCAGTTCCCACCGCCGTGCGAATCAAACCAAACAGTTTTTCGAGGCGGTCCGTTCCAAGGAGGATCAGGAAGAACTCGGAGTCTGGGATGTCGATTTTTGCCTTTGCAACGCAGAAGAAGGCGTTCTTGATCATGATCATGATGTTGACGAAGGTCTGATTCGCCATGAACTTGGTCCCCGCTCTGTCTGTCGCAAAAAGTATGAGCAAAAGATGCGCCGCAGTGCTGAGATGGACCAGTTGCTCTCGCAAGGACAGAGAGAGACAGATATACGGCATCACTAAATGATAGCCAAGTCGTCCGAACGTTTGGAGTGCTTGACGTGCACGGGAGAATAGAGGATTAGCGCCTGGAGCTGCATCCGGGAGACTCCACAGCTCCTTCAGCAGCTGGAACCCATAGTACACATCCTGCGTGTCGTTCGGATTCAGCAGCGTGTCGACATGGCTTTGGCTGTTCCCCTCCGCCATTAAATGCTTCTTGACGACGGACGGGGTGATTAAATAACCCAGTAGCTCGATACCGGCGTTGCGCATGAGAAGACTCCGAGTCGTTTTCATGATATGGCGAAAATCCTTGTCGGGGGTAATATCGTCTGGCCCGACCTGGAGATTCATGAACTGGAGTGGCGCGAGTTGTGGATAGATGGGTGATAGCTTGTCGAGCTGAAACTTCATGAACTCGATCGCGAGAGCGAGCCCACGCTTCGCCTCCCCGTCCGAGGCAAAACTGACGGTGCGATACATTATGTTACCGTGCTGTTTGCGGTTATTGCCAGCAGCGTTCAGCACGCGCAAGAAATCAGCTTGCTCTGGGCCCTTCTCAGATTTGCAGGTCCCCGAGATGCAGATGGGAAGGGGATTATACATGCGCGGGTCGCGCGACAGTGCGCCAAATGCTGCGACTGTTGCCTGGACATATGTGTCAGTACCTCTCCAGCGCCAGATGATTGTGTTTTACCTCAGATGCCAAATGTATACGCCCGGCGTTATATTCGTGAAAGAACATCTCCGCGTCCTTCATCTCGCAGAACTCAAGAGGAACGTGCGCGCTATGCTCCCGGCAAGCTCCCAGAATCATGTTGGTCTTGTCATCCCATCTTGGGCGCCGCTCGACCGCAATCTCGTCGAGCATGATGACACGATGGACGATCGTGGGCTTTCCGACGGGAAGCTCTTCGCCCTCGGTGTAGGCGTCGATGTTTTCTTCAATTTCAGCGACGGTGGGTTTTTTCGGGGAAGCGCGTAGAGGTCGAATAACTCGATGCTTCCGCAAGGTCGTTAGCCCAGGGAGACCGAGGGCCCGATGAAGGATATCGGCCAGACGGGAGCCGCCAACGCGTAACACGCAAAGCGCCAGCATGCGCTCGTCCGGAGTGAAGCCTTTGGGATTGTACGCTGGGCCCTCCCGAAAAGCGTCCGACGCGCCGCGAAAGAGGCGCTCTAGGAGCGCGTCGAGGCCTTCATTATTATTGCGACTGGCGGTCACCAAAGCCGCGATTCGCGGAACCTTTCCAGACCCCACCGCCATCACAAATTGCTTGTGGCGATCAAGCGCAGAACTTTGGGTGGAAAGACGCTGAGTGTCGTTGTAGTTGGTCAGCCGTAGGACTTGGATTTGGTCGTTCTTTCGACGTAGTTTTGTAACGAGACCGCCAATGCCATAGAAGAACAGAGGTGTGTTCTCGTTGACACCATATTTGATCCTGTCCAAGACATTGCGCAAGAGGTCGTTCGACTTGAGGGCACGGCATTTTTGACAGTTAAGTACATCTGAGGGCACTACTTTTGAGCAGGCCGTTGATCGCACATAGAACCGGTCGCCCTCCGAATAATAATTCCAGGGGAGTTGCGTGGTGGAATGAAGGCCGAAGGGATACGCGACGTGATGATTTTGGCCAACCGGGAACTTGATCTCCATGCCGCAACAAGTGACAAGTTTGGGGGCCACAGGTGGGGACATGTAATTAGCGCGAGGAGACCTCTGAACTTCAGGCTCAGGAGATGAATCGCTGAAATAACGAATAAAATCTCTATAAGTAACCCTGCCTTTTGATTAACTCACCTCATGAGCGGTGCGGCCGGTTCCGAGGGTGGAGGAGTTGAACTAGCGGAGTGAATGTCCGGGGAAGGACTGGGATACATGTCAGCACTTCCTGGGGTTATATTTTGGGGCAGAAATACTTACGAGCGATACCACGGCCAGGGCTGGGGCCCATCCACCGGCATCATACGTGGTGCAGGATGGACGAGAGGAGGGGCTGACAAGACGGGTGACACTGTCCGGACTACCTTCTTAAAAAATGAACCGATATTCGTAGCGACGAGTTTCTTCTTTTTGGGAGCGGCGAGCTCTGCTTCCACTTTCTTGCAGTCGCGCGATGATTGATGCTGAGGTAAATTTGCGGGACCTGCCATTCCAACATGAACACTCATGCGGCATTTTGGGCATATGAGACGGCTGTCTGCAGTATATGTGATCTCAGGGACTGCGTCGCCTGTGGCGAGTGAAAACTAGGAAAGTCATCAGGATTCCAGTGCTCTTTCGAAGGCTGGCAATCTCACTGTAGACTGTGAGTTCCGGAAGGGATCCGGTGGTTCGTTTGCCATGTTGCGTGACACACTTCTTCCCTGGCAATCGTGAGTACGGCGGAGGAAGACGGCGAGAAAAATTCCCATCAGCTGTCGATCACTGATGGGAAGTGCAGCCAAACATGCCATAATTTTCCACTTTCGGCGACAAGCCTTTTTTCATGCGAATTGGGCTTGTACGCGCACTTTTCAAATTTTCTTGGGAACTTTATTCTCAAGCTCGGACGGGACCCCCCCCTCCCTGTCCCCATAAGGAAATTCCTTATCTTAGTACCCAAGCAGCCCCTATTTGTTTCCTATGTTTTCAAAAAGAGTTACCAATCACATGGTAGGTCTCAGCTTGCTCCTAGCCATCGTCTTCATGCGCCCTTCAAACTCCCTACCCCTCGACGACGATATCGTCGACCTCATTTTCACATTATGCCCAGATTTCGAATCGCTTGACGCATTAGCTTTGTCGTGCAAGTCTCTTCGTGCCATCTTCTGCGCACGCCCAAATTCTATCACCACAGCAGTTGCCTGGAACTCGACAGGCCTCGCATTGCCAGAAGCTCTGTGCCTAATCCGCTGTCCGGTGTACAACGGCAATGAGGAGCAAAGGCAGGCTAGCCTCGTCTTAACTGCTGCAGAACAAATCTTGCTGCGAGAAAATGCGATCGTTGTCAACAAGCTAGAGAGACTCTTCAGCCGCTGGTATGGACGCTGCACTCCACTATTACACACCTTCATTGGTTACCAGGCACAAAAATCCCCGAAAGAACGCGAGTGTTCTCACCGCAGACGAAGCCTTTCGATTTCGGCGCGCCATGTCTCGCGTCACGATCTTTTGCGCTCGCTTCAACGCCTGCACATATGATGAGGAAGAATGCGTACGGATTGGACGAGACTCTGTCGCCGTAGCAAGCATCCGCGCGAAGCGCCTGTTAATGCTGAACAGCTTCCCGACCACAGACCTGCGCGAAATAGACACCGTTGTCCGTTTCCTGACACAGGTTCTCGACTGGGTCATTCAGGATGATTCATCTTGTGCGGGCGCTTTCTATATTCTGGACTCCCTGTTAAATCTTTGTTTAGACCGGTACGACAGCGTGATCTCTGTCGGCCCTGGGCTCATACTCGCGGCCCTTGAGACCCGGGACATAACTGTGTTGGATGATTCCTTTTTGAACGTTCACTATGACAGAATCGCAATGTTCTGTGGCTTCCTTACAAAACCCCTCGCAGCAATCTGGCGGACGCGCGATGTTGCGACTCCGTCTCTGGACTGCAAGCATGTCAGTTCTATCCTCGACGCAGTCAGGAATCGGGATGCATGTACGTCTTTACTGAACTGCATTGTTTGCCACGTGCATCTGACCTCTGAATAAGGTTCGCGATGTCCCGCGTCTTCAGTTCCACGTCTATGGACATCCGCCAGTAGGTTCTGGTTGGCTCTCCAGCGGTGCATCCCTGACCTTTATTCCGTAGCGTGGCAATATTTCAGTGTGCAGAACCCGTTTAGATTTCTCCCCGGCCAACTTCACCATAACCGCAATGTGATGGATGCCCTTGATAAGCTTCTCCTGGAGCACGGCCCCAGTATTCTGATTCGGGAGATCTTGTGCGATGTGGTATTGCGACCTGGATTCATGCAGTGGACAGAGGACGACGTCCTTTGTTGTGACTGTCTGGAACAGCTCCTGAAGACACATGTATATCTGTGGCTTCGCAGAAGAAGAGTCAAAGGTGAAGATCAACATCGGGATCATGTCTGAGGGCTTGCCTGACGTACCCGGTCCATAGATGGGTGGATAGCGCCTGAGGACTGTCGGTACGTGCATGCGACCCGACCGGACATCAACGGGTCTGATTTTTTCAGGCGTGGCTACCGGTGCACGCACCAGGACAATGTCCGTCATGCTGAGACTAGAAACGTTTGTGTTTTTTATACATTGCGAATAACCCCAATAATTGATTCGCTCACTTAGCATCTTTGCGAGCCGGAAAAATAGATCGCTATACGATTTTTCCATGACCTGAGACTAGATACGCATGCAACCCGTCGAGCATCCAGTTGCGATGTGATGAAGCGAAAAACAGTCACAGATTGCTAGTCAGAAAAACATTAGAGGTGTACAATCCTATTTTCATAGACAACTTACTTGGTGCGCGTTTGTTTCACATCGAATGGTTTACTAGCCTGCCTTGGCAGCTCCATGTTGTAAGAAAATAACACGGGAAGCGGGGGCGGGAGGAAACCTGAGCGGGGCATCCTGCAATATTTGATCCGGCAATAATCAGAAACAGTGCAGAAACTTGAAAGCCAGGCGCGGATCGCAGCCTCCATTCCTGATACCCCATCGAACTGCAGGTCAGAGCCTGTGCGGTTCACTGGGTGTTTGTCGGTGGTACCCTACAGCGCATGCGCAAAAGTCTGCGCGAAACTCAGCCGTTGAAGTGGATGACCCAGAAAGAAGGTGTACCAATATCTAAAGATATCTAAAGTGTCCACGCTCCGAGTCTTGTCGGCAGGGTTCGGTATTGATCCAATGGGTAGATGTTCACGGTCTTGACGACTGCCAGACCACTTGGTGGTAGAGGGAGAAAGCAACGTGCCAACTTGAAGAGCGACAAAGAGCGACAAACTGACAATGGACATGTCCGATTCTTTATTTCATGGAAGATTGATGGAAGACAGCGAGGAATTGCGGTTCGGGCAGACGCAAGGAGCGGCAATAAACGATATTCCTGTGTTTTGCGGATTGCTGTAGACAAGGAGCCAGCTCATGAGCTGAGGTAGCTCGTGGTTAGTATTGCGTCACCGTGACGATCACACGGTCACATCTCTCTTCGTCCAGAACATCTACACGTCGCGACATACACACCGCCGTATTTGCTGGCCAGTCCCGGGTTCTGGAGAATTGGCCGCATTGCATCTTGTTCCTGCCCGAAGATCCCCGGTCAATTCAAGTCTCGCTGGTCGGTAAGTTAGCAGCAGCGACACAGCCCTGGAAGTTACAGACGGAGAAAGCTTACAGCACTCGGCTTTTGGACGGTGAAGCTGCGTATAGACTATCTCCTTACTATTGGAGGATGCCGCCTCAACATGGGCGTCAAATAGATCTTTTCACCGCGGCAACTGAGGTGTGCGACTTCTGCGGTCACTTGTCTTCCGTGGATAGCTCTTAAATCGCTGTAAATCTTCAGCGGCAGCGCATCCTTCGCCAGTGTCCCTCCGCAGCTTGGACCAGCTGGCCCCCGGTAAGCTGCTCCACCACTTACTTCTCCGATACACGTCGTCAATTTTACGATCGTCAGGCATCCCTCAGCCTCGGATCTCCGCTACGCTCATTGGCCGTAGAGTAGGCGTGGGGCCCACCGATTCAGCCACTGATGCTAAGATGCGGAGACTCTGAAACACATAGCGCCCACTGTGCATGGCCGCTCTCATCGCAACATGCCTCGCTATAGGTTATAAGGTCTGCCTATCGCAAACGGGTCTGGCATTTGCCTTGTTGCGCTAATCTGTGCTCTATAGTTCTTCCCCACCCACCATACATGTTGCGCGCACTCTTTACTTTGATTCCTATTTGGGCCGGTCTCGGTGCGCTGCGTGCTGGTCATCCACTTCATCAAGCTAACGTTGCCTCGCAGCGCATGCTGCGTACGACTACATCGTCGTTGGCGGGGGTCCTGGCGGAATCATCGCCGCAGATCGTCTGTCGGAGGCTGGAAAGAAGGTACTGCTTCTTGAGCGGGGTGGGCCCAGTACTGCGGAAACCGGGGGCACCTATACGCCGTCGTGGGGTATCTCGACGAACGTAAGCTTTCACTTTTTTGGCCCCATTGATACTGATGACTCGGCCAGCTAACCAAATTTGACATCCCGGGCGCTTTTGAGGTGTGTAATACCGTCCGTTACAGCCCGCTATGGCTGACCACAATCTAGACGTACTGGGGCGATGCTGATCAAGTGAGCGGCGGTAGTTCCCTAGGTGTATCTTACTGACATTGTTCTCCGATAGTACTGGTGGTGCAACGGTGACAAAGCCCCCAACGCGCGTCTGCATAGTCTGACGGTCTCGGCTTTTAGATGTGACTGTATGGGCGGGGTGCTTGATCGGCGGTGGAGGAAGCGTCAATGCTGGGTAAGTAAGTGGCACATCCCAAATGATGATTGAGCGCTGATTGCGCCATCACTAGCCTCTACTGGTATGCCTCCGACTCCGATTTTTCTCTTGCCTCGGGCTGGCCAGAGGGATGGCAAGATCATGCCCCGTACACGGCGAAGGTCTCTGCGCGCTTGCCGACTACAGATCATCCATCGACCGACGGTCTGCGCTACCTGGAGCAATCTTCCACCGTCATGGGCCAGCTCCTCAATAGCCAGGGCTACAGCCAGACAACGATCAACGCCAATCCCAATGCAAAGGAGCATGTCTACGGCTTCAGCTCATACGACGTGTGTTTCCTGCACCCTTCTCTTGTGCGTCTATGCTGATACGATCGCATCCTCCTCAGTATCTGGGCGGCAAACGCGCGGGTCCCGTGGCGACCTACCTGCAGACCGCGCTCGCTAGGAAGTCGCTCTTCACGCTGAAGCTGTATACCCCCGCCTCCGCCGTCGTGCGCACAGGCAGCACTATTACGGGCGTGCAGACCAACGACACCTCCCTCGGGCCCAACGGTGTCGTGCCCCTCAATCCTGGCGGTCGCGTCATCCTCTCCGCCGGCGCCTTCGGTACCTCGCGCATCCTGTACCAGAGCGGGATCGGGCCTGCGGACATGCTGCAGGTCGTGCAGAACGGCGGAAATTCGGCGGCGAAGGCGCACCTCCCGCCGCCCGCGCAGTGGATCGACCTGCCCGTCGGCTACAACGTGCGTGTCCTCTTCGTACTGCCCGACCCTTAGCTGAAGATGGGACAGGCGTCTGATAACCCAGGAGTCACCGTACGTCTTTTCTTATCCTGCGATGCTCGCAAATGAAAAGCTATGTAGCTCGTCTTCACCCACCCGTCCGTCGACGCGTATGACAGCTGGGCGAATGCCTGGACGAACCCGCGCCCAGCGGACGCCGCACAGTACCTGAAGAATCAGTCTGGCGTGTACGCCGACGCCTCTGTCAAGTACGTCCTGCCTGCCCCCATATCTTCACATCAACTGAGGCCACGAATCCAGGCTTAACTTCTGGCGTTCGTACGTTGGCACGGACAATAAGACTCGCTGGGTGAGCAGCACGGCTCCGCAACCCATCGCTCTGCTTAAATTCCCTCAGATTCAGGGCACAGTGCGTCCAGGTGGTGTCTCGTATGCAATGACGAACTTCCCTTACGACGCCAGGTACGTGGGCCCCTTTCCTTATGTCGCACGGTGGCTGACTTTCCTCGTTCCTCCGCAGCCAAGTTTTTGCTGTGACGCTGTATCTGTGCGTGCTACTACGATTTCCTTTTTGGGCTAATGATATCGCAGGTCCACTGGCCTCACGTCGCGCGGCCGCATTGGCGTTGACGCGAACATGAACGCGGTGCCGCTCGTGCAGCCGTACTTCACCGACCCCGTGGACGAGGCCACGCTCGTCACGGCCATAAAAGACGTGATCGCCAGCGTTAAGAACGGTGAGTGCTCAAGGCTATCTTCGCGCTTTGCTGATGTCCCTCGCAGTACCAGGCCTCGAGCTCATCACGCCCGATAACACCACCACCGTCGCCAACTTTGGTGCATACTTTTTACGCATTCACGTCGCCTTTCCACTCACACGCTGTAACTCTAGTCCACACATATGCTGACGTAAGCACCATCTACCATTGCTTTGTTACCGACCAACGAGCGCGCAGGGAAACCTCCTATCGAACCACTGGGTGGGCGCGAACAAGGTCGGGACGTCGCCCGCGTCCGGGGTCGTCGATGTCAACATGAAGGTCTTCAATACGACGAACTTGGTCCGTTTTCTTCTCAGTGGAGATATTTGTCCTGAATCTTGGACTTGTCTAGTTCATCGTTGATGCGAGCGTCATCCCCTCATTGCCCTATGGCAATCCCACCGGTGTGATCATGTCCGCCGCTGAGCAGGCTGTTGCGAAGATCCTGAGTTCTTAGGCCGCGGCCGTGGAGGAAAATGTACCTCGTATACTGTATGTGCTTGCCGTGGCACCTCGCTCAGTCAACTGGTATCAGACAACTCTCGTTGTCGCGGCTTGCTGTTTCAGTCGACGGCAGTTGCGGTTTCCTCGCCATGTCGATGACAAGACATGACTTGTCCATGGCGGGAACTGCTATGATAATGGTGCGAAAAAATCCCTGTTGTACGTAGTACTATCGGCGCCACGATTGTGTTGGCTTGATTCGCAGGAGTCGTAGTGACTAGTGAGATGGGATGTGGCTATGTTTTGGCCTGCCACTGTGATCGAATGCGAAAGGTGTCAGCCTCATCTTTGCTTTCTCATGTCCCCGGTATCGACTTTTCGTCCCGCTGCCCGCCGCTGCCCATTCTTGGCTCATACTTCTTCGCAGTACCTCAGGGAGCGCTCCCTCGCAACTGCCCCGCGTAACGCCTCGGTCACCACGCATCACTCAGATCCGAATTCTGCTGCAGCCGTGGCGACGACAGTGTGTGCGATGTGTCTCAGTTCCGGGTACCATGCTTGGTAGTGCTCCTCGCGAGTGTTGACTCAATGTCAATTGGCCAATCCTGGCTACACCATGGAACGGACTGTCGCACTGACCTCCAGCACCTAGCCCATGGCTTGTGGCGGCTTCTTGGCCGCTTTCACTGTACGTCCGCTTCCGGCCCACAGCACCTGCAGTATGCAGGAAGGGACTGACGCTCGTGTCCTTTCAGGATACAGTGCTCCCAGCCCTCTCAGGTCAAGACGTCGAGCGTTCCCTTCATGTGTCCCAGAGTTTTGTAGTAGATACTTCCCGGAGAAGGCTAACTGGCCTCGTGCAACGTCGCCGTCTCTGGGCCCTGGCGCAAGCTGGCTAATGCACGTTAAAGTATTTTGTTTACCTGAAACATCTTTATTTATGTACGCCCAGATACAACTATGTGGCTCGATAGGCCTTGTACATAGGCTCCGCTCGTGCGACAGCACCGTGTTATCATAAACGAAGGGAATATTACGCTCGTGCGGGCCTGCATCCTCTGACATGAAGAGCGAGTTACACGAGCCCATATTTATTACGAGACACAGAGCAGTGATATCACGCATTCGAGGATTCGGACGTACCGAGCAAAGGGAGGCCATAATGAAGACAGAAGATGACTGTCGTTCAGGTTCAGAATCAAATGAAACTCTGGGAGACTGCTGATGTGGATAAAGAATTGTCCTAGATTGTTGATGCAACGCGGGCAACCACACAGCAACGAACATCTCCTCTCGAACGGTTATCCTTGCGGCCGCCACGACATAGCATGACCCCGTTCCCCAGAGTAGGGGCATATGAACGGGCATCTAAGCTAAGTGGTGGGGTGCAGAGGATAGCCGTTGAAGTCGAGACAGTACGATGTGCTTGGTGCACATTGCAAGGCAGGGATGGAATGGGCCAAGCGATAAGCAGCGCGCTGCTTTTATATCACGTCGTCCAGATTTTAATTCACATGCTGTGCGCAGTGCGCACGACGTCCCGGGTGTCCGAGCGCGAATAGTCATAATGAGTTGCGTAATAGGCCCGCAAGTTCAGGGAGACTCCAATCGGTGTCCAAAGAGGACATCAGAGGAGAATAGGCAGCAGAGCGAGCAGAAAAAACGGTTGCAGCCCCCCCTGGCGAGGCCAAGAGGGCAAGAGAGTTGACAGGAAACTACCAGGAATTTCGCTATAAATGCCACTTAATGCCACTTTGTAGGCGCATTGTATACATCAAGGTAGGTGGCCGACAGCTGCTATCTGGATCAAGGGCGCAGGCCGCGACCGTGTCGTATCGCAAGTCTGGGCCGCACCAGTCAAGGTATTGACCGGTGGATCTCAAGTGAATCAGGCCCCGATTTCGCGACGAAGTGCAAGGCTGGCGTGCTATGGTTGGGGTAAGTATGTCCGTGATAAGACCGTCCAGTGTGCGAGACATCTAGATAACGTGAATAAATTAAGGAGATGTGACGTGTTTCCATCCAGCAGTGTCGGCCGCTCTATAGAGGCGGTGGAGTTTGAAGAGCACCGCGGTGGAATCGCAACTGGGTCGTACTACTTTGTGGGCTCGCACAGATGCTACGATCCATGTTATAAACGGCATGCACGGGAGGAGATCCTCTCACGTTTTTAGTCGCAGCATGCTGGGCGTTTTTCATTTGTGTCTTGCAGTTATAGCCATACCTGCCAGAGATATTTGGTTGCACTCTCAGCTATCGCGCTGATGTTGACATACCAGCAGTCCTCCGGCGGCACCCAACCATCTGCGACGATGTTAGTTTTCTACTCAGAACGGAGCGCTGTCCCACCTTTAATTTTTCTCCCGCGAAGCCACAGATAGATGTGTGCTTGGAGCAGCTTTTCCAAGCAAGTAGCACACAGAGCGTCTCTTGCCGTCCATTGCTCAAATTCGGCACGCAACTCCACATCCTGGAAGATGTCTCCGATCATATTCGACGGATCACCACAGCCGTGCAAGAGTACGGCCAACGCGTTAGTTTCGTATCGGTTGAAGGGGAGCTTCCCGGGGAGGAGATCCGGCGCATCGAACCTCAAGTTTTCCCATGCTGCGAGCTGTTCAGCGTTTTACAGCGCAGGAAAGCGGGCGAAATTATGAGCACGTACTAGCCGATGTCCAGAGTCGCCGAGCTGACTGCTCGCATCTTTGACCTGGTGTTAATCAGTCTGCGTGGCATGTAGGCACGTCAAGTAGGAGAGTGAGACGCACAGTTGTCGGGAAAATCAAGCACCGTCTCAAGAATAGAGCTCAGATGTGTGGCGTCGTCCGGCGAGGCAGGGACCTCGCGGGATGCCCAGATCTGGGCGAGCGGGCTGGAAATAAAGCCGGAAAAGAGCGGAATTTCAGCCCAGGAATCGTACATCGCGCACTCCTCATCCATTGGCTCCATATCGTGCGCTTCGTACGTCGCCAGGATGAGCGCGGGTCCGGCGGCAATGCAGATGTCGTACGGCTGGTCTGCGTGCTCGTGGCCAAGCGGCACTATACACACGTTCGTCATCTGGGAGTGAGACGTAGACGGAGCAAACATACTTTCGTCGTCCTGCCACACCCAGTCGACGACCTCCTTCAGAAAACGTGTCACTGTGTCGATTTGACGCAACTCTGCGGTGGAATGAGTGTTCAGCATTTGCACACGGTGTGCAAATATTCTCTCTAATTCCTCGGGCTGCCAAGACGACTCGTCCACCTCGTCCTCGTCCCAGGCGCAGGCGCTGAAGCGAGCTGAATAAGCCATCACGCGGTACATAGCTCGTCGGAAGCGCCACGTCTCCTCCGTGGTGAGAACACTGGCGTCGGACGTACGATTTTTGTACCTGACAGTAGAGTGTTTTAGCATACTTGGAGTCAAAGTCCATTCATTGTTCATACTACCATCTGCTGAAGAGCCGTTCCAGCTTGTTGACAACAATGGCATTCTTATGCAGGGAAATTTTGTCGGCCGTGCTTAGAACAGGGAGTCCGACTTCGGTGGTGGGGGAGGCATTATCGTTTACGTCGTCTTCATCGGTGCGTGCAAGCTGAAGCGCCTCTGGAAATGCCGGGCCTATCAAATTGCGAGCAACGGCTGTGGTGATGGAATTCGGATGTCTGCTGAAAACGCTATGGAGTGCTTTGCAGACCAGAGTCAGGGCGTGTAACGTTTCGAAGTCGGAGCAGAATGTGAATATTCGGTCGACAATGTCGTCGTTGAGAGGAAGTGAGTTTCCGGAGCGCATGGTGGTGGTTGAGAGCAAGAGACGTGACGTCACGGACTCACGGCGTAACTGAATCAATCATTTATCGAGTGCGCAATGGATTTTAATCGACGGTCTAGATACTATGATGCGAAGGATGAATAAAAAAGGTGCAGTCCGAGTCGCTACAAGGTGAAGGTACAGTACAAAAAGGCAAAGAAAATAAATAAGCATAAGTATACTGTTGAAAGCTTAAGTACACGCTCAACAAACGACATCAGACCACTCGCCAATGAACGGAGTGTTGACATCCTGCAGCTCAAATAGACAGCAGATGGGGGGCTCGTGGACGTGCGGCGGGGAAAAGTTGGACGAAAAGTGCGTCGCATCGAAAGATGCTGGGAAGTACGGGGCAGCGTCGGATTCGGCGACGAAGAAGTTGATCCCCTCTGCAGAGAAGAGTCGGACATGAACAGATTCTCCGAGAATGCACTGGGAAATTCCATGGAGGGCAGCAGGGAAGGGGCTGAGCTCCACGAGCCGCTGGATGGTCCAGAATCATCCGAATGACGAGTGGAACGCGCGACGGCATCCAGAAACAACGCCTTGACCTGTGTCTTTCTCTTCCGCTTCTCACTCCCTGAGACGTATTCGTGCATAGTAGCGCTCTTGTGCCTGCAGAAAGGTGCCGGATCTGCGGTGCGGTACAGGCAGTCAGCACATGCGTAAGGCTTGACGTCTGTGCTATAGAACCGTGTTAAGTGTGTGTTACGGGAACTCTAGATGAAGACGACGTACTGCTTCGCTGTAAAGTGCGTGTTGAGGTTTGACTTTTGCAGACATTGGAAAGTGCAGCCCGGCGCCGTGCACTCGTGCATCCTGCAGAAGGTCGTTAAAAAAAGAGAACGAGAATGTTGGAGGGGTGAAACTTACAGCTTCTCGCGCTCTGCCGGAGACATGTGTTGGGGCAAATGCCGGTTGAGATCCGTTTGGCTTCTGTAGCTCCACGGGTATCCTGGATGGGGGCAAAGAACTTTCAATGGCGGAAAGGGAGGTGTTCTGCGGCGCTGGGGGAAAGGGCATCGTTAATACGGGAAAACAGTGCGTCTCGACAGAGCTTACAGCGGGGCCATTGAGCTTGGAGGGGCGAGAGGGGTAGGTGGCCACACGAGGCATTTGCAATGATTTGAGCAAGAGGGGAAGGGAGTAGGAAAGTAGGGTGAATGAGATGCGAGGTGCTTTGGATACGTGGGGAATCCACATCAGTAAAACTATATGACGGTCAAAATGCACTTTTATTATTCCCACACTTTCTTTCGTGGTTTTTGACTTTTCTACACTTTTACTGTCTGATTTATTGCTTTTCGGCACCTTTTTCGACTTTGAGAATTCCAATGAATGTGTCGCCGAAAACCGGCCTTTTTGGCACCACTTTTATCAAGCGTAATCGAGTTGGCACCACTTTTATTGCCGAGGTCGCATTGGGCACCACTTTTATTGAGCCCAAAATTTTATATCCTCGGATATAGATCCCAGGCACTATATGGATCTGCACCTATGGAAGTAAACTTTTGAACGGCGCCAGGAAGCCATGTCAAGAGCAATCAGTGTCCAGCCGGACCGGCATTCCTCGGCACGTATCCGATCAATCACCGGATCTCGGGAGCGCCAGCTTCTCAGGGGAACAGCAATCAGCTAACGGACACTGACCCCCCACAGTTGCCTCAAACACATTATACCAGTTAATAGCTGGGACCCACAGCTATCTAGGCTCTCCTTCATGTCGGCTGGCTCCGCAAAAGTCCAGCCATCGGACAACATCAGGGTAAGCATCACACTCTGATCCTATCCTTGATTGGGGTAAAGTCAACATGTTTGCTCCGCATAAGGACGTGTCAGCACGCTGTGAAAGATCATCGAGGTATTGCAACGGAGTAGCTATTCCCTGGAATATCCAATTTTTTGAGTTGAATGAAAGGGGTGCCCAACCCTCGGTCAATACTAGTAAAAGTGGTGCCAACTCAATTACGCTCAATAAAAGTGGTGCCAAAAAGGTCGGTTTTGGCGACACATTCCTTGGAATTCTCAAAGTCGAAAAAGGTGCCGGAAAACAGTAGATTAGACAGTAAAAGTGTAGAAAAGTCGAAAACCACGAAAGAAAGTGTGGGAATAATAAAGTGCATTTTGACCGTCATAAAACTACACGTTCATCTTGGGCATCTTTGAGCTTTGCGCCTGATCTTTGGGCATCTTTGTCTTTGAAACTCAACTTTGGTCTTTGCCGAAGGTCTTTGAGACAATCTTTGTCTTTCACGAGGCATCTTAGGGCTTTCCTTTTTGTCTTGTCAAGGTACACATTTTACATCCTAAATAAAGTTCAGACCAGAGTTTACCTCATCCAAAAGCCGGAATAAATGTGCGTGTACTTGGGGTTCATGCTGACTGAATGCCTGAAATCGAATTCGAACACCAAAAAGCTTCCGCAATCAAGGCAGGAAAAATACAAATACACGGCAGAAACTGTCCCGAACCGCTATCGTAGACATCCCTGCTGTTTTCCCGCTTTTGACTTGGAGTATGCGGCCTGAATAGAGCCAGAAGTGGTTGAGGGCGGGAGGAGATCCACGAAAATCCTTCAAAGTCATTGAAACTCCGCTCCATTATGATCCGGCACGTCAATGGTGGGAGTTGGCAACGCCATCAATTGGTTGGTCGCTCTTTGCCTCTTCCCTCCATCTTCTCTCTTTCCCCCACTTTCTCCCTCGGAGTCCCTCCCTGTGTCGCTCCCGTTTCTCCAAGCTCCGCCTCTCAAGTTCAGCTCAATGTCGAGTCATAAGCCTCCTGTAGCCCGCTGGCCCTCTGGCGCTGTCAAGACTCGGTGCCATCAAGAGTTTTTTCCCGCAGTCAAGCGCGTCCCAAGAGTGTTCTGTTCTCAAGTTTCGGAATGTGCCCTGCTAGCCCATGGACCACAAGATTCAAGGCCCGACTCCTCCTCCCTTGTTACTCCCGTTCCGCGCCTGTCACGTCAATCCCAGTCAAGTCCGGTGCCGGTGTCCGCTACGCTGTTCATCTCTTTCTTGGAGCCCTCAATTCATTCCCCCCACAACTCCCGAGGGCAATCTCTGAACCTTTCTTGTCGGAGCGCGCGGAAAGCGAAAGGAGGGGAGGTCAAGTACGTCCGCGGCTTGTGTACTTGATGCGAATTGATTCTCATCGCGACCCTGGTGTGTGTTCTTATTCTCCTTTAATCCTGTTGCTGATTGTCTCTTTTCAGCACTGGGATCGTGCGCCGGATAATGAGTGGTCAATTACGGGTTGTGTATAGCTAGTTTATCATTCATGTACTATCTACGCAACAATATACCGCTTTTACCATTCTCGATGTTCTCTCGAGCTCTTTGAGTGCATCTTTCGGCGTCTTTAGTAGCATCTTGACCAAAGCTCTGCCAGTCTTTGACGTCTTTCCAAAGACTCCAAAAGACGTCCAAAGACCAAAAGTCTTTGGCGAGACTTTTGACCCAGCTTTGTCAAAGATGCACGTCTTTCGGAAAACCACGTCTTTGGCATCTTTGGCGTCTTTGCAAAGACGCCAAAGATGCCAAAGACGAACCTGTAGTTTTACTGATGCATGCTCACGGAGCCTCGCTTTATAAGATAGTAAAAAAAACTTATGATGGATTGGCTGTCGTAAGAGGACGCGGAAAAAATACCTTACAAGTCAAATGTTGGGGAAACGCGGTCCAAGCGTCCTTGAGCCACTCGGGGAGATTGGAAAAGTGCCTTTAAAGGAAGGTGTTCACGCCTGTAACGCCCTTGTGCGGCTCTCTGCGACGCGCGACAAAGGCCTTGACCCGAAACGGAGATACGCAGCAGTGACCGTTATTAGTATTGTGTTTTATGGCTGTGCGCGCATGTTGGCGACCGTGCCGAGTGCAGGCTGCCGAAAGATGGTTAAATATCTCGACTACCCACAGGTTGAATGTGCTTACAATGCCAGCACTTGCCACTAAGAGACCGAGATGCGCGCAGACGGTTGAGTTTTGCTTGGTTTTTGCTTCGTTTGCAACTCATCATTCGTGCCCAGGGAACGTGGACTGAAGCCAGCTTCAGAGACGCATATCCCTCGGAACAATACGTTCGCAAACGCTTCCTTCAAGAAAAACCCGGCGAGGATTGAGACTTTCAGGGCCTGATCGGGTGCATCAGAAATTCCTTAGAATTTTCTCTGAATCCAAAATGTGCACCAAACCCGTCCCTAAACCATTTTAGAACGTGTAATTGACCCATTATATGGAAACATTTGCACCGAGAGTGGCGGGCAAGATGTCCAGTAAACTTGTCAGCAAAGTTCTGAGACGGGTTCAGAAATCTCCAGGTTGAATCCGGAATTCTTGGAACGGATTAGCCCTCGTGTTCCCCGCCACCTCGTCTCTTCTACGTATGAGAACGGCATGTATTTCCTCTTCTAGCACAGTTTAGGGACGAATTGCGTGCGAAAAGCTCAGCCAGAAGCATTCTGGTGCAATTCTGAAGAATTGATTCTGATGCGCCCGATCAGGCCCTCAGTCAGAATCAGCAGCAAGAACTTGGAATCAGAAGCAAGATGAAATGACCACGTAGGTCCACGTGTATCGCATCACTGATCAGGATCACCGGCCCGCACGTCGGACTTTCAACCAACCAAAACGTCAAAGCAATGTTGAAAGCATCGTCAAAGCGAAAACCAGTTTTCGAACACCAGCAGCCCTAATTAAATCAAGCTTCCGCTGAATCAAAAAAGTTCAAGACCATTGACCCCAAATTGACCCCGTTTGACACCCAGACTCAAGTGCTTCGAGAGTTAGTTGTCAAGTTGCTGCAGACCATGTGGTTTGCAGTGGAGGTAAAACGGCCGTTGGATTGGATTTTGCATCGGACGCATATGAATTGATAAACACGGATTGGCCTGCCAGTGCCGTACTAATACTACGCCATACTCCCACTCTCCCCCGCCCACTGCCCCTTGTCCTTCGCCGAATCCGATGAGTCGTCCCGCATATCCGTCATGGTGATCACGTTCTTCATGACCGTGACGACGAGGTCGGGTCTGTCGCGGTCGCGGTCAGCGGGCGCGCGAAACCCGCTGGTTCCGTCGTGCCGCGGGGTGCCCGAGGAGTGGATGCGGTTGCCCGAGGCGTCTTCGTGGACGTGTTCTGCAAGGGAAAACACACCGTGGGGTTAGTATTGTATACAGCATCCGGAAAGGAATCTGAAGAGACGAACCAGAAAGATTGAGGATGAACCGCCCGCTGAAAATCATTGTCGCTGCATATCCAAGGGTTGTCCTGGTACACGTATACATATCAGTTCCATGCGTCTCATGAAGGCGAGTGAGACATTTACGCTGCAGGCTGCAGAACCGGATCGTTATTCTGGAAGAATATGATGTTCACGGTGTTCATCGCTAGCAGCATTCCTTTCGGTGAATCAAAACACGGGGAGGAAGGGGAAACGCACCACTCAGCGCGACAAAGTACATCAGACCGTCGTGTAGCATCATCCGCGTGAGCTGGCTAAACCTAGATGAAACAAATGAGCATTGGTTGCGAAGGATTGCCATGAGCTTACGATGTGCGACTTGAATTTGAGAACTTCCAGAGGTAGAAGGACGATATGATCATGGTCACGACGTCAAATATCCTAGACCGAAAGCGGTGAGTAGCCTATCAAATGAGCGAGAGGAAGCCCGGCTACTCACAACGCGCCGAGGGGGAAGAGTGAGGCCACTTTGACACCAGGGAGGTTGCCAGAGGTACAGCTGGCGACGCGACCAGGTTAAACGTGCACAGCCGATACGTAAATTCTTACTTGAACTGAAATGCAACACGGGTGAGAAGTTCAGGAAGGACCGGTAACAGGACGAGCGTTCTACATACGTTGGTTTGGAAGACTGGAATTGTCAGGATGGAGCGCCGCACTAGCAAAGGGAAGACTCACCAACGCGTTTCCAGAATACGGAAATAAACTGGGGCTGAGAGATCGCGCAATGAGGAGGGGCTTATTTGGAGAGGCAAGTAAAGAGGGGGCACACACCACTGCGCATGCGATAAACAAAAGCACAAGGATGCGCAGGACGACAGCCGACTTGCGGGACACTGCGTACGTCCTGGTTTCAATACGGTAAGAAAATCAAGCAGACCAATTGAAGGACTGCTGCTTGCATACCGAATCGCTAGGATCCCCTGAGAGACCGCGTACAAAGCAACTGTGGGGTAGTCGGTCATGTCAGTAGTTTGCTCACGCAGCTACATACGTCGAACGATCCGACATACGTTTGAATATGGGCGCGAGCCAGTAATAGCGATGGCACGCGGCTGCACTGAACCCGTGGTAGAAGAACCCAGTATTCCCGATGATGATGGTGATGAGGCCCAGATACCGAACCAGGATAAACAGGATGCATGCGACGCTGGGCAGTGGCTCAACATCCAAGCGAAAGTAGAACCAAAAGGCATACGAGAGCTGGGACGGCCCCCTCTGTTTCGCATACAAGCGATATTCTGCCGGCAAAGTCTGCAGATAACTAGAACATGCCCGTGTTATAAAACAATAGTTGAACTGCGCCAAAACACGTACTCAAAGAATGCGATCCCATATGCAGCGACGCGGAGATATTCGGCGATTTGGAGGCTGGAAGGCATTGAAGAAACAGCGGGCCCTTGATGAGCGGTGGGCGCTGGAAATTCCTTTTATAAACTTGTTCATATGAAATTGTGCCCCCCCTGAATGTTCAGTGCGATCGATCAGGCTTTCTTCCGACGCTCGCTCTCCTTTTTTTCGGCCTATTCGTACACCCGACAGGCACCGGGGGGAGGATTTGAGACTTTGCGTATCCAGGGTATGACCGTATGAGGCGTTTGAACTCACTGATTTCAACCGCCTTGTGGCACAAGGCACTGACTCCAGTACAGGTAGACTTGGACGAGGGGTAGCATGAACCTCGTCGCTTTTGAACTTCAAGGGCTGTTGAAAGCCAGGGACAGCCAGCGTCAACTGTAAGAAAGAAGCAGGACGTAAACGGCTGTAGGCATGTTTGGACTGGGAGGTAAGTAACTGGGAGGTTAAAGAAATTTTCAAGGGCAGGCCTAGGCTAAGCCTGGGCAGGTCTCACGGTCTCTTCCACGCACAACATTCAACCAACATTCGGCATGATCTTAAATTTTCCCGCAGCTCGAAATGCAGTCCAGTCCAAGTCCAGTCCTCCCCGAGTTTACTCAGAGAAAATAACCACCGTCGCCGGTAGCGACTGCGTCTCAACTCAAATCGAACAAGTTACGCAACAGCTCACAAAACATCCTCGCATTATGCAGATGCGCTCCAAGCATCACCGAGTCTTCCTCATCCTGCCGCACGATCACCCATTCCATATTCTGATTGTATGGCCATCACTTCTTAGTTTTTCTTTTTGAACGAACCGAAGCAAGAAAGCGTAGAGCATGACCGTCGGCACATAGGACTTCATGGAATGGTTGACTCGTTATCTCGAGGTCCAAAAAGATCCAAACTCCTCTTATTTTGCTTGTTCTGTCCTTTCCCGACCGAATTAGGTCTCGTGGGACTGATGGGAATACCAACTCGTCTCAACTCGATCAAAACTCGCCTCAACTCGACTCGACTCGCTCCGCGGCAACACTACCGTCAACGAAGTATCGACCGGCGAAGTACCGAACAAAACAGCGAAAGAGCGGACTACGTTCTCAATTAAAAAACCCGTCTCACCTTGAATGTCAGAGCCTCTTTGTGTATTAGCCAAGCCCGTGTTGCATACGCAAGGAATCCACTGACGACCAAAAAAGCCCCTGTCATTCAACTGATCGCACCGCAGGGAATCGAACCCCGTCTCGCATTTTGAATCTCTATAAAGATCCGTCGTCTGCTCCATACAACACAGTGCGCTTCCATAATTAAGTTCAACTCTCATCACCTGAGCGCAAACCCATTGCCAATTGATTGCCAATGAATAAAAGCGAATGGTTCATCTTGTAGCAAGATTCCACCAGCCAAAAGATTTGGTGCCCCTCAACATCGCGGAATCGGACCTCGTCTCGCCTTGAAGCTCTGGTCTCTGTTTTTAACGATCAAGCGCGTGTTCCATAGCTAACTTGGACCCCAAGTACTAGTGTGTGTGTGTGGGGTGATTTTCGTATCTCGACCCAAGCAGCGCGGGAAAGATCTAGAAAATCCTGCCACCTCGGGCTTCGTGGGATTTCAGAACCATCCCAACTTGATCGGAGGCAAAGGACCCAAACCGCAGTCAAGAGAAGAAAAAGTCATTTTAACGTCGCGTTCGTAATACACGTTCTACTTTATGTACAGCATCTTCCCCTCAACCCCACTCAACGAGCCATTCCGATTTAAGAGTTCAGAAGTTAACCTTGCTAACAACGCCGTAGAAAGCCTTGCCCTGGATCTCCGCGATCTCGAGTTCGAGCGGCGTCGGCTGGCGCGAGCCGTCCGAGGCGGCGAAGGTGCCTGCGCCCCAGGGGGAGCCTGTCGTGACGCGTCAGTTCAATTCACGGTTCGAGGTATAAGGGCAGGGAAGAAATAAGGGGGAGGAAAAGTAAGGGAAGAAATAAAGGGAAGAGAAAAAGACGGATGAAAAGAGAAGGGGAAGTCAGTACACGGAAGCAGAAGTGATGAGAAGGGATTATCGATTAATATCGGGGGAACGGGAGGGGACGCGTCCAGAAGCACATGGCACCGTGCAGGCGCGTGTAGGTACGAAAAGCGCGAACAGAGGGGGAAGTAATATATACGACAGCGCAGGGATACAGCATGCACGCGCCTGGAACACCCAACACGTGCCTGGTACGCCGTGCAAGCGCGTGAGAGGCGCATCCCCCGAATGCGACTGTATAGCGCGCAAACGGGGAAAGCGGCGCGCACACAGATCTCGAAGGATCGCGGCGAATCGCAAAGGGGAAGTAGGGTGCGGATGCACGGGCCGTGCACATATGGAGGAAGGAGCGCGGGGGTTCCCGAAAACAGGAGGGGAATACACGAAAAAGAAAGGACGAAAAATACACGAAAGAAAGGACGGGAATAAACACGTACCGCCGTGCACCTCCGTGAGGCCGGTGAGCTGCCCAAAGGCGTGTGCATACCCGAGCGGGACGAAGACGACGCCCTGGTGGGTGAGGGTGCTGATCGCGTTCTGGATGGTGACTTCCTGTCCTCCACCGGGGCCAGCGGTGCTCACGAACGCGCCGGCGTACTTGCCTGCGAGCGCGCCGGTGGCCCAGAGGCCCGAGGTGGTGTCCCAGAAGGCCTGCAAATCGCATACGCGTTAGCGACTTCAATGGAGGGCGACAAGAAGGGGAGAGGAAGAAGACGAACCTTCCATTGCCCGGGGAAGTTACCGAACCTGGTCGGAATGCCCATGATGAACGCGTCAAAGGTGGCGAGTTTCGTGGCGTCGATAATCGGGTAGTCGCGCTTGGCGGGCGCGTGCATCTTCGCGAGCACGTCCTGCGGGAGCGTCTCGGGAATCCTTAGAGCTTATCAGTCTCTCTTCGCGCCTGAACACCTGGAGGACGTACTGGTAGATCTCAGCAGCTCCGCCGGCCGACTCGATGCCCTTCTTGACGGACTCGGCCACTATAACGAGGGTCAGCAGAGACGACAAGGAAAGCAAAATCGCGCGACGTACTCGTGGCGATGTGGCCGTACATGGAGTAGATGACGATTGCGATCTTGGGAGCCATTGTGTGTATGTGAAGGCTTGTGGGTGGTGGTGGTGGTAGGGAAGAAAGAGGGAAAGGCGACACTCTTCTTATATGCGCGCGGTGGGAATTGGTGGGAAAGCTCTTCCCAAATAGGCTGCCCTTTGACTAAATTGGGATATTTAATTTATGCGACACGTGATGGTGATGGCTGATGCATGCGTCTTTTGCTCTCCGCCGTCACTGTCAGCAAGCACCCTGACCAACCTCCGCGCCGCCGTTACGATGGCGGCCTTACTCATTTCTAGGGGCGCCAAAGGCCATGATAAATCTCGAGAGAAAAAGGTTCCCAACTGGGTTGATAATCATAAAACAATAGGGGAAGTCAAAGTTGATTTTGGAGGCCGATTCTCGAGCCGATTCTGACGCCGATTCTCGGTCGATTCTGACGCCGATTCTCAGACGAGAATCGATCAAAAACGAGAATCGGCCAGAATCGGTGTTCCTCCTCCGGAGGAGGAACTGCATCAGAATCGGTCGAGAATCACCCTAACCCTAGCACAGTCTCCCTTGGTCATCGTAAATACAAAGTTATATTCAAATACACCCTCCTGTCTACGACACTACATGACTCGTAAAGCCACAATCAAGCCCAAGGCAGCGGGCAAGGCCAAAGCCCCTCCACCCCCACCCTCTAAACCTCCCGCTCGCGTTAGGGCCCAGACTGAAAAGGGGATGGCTCGCGCAAAGAAACAGAAGAAGAAGGACATCGACGACGACGACAGCAGCAATGACAGTGCCGACGACGGCGATCCGTCCTCCAAAGCTGTCCTGGATGTCGAGTGAGATCTCAAGTCTATTTTGTACGGCCTTGCTCACCTCGTCTGCAGCTGGAAAAAAGACCCCACGATGAGCCAAAAACTCCTCGCGCTCATCATGGAGGACAAGGATATCAAGCGCAGCTTGTACCCCCCGTGCGGCCCCAACGCATCGAGCACCCAGGGCGGAGGGAAGCCAAAGGTCGATGCATACTGGGAGCTAACCCAGCTGTTGATCGGCGATGACGAACGGTACAAAGAGTCCATCCTGGCTGCCGCGTCGGATCCGAAAGCTCGTCTGGGCTATGCCAACAAAACCAAGAACAGGCTGAGCGCGTACGTGAAACTCACCTCGCACTGTGGCGGTCCCGTTGAGATGTCTTTGCAGGATGGCCAAGATCTCGCGCCGCTACGACACACAGATGGGCCAGACTGGCGCGGGCATCGAAAACGCCGCTAGCATCGACATGAGCAAGAAGAATGCCTTTACCACCAAGTGGGGTACGTACCTGCATTCCGTCTGTTTCCCCTCCTGACGCATACACACGAGTAGCGGAGATATGCGACAAGTGCCCCTGGTATTTTGAGATGCGTAATCTCATCGGACAGCGTCCGAACCTCAAGCCGACAGGCCTGGGGAACAGCCAGAGCGCTGTCGCCACGGGGGTCATCCTCCAGGGCACCGTCTCTGCAAGCGAAGCTGGGACGCAGCAGGAAGAGGAGGAGGAGGAGGAGGAGGACGGCACCTCCAGTGTTCTCCTCCACGACGGGGCCGACAGCCTGGGTGACAGTCTGGGCCCCACCGGCGTCAAACGCGCCTTCTTGGAGTTTGATGATGACAAAAGCGATTTTGAGGACGACGGTGCGGGTCTCGGAAGCGGCGACGACTACGTGCCCACGTCGCCCGCTGCAGTCGAGGCCGATGACGTTGTCCTTGGAGGTGATGAGGTTGGCGAGAGGGACGAAGAGAAAGAAGGTGGAAAGACGACAAAGAAGGCGGTGAAGGCCAATGCGCACCTGAAAAACCCTGCAAAGCCCAGTACCTCGAATCCTGCCCAGCCCGCCGCCCCCGCTGCTCCCAAGGCGTCCAAGAAGGCGAAGATTGCTGAGTTTGGCGAGATAGCGCTCAGCGAGGAGCAGACACGCCAGAAAAGCCTGGATCTTGCGTTGCTTCGGACGCGCCAGCAGATGCAGAATGCGCAGATCAAGGGGCGGATTGTGGAGAGGCGAGAGGAGATGAAATGGGAGGACAGGAAGGCCAGGCGAGAGGAGAGAATGCTGAAGCTGAGGATGAAAGAGGCGAAGATGAGGCATGCCCACGAGCTTCGTATGCGTGCGGGAGGATCGGATGTCATGTCGTCCACGTCTCACGCTGCCGGCTTCTTCGACACTCCCAGCTCCTTCTCCTCACGCTCCTCGGACTACGCACCCCCTGACTTTGACAACTTCGCCCTCGACGCCTTCGCTGGCAACGCCGCAGCTGGTCCATCTGGTCTGCAGGATTACGTCGGCGACGGCTTTTCCTTCCCAGGTCCGGGGAGCCCGTCCGGATCCCGCCAGGAATAACTTACAATGCTACATACCGCTCGCTCTCGCATCTCACGGTCTTTACTCGTCGACATCCTCTTATATCACACTATCTTTGTTACATCTCGTTGTCGCTATCTACTCCTAGCTCGCGCTGTAGTCTTCGCTCCCTGTGGCGTCGACGCCTGTCTTTGGCTTTGAATAGACGCCGCTTGAGCTGCTCCCGTTTGGCTTTTCCGTGATGGACACGAGCTCCAGGATGAGTCGTCGCAGCATTGCCCTCCGCGTCCGACTCGGACGACAAGCCCTCGTCAATGAATGGGTCTGCCATCACGGCCTCGTCGTCGTTGCCTGCGCCTCGCTCCTCCGCCTCCTGTTGCATCGCAAACGCGTGAACGCCAACACACGCCATCACCCAATACGTCGCAAATTGGTGTGTCTTTTCGTCTTTGATCAGAATCCGTAACTTCTTGAGCGAGTGGAAGCGGCCTTTCAGAAAGCCTATAGCGTGCTCTGACCGGATACGGACCATGGAAACATGGTTATTGAATTCCGCGTTTCGCTCCTGAAGACTGAAAGGCTTCTTATAAGGTGCGATCACCCATTTCTCAAGCTGTACAAACGCTAAGCTTTTTGCAGTACAAAAAAGAATACAATCATACTGTGTACGCCGAGTCCGCCCAAATGAACTCGTTGTCCTCTAACAGAGTTTCGTGGTTCTGCGCAAGACGTGTGCCGTCCCACGCCGTCGAGTCATGAGCACTGCCGGTGAATCCATAGCCGACATCGATTATACGGAGGTTGGGGAGATTGACGATCTGGACGGAACACTAATCAGATTCCCTCGCGGTTTGAGATAAAGGTACGGACCTGGATATTGAGAGAGTAATTGCACTTACGGTCGAAGTAGCTCTCGCCAAACCAGAAGGGCCGATTGAATAAAGGAATCAAGGTGCCGTCGACCATGCACCATCCATCACGCCACGCCTTGCATGAATGGGCCTCGACCCAGGCCTTCGCTCCCTCCTTCTCGGCGGCTGTGGGCATCCGCACCGCGTCGTTCATGAACCCCGGGCGAAGTACAGCTGCCATGACACGCCGCGTTACAAGGCTGATGGTCCCCTTTCCGACGCCAGCCCAGTTCGCAACCTTCTGCAGGCTCGCTGCATTCCCGGAGTGCCCAAATCGATACAACGCGATCGCAACCTGATCCTCGACGGGCATCTGAGCATTTTGTGAGTTGTTTGCAAAGACAGGATCCTCGGCAAGCCTGTCAACGAGCTTATCGAAGGTGTACGGCGACATGCGCAACTCCTGACGGAAAAGATCTGGGCGGGTGTCCTTCAGGGGTCCGAGGACGTGCCGCAAGAAGGCTGGGCCGCGGGGAAAGGCGTCGCGAGGAGCGTCGTAACGGTGAGCATACATCTCCTCGAGGGTGTCGCGTACCCATCGCGTGGAGCTGCTGCCAGGCACGGGGTCGTCCAAATCATCGTCGCTGTCCTCCCATCCCTCCTCATCGTCTGCATCTTCTCCCGACTTCGATGTGGAGCTGTGGCTGTCAGACTCGCTGTCTGACTCGTCTTCCTCGTCCGAATCGGGATATCCCGTTGGAAGCAACTCCGGCATGTCCTCGTCCCCGCTTGTGGATTCGAAGACGGACTCCGTGGAGGAGTCTGATGAGCCTGGCGAGCTCGAAGAACCCCGCCAATCCGAGCCCAGTAGGTCCGACCATGTGTCGCTGCCGCCGTCTGACATGCTTGACAGTTCCGAGGACACGGAAGAGCCCGAGTCCAACTCGGAGATGGAGGCCATAGAAACGGACGCGGGATATTCTGCTGCTGCTATGGGTGGAGGCGTCGCATCCTCCTCGATCTCTTGTGGTGTCAAGCCAGCCCGAGCCAAGGTACGCTTCAATCTGAATTTTTGGCGGATGGTTTGCTTAATTCGGGTAGTGTGATGGTCTAGGAACGTTTTGAGAACGTCCCGCGCACGCGCTTGTCGCGCCGACAGCCTGGGCATGAGCGCGCCGCGAGCGACAAAATTTCAAAGAGGGTGCCTTGCAGCTACACGTGATGTACCCGATTAAATAATTAATTCAAATTCAATGTGGTGATATGTCTGGTGGTATGGACTGAATCGCACGAGAATCGTCTGCAGAATCGAGGTGAGAATCGGAGCGGTCAAAGTTGAGACCGATTCTTGACCGATTCTGTTCCGAGAATCGAATCAGAATCGGCATCAGAATCGCCCCAGAATCGGCCTCCCCGATTCAACTTTGACTTCCCCTAATTACTTGGGCATCACGGCGGACGTCCGACGTGCGGATCGACGAACGCCATGATTATCTGGGACATCGCGATGCCGAGACCAAGCGGCGGGCCTTTTCGGTTGTCCTGGGTCTGAACGTCTTCTTGGGTCGACCTTGTCTTTGTAATTTCATCTCGGGGTCTTGGAGGTTGGGCTGTACGGGGCCGGGGTACTACTACGGGCGTCGCTGAACAATCATCGGTGCCTGAAGCTACACCGCTGTGCAAATATATTCTGGGGCCGTCTGTAGAGCCTGATGACTTGGGGTTCGACCGCGCTTCCAATGGAGGTTGGGCTGTACGGGCGTCGCTGAACAATCATCGATGCCTGAAGCTACACCGCTGTGCAAACATATTCTGGGGCCGTCTGTAGTGCCTCGACCGCCTGATGAATCGGGGTTCGACCCAGCTTCCAAACCTTTGACCGTCCTGCGGCGGATTGTCTATATACTCGGCTTACACCGCCTACGCCTACAGAACTCGGGGAGCACGGCGATTGGAGTCCTTTCGTACTCGGATGATGATTTGACTACTGCTTCACCTTCTCCAGGCAAATAACCGCACTGCGGTACATGTCAGAGGAAGGCGCGCGCCCCCGCCCGCCTAAAGGGATTCTCTTCCCCGTTTACGTGTTCGCGTGCGTTGATCTTTTCAAAAGAGCAAATTGTGCGTCGTCGTCTCACAGGCAAGTTCCAGACGTTCCTTGTGCATTTCCATTGGGATAACATCATCGTAGATGCGGCTACAGCAATGCGCTGTGGTGTAAGAAAAAGCGCGGCGGCATTGTACACCGAGACGGGGTTCGACTCCCCGCAGTCCGCAGCCTATCTGAGGTCCGAATCATGGGTTTTTTTGGGCTCATTTCTGACTTACGATGTTCGCAAGGGTCTCCAGCCTCCCCGCCTGGAATCCGAAGCTTCGTATTGATGCCCGCAGTTCGCGCCTATCCCAAATCTTACTGACCTCGTTAGCCCGATTCACAGGTATACATGTGCACCGTGGTGTGTGGAACACACCCGGGATGATTGTTCGCAGTCGTTCTGCCTTCTGGGCGGAGGGGGTTCGATACCCCGCCATGCACTTGTGTGTTTTCAGTAAGTCACACTTTTTGGTACTTTCTTCTCAATCTACTGCCGCAACTCAAATTTTTGCATTCAGATATGAGAAACGCACCGTAGTGTCAAGTGAATGACATATGCTGACTGGCTGAATCATTGAACTGCTATGAACGATTCCCAACGAGACTGGGTTCGACTCCCCTCAGTGTGTATGCATAGTCGAATTTCATGTCCGTTTTCTTTCCTAACTTCCCATCTTAGTTCCAGTTCACAAAGCGCTACTTTGTATTGGACCTGTTCATCAGCCCCGACTCTCGACTCCGCGGTGAGCTAATCGCTGTCCGTCTTCAAATTCTTATCAACCGAGTTAGCCCGATTCACAGGCATGTGTGCGCACCGTGGTGTACGGAGCACACCCGAGATTCCTACGCAGTTCCGTTCCTGTAACTTACTCTCCCGGGGGGAGGGGTTCGATTCCCCGCGGTGCACTGACAGCTCATATCCACGATGTTTTACTTTGTAACATTCATTCCGCTTGCGCACGGTAGTGATTCGCTCTCATAAACAACCTCAAATCCCAAGTCAAGCCCACCATTATATTTAAAAGCAAGGATTTACCAGCCTAACAACGAGCACTCAAAATTTCAGGCCGCCCGCTGTTTTTCGATGACTATGAACGACTCAGAGTTCAGCCATTTTAACCAGGCTACTTTGCGCATCATTTTTATCCACCGTTGGCCCATTCTCGGCACCCGCCGGAAGCGTGCTTGGATTTTTAGCAAACATTGCCTGCACATAGTTAAAAACTAAGGCGCGCACAATGATGGGCTCGTGCTTGCCTCGATGTCGAACGTTCCTGTGGCTAGATTGTTTGTGTCTCTGACAATCACAGGACGAGCATTCAACGTCTATCAGCAACATCAGAGACAACACTTGGGTCCCGGAAATAATCGACGGACCGTCATCAAGGTATTTCTTCGTAAAACAGTTAATACACCGAGGACATTAAGCTACGTTGCAACGCACGTATAAAGTCGGCCTAGTACCAATCCAAAGACCAGATTGACGTTGCTCGTGGTGGTGGACACGCCTTCGGTGAATGTTCAATGCTTCGGCCGTTACACCCAAAGTGCATCCTACCGGTAATAGTGGCCAAGTCCAATATCTGTACTCGATGAGTGCGTGTTGAATCGAGGTAGGAAAACACCAGACGCAGCAAATTGTGACAGGAACGGCCGTTTCTATCGTGGTACGAACCAACCTCTTGATAGTAAAATCGGTCTCTGCGCAAAAACTCTAAGTCGAGAACCCAGGCCCAAAATGAAGCTTACTTTTGAACCCGGTACGCTTCATTTGGAGGTAATAAATCAGGCATCCACTGGGCAACTAATTATCACCCGCCGGGCAAGATTTGGCGCACATACGTTATGATAATATCACAGGCAGTGGCTGTCATCACGTCAAGTGTTACCGTGCGTACACGAGTAAGTCGAGTACTCACTGAGGGACACCAAAGCGGCAACGAAAGCAACAACCAGCGGATGCTCCGCCAGACTGGACTTTGAGAACATCTTGATGGTCGTGACGAGGCTTATGGCGCCTTGTGCAAAAGAGAGTACGGAGATCAGAGCAAAAAATGCCCACGAGTTAGAGAGCGACTTGACTCGCCAAGCGAGAAATAGTTGGATTGGAACAGATGCACTTGGATCGGATAAGTAACTGGTGTTCAACACGAGGATTCACGTACATGGACATCGAGATTGGTAGCACATTATATTGCCATGGGGCTGTCACTAGGACAGCGAGGTTGCCGAAGTTGTCGATAGCGTAATGCCACAGGAGTGAGGTTGAGCTGCACACGCTAAAAGTATCCACAACGGCTATCCACGCGACGAGACACCTGAGCCACAAGAATTATTACCATCTAAGGGTCCATGGTTGGTCTATGAGCGTACTTAATCATCCAACTGTCGCGACTGGGCGTTGTGGCGTACTCGAAAAACTGTAGACAACATGCCCCTATCATGCACGGTTTCAAATCCATTCAAAAAATGACCAGTCTCCAATCTCACCGTACACTACCGAGTTCAAGACCACGGCAACCAAGAGAGGACCCAAGGTGGAACTGACGATGAGGGAGCTCATCATTTGTGAGGCGTATGCAGGAGCGGGGGATGTGTAGACCATATAGTGCTGTGCGTTTTATGGAATCGAGTGGACTGAGGTGATGGAACCTTGGAAAGTATGGAAGAATGTACGTACATCGCCGATGCCTCGCGTTCATCATCGGAGTGCGGAAACCTCCGCAACAAAACTCAATGGCCCTTTTTGATAGGCCTATTGGGTCTGAACATTCACAGATTGGCGGTACCAGAGAAGTTCTCGCTTCTCGCCTGAAACTTATGGAGTTAGTTATGTGGGTCCACTTGTGGGTCCGCAATTTTGGACCCAATATCTAGGAACACTGCTACACCCTGCAGTCTGCCGTCCGTTTCGGACCCGGGAGTTTGATTTTAGACGTCGACCACGACAAAGTTCGCTGGCCACTGGCTGGCAATGACTGTGCGCTGTGACCGCTGTCCACAAGGCCCTTCCGGTGACCATCAGCGGGGGGATCCAAGCGAGTCTGTGTCTCCAGCCGTTCTCGACCAACTTTCTTTGGGATTGGTTGGCGCGCAGCTGTGGATTGCGATTATTTCCATCATTTTCCGGGAAGAAAGTTCCACTCACATCATATGCATTAGTGTTTTTTCGACAATTCGCCAGCGTTGGGGTCGCGTTCAACTTGTACGCGACTGCTGGATCCGCGGCGGCGTACAACGCTTCGCCGTGCAGGAGAAAATTGGAATGGACCTCAGGACTGAGGATAATGTCAGGATCAGTACATGTGCTCGCTCCTCAATCAGCACTAGGGAGCTGGTACCAAGCGAGTCCGAGCGTACGCAGCCGACGTAGCTCACGCCTACGCTTCGGCGGTACTCTCAGTCTGGGTGGCCCTAGCCCGGAGCCAGTGGTCCGCGGATCATTGTGTAAACGTGAGTGTATTTTAGTACTTGATGGACTGTGATGGACCCACAAAAGTTTGATACATCAAGGCTTGCTTCCATTGAACGATAATGCTCTCCCTGATCCTCATCGCTGTACCCACTGTGTACTTCGTCCTGCTGGCCTCATGGCACTTGTTACGTCGTCATCTCATTTCGAAACACAGTGGGCTTCCCGATCTTGCGCTGTTGACGAGCCGCCGTTCCGAGGGGAAGATACGGGGAACTGCAATTATTTGCGGTGGAAGGTATCCGGCCACCATCGACCATGTACCTTATACTGATGATTCGTGATCTCTGATTCAGTGTTGCGGGACTGTTGGCAGCTCGCGTCTGTCATGACCACTTCGAACGCGTTATCGTCGTGGAAGCCGAAGCTTGGGTGGCTTCTGAGGAGGGGAGGAAGGTAGATGGATGGGACCGCAAACTACACCGTTCACGCGTCCTGCAATACGCCTCCCTCCATGGCGTGCAGTCTTTCCTAGTTTCCGGGTTGAAACAGCTGTTCCCCGACCTCGAGGATGAGTGTCGTCGTTCCGAGATCAGGTGAATTCGACTTTCAGCCTGGATAATCCAATAAGTTAATCCCAAACTCTAGTTGTATACCGTCTAACCCAAGGTTCACTCTGTCTGGTGTTCCGCTGCGTATTCCACTCTCCTCTTACAAAGGCGATTTGCCGAAGAATATGTATCTTTCGCGGTCTGGATTCGAGACCCTTCTAAGGTTAGTCTTCAGTTCGCTGGGGGATATTCGAGGCTCACAGGTACCCAGACGCCTCACGCTCGATAAAGACGCTTATCCGAACATCGAGCTTATGACCGGCATGGTTGCGGATATATTCCCAGACCCGACGGAACACTCGCTGTTGGCAAACGTGGTCGTGCGGACAGACAGTGGTGTAAAAGAGCTTCCGGCTGCTCTCGTTGCAGGTTAGTCGAAAAAGTCTGTGAATGCCGTTTCCCTGATTTTCTTTTTCCTTGAGATTGCACGGGACCCGCGCGCTCAGGCATTAAATGGCTCGGACGACATGGATATGGAATTGCAGACACTTACCCCAAAGGGACCCTACCACTGGACAAACTAAAAATCTCATTCGACCAGAAATTGCGTTACTCGTCCATGATATTCCGCGCTGACCAGGCCTGGTTCAATCGTCTGCCGCTTCCGCCGGGTGTCGTCAACGAAGGCTCTATCTATACCTGGCTCGAGGATGGTGTTAAACAAGGACGAGTGTTGTTCAATATGATGCGGCCGGACGGGAACACATGTACGTCCTATCGACTTAGCCGTCTGCTTTTGCTCGCTCACTCCCTCGTGGATAGTTATGGCTTTCGTGGGCCAGCACGAAAATAGCCGGGCACTCCCGACGAATCCTGCGGAACTCAAGATATTCGTCGAGAGTTTGACTACCGTGGCGCCGATCCCAGATTGGGTCTTCCAAATTATATCGATGCTCGAAGAGGTCCGCGAGTCGGCGTCAGTGGCACTCCTAAAAATCCGTGCGTATCTCCCCCCCTTGTATTTTAACTCGATTGAACCAACGAAAATCAACCAGCACCCACGACTTATGTGCGATACCATCGGGCGACCAACCTCCCTTCCAATTGGGTTGCATTGGGAGATAGTGTCATGACTGGTGTGCATATTCGACCCTTCGAAATTTTCTCTGCGCTCATCCTGCCTGGATAGTGAACCCGCTTTTCACGTGAGTTCGTTTCCAATCAACCCGAGCACTCTGACGAGTTAATTTATGCGCAGCGAGGGATGCACGAAAGCGTTCAAAGGTGCCCTCGCCCTCAACAATGTCTTGCGCGTGACGACCGACAAAACCCTTTCGTCCGACTTCTCCACAAAATTCTTTGCTGAACAATTCGACAAAATTGATCTCATGTGGCAGAACACTCGATTAATTGGTAGGCATGCAAAATGATCCTGGGATGTGCACGCATGTACTTACTCACCGATTACACAATGCCAGATTACGGGGTACCAACAACAGAACCTTTATCTGGCGAGAGTTTATCCGCGGGCGCCTACTTGCGCTGGTATATCATGCAGCTTCAACGTCTTGCCGTCACGGTGGGTGTTCAAGTTCAACTTGCATATACCTGCTGCTTTCTGATGCGCTGACGATCAGGACGAGCATGCGGCGTTGGTGATGTACAATTCGGCGGACGGACTCGCGTCGCCGATTGATGCGTTCCATCCGAGTCTCGTGGTGAAGATATTGTGGAGGGCATGTTCCGCCATGATGCATAATCCATGAGCACATAGGCGGTACCCCGGGGTGAGCCATATATGCGCACCGTGGTGTGGGGATATTCCGCAGGAATTGAGTTAATTTTTGGGAAGAGGGGTTCGACTCCACGCGGTGCACTAACTGCGCGGAAAACCTTTTTGTATGGACTCAAACTTGAAGTGCAAAGGAGGCGAGTTCATCTCTTTGGCGAAAACCGGGCCCGGGGTACTTGACAGTACTAAGATACAAAACGATGCAGTCCCAGTGTATCTGCAACCCGCTATCTGCAAAATACATATCCAACAAGCAAACTTCTATCTAATTCGTCTACATGTAACCTACATTTCTCCAGCGCGCTTAAAGGCACCGGATCGCCTCACTTCCTGCCCTTCTTCTTTTTCCCCTTGGCTCCCTTCGCGTTATTCTTCCCGTCGTTTTTCTCGGCTTGAGCGGGCGTCGGCGCGTCTTCGGCTGCGTCTTCGGCGTCGCCCGCGGGTGTTTCGACGGCGGCTGCAGCGTCGGGGTCTGGGGCAGACTCCTCGGGCGCGGGGGCAGGCGTCTCCTCCGATGGCTGCTCCTCCGCAGGCTTCACCTCAGCCTCGCCTCCGTCGCCCGCGCCGGCGGGTGGGTCGAGCGCAACCTCCGTCAAGGCATCTTGCCCACCCGCCGCCTCCGTTGCAGGCGCACCATCAGCGTTCCCACCCATAAAGTCACCCCCACCCCCACCACCACCGAACGAGTCAAACCCAGAACCACCGCCAAACTCACCGCTAAACCCGGATCCCAGCTCGAGCTCGAGCGGCTCGGGCACGGGCAGGGTCGCGGGCGTAGGCGCGCCCCACGAGCCGGTGTTCCACCCCCCTCCGCCCGCGTCCGCGCCGGCACCGGATTCAGCAGCAGTGTTGGCGTTAGGCGTAACAATATCGTCGAAGAACGAATCCGTCCCCGTCCCCGTCGGCGCCGCGGCGGGCGTCTCGTTAAAGCCCCACGAATCTTGAGTTTGCGCAGGCGGGTCGTCCCACGGATCCAGTTGGGGCGGGGGCGCAGCCTCGGGTTCGGGCTCAGCGAAGGAGGAGAGAGGGACGCCCTTCTTCTTCTTGCCTTTGCCGGCTTTCGCGTTCTTGCCGCCCGCTTTGGCGAAGCCGTCGAATGCGGGTTCAGCTGGCACGGGCTCGGGCTCGGGTGCAGGCGGAGGTGCAGGCTCCTCCGCACCGAGGCTCCACGGATCGGAGGCGGGTTGTTGTTCTGGCTCCTGCACCGGCTCGGGTACGGGCTCGGGTACAGGCTCCGCTGGGGTGGGCTCTGGCTCGGGGGTGGGAACGCGCACGGGCTCGGGCTCTGGCGTTGGCACGCGCACAGGCTCGGGCACGCGCACAGGCTCGGGCTCGGGCACAGGCTCGGGCTCAGGATCGGGCGCGAACGAGAGCGGAACGCCCTTCTTCTTCTTTCCCTTGCCGCCCTTCGCGTTGTTCTTCCCGGCTGGTGCTGGCGCCACAACGACAGGTTCGGGCGCGGGCGGAGGAGGGGTTGGCTCGCGCGGGGGTGTGGGTACGGCGACGGGCTCGGGGGTGGGCTCTGCGACGGGCTCGGGCGCGGGAGCGTAGAAGGGCTCAGGCTCGGGAGCGGATTCGAACGTGGGCTCAGGCGCGGGCGTATCCCAGCCACCTGCATCCGCACCCGCACCGACACCCAGACCCGGACCAAACGACAGCGTCCTGTCGAACCCACCATCCGCAAAGCCGCCGGCGCCGCCGGTGAATCCACCATTCATCCCACCAACCATCCCGCCGTCCAGCTCGCGCTCGTTGCCGAGGTCAAACTGCACACGCGGCGCAGGGGCGGGCACCACCGTCGCGTCGTCGTCCTCCCTCTCCCTCCTGCCCTCTGCAGCGCTATCTCGATCCCGCTCGCCAGCGTTATCGCGATCGGCGCTCTTCTTCGAGCCGCCCTTTGGCTTGCCGTTCGCTTTGCCGTTCACCTTGCCATTCGTGTTCGGGGCGGCGGCGTCGACTTCGGGTTCGCAGCTCGCGTCTGCCTGCGCCTGCGCCTCCTTCTCCCTCTCTGCCCTCCCATTCGTCTCCTTCGCCTCCCTCCCACTTCCATTCGCCCTCCCATCCCCGTTTGACCTAACGACGTCAACCTCCGCACGCGCCCGCGCCCTCCGATCCTCGTATATCCACCACGCAACGACCGGCCTGACCGTATCGTTCCGTCCCGTCTCGCTCAGCGCCGTGTCGCGGCTCGAGGAGAAGCCCATGCCGACGAGGCCCGCGAGGACGGTGCAGGGTTGCTCTCGTGCGCTGCCTCCTTCCCTCCCAGTCCCACCGGTCGACCGCGTCCTCGACACAACCCCATTCGCATCCGCACCCGACTTGGATCTGCTTTTCAGCGCGAGGGTGAGCGAGAGCGACGCGGAGGCGCACGCGGAGGGCAAATCCGCCTGCGCGATAGTCATTCTGGGGGAGGAGGAAGCGGGGGCGGCTTCGGCGATGGGGTCGAGCTCGGGCTGGAGCTGCGGGCCCTTTTTGCCTTTCGCTTTGCCCTTGGGTTTTGCTTTTGGTGTCGCTTTCGGCGGCGGGGGGGCAGGGGGGAGGGAGGAAGGGGCGTAGGTGGTCCAGAATTGGAGGGGGGAGAGGGTGGTGGGGTCAGAGGAAGTGGCGCTCTGCGGTAAGAGGGATGTGAGTTGTGTTTTGGGCGAAGAGGGAGAGGAAGAGGAGAGGGAAGAGGGACGCACCTCAGCAAGCTCAGGCCCTAACCATCTCCCGTCCACCGAAAACGCACACAGCGCCGTTATCCATCCCGACAACTTCCCGTCGCTCTTCTTCCCACCCAAATCCTCCTTCGCGAAAATGACACCACCCCAAAACTCGCGATTGTCCGCACCCTCGGGGTCGTCGAACGCCGCGGCGAAGTGCGAGAGGACGGGGTGCAGGAGGTGGTACCACGCCACGACGGGCAGGCCAAAGTCCTTGTACCGTGTTTTCAACATCTCCAGCCTTGTGACGAGCAGCTCCCAGTCCGCGCGCTCGCCCTCGAGCGTGACGCGCGGGATGCCGCACGAGGCGTCGAAGGTGTACTCGTGGGCGGGTACAGTGGATGAAGATGAGGAGGACGACGGGGCACAGGAGCCGGAGAGGACGAGGAGACAGCTGACCATCGCGTCCGTCTGCGTCGTCGTGGAAAACTCGGGCAACAGCCAGTCGCGCAGGTCCGTGTCGGGCACGGTCTTCTGCAGCAGCCGCCGCATCCTCCGCGACAGCTTCGCCACGTCCGCCTGCGCCGCGTCCGATTCGACCGATATCTCCAGCGCGAAGCCCGACGGCTTCAGCCCCGCGCTGAGGAAGCTGCAAGAGTCGCGGTTGAGCTCGGCGGTGACGTACAAGGCGAACTGCGAGACGAGCGCGAGCCAGACGTCGTCGGGGCGGATGACCAGCGCGTGGTGGTGCGCGTACGCGCAGAGCACGGTGTCGACGAAGCCGTGCCCGGATGTCGGCGCGATCTTGAAGTGCGTCTTGTCCGGCCCTAAACAGCCCCCCACGGAGGAGCGCACGATGGCCGTCTTGGACGAGGCATCGCCGGCGGCGGCGGCGGTGAGGAGGGCGGCGGCGGTGACGGGCGGGACGCTGCGGGATGTTGCGGGATGGGGGGCGGGGGCGCCCGGGGGGCTGGCGGGGGCGAAAGTTGTGGGCATGAGGCACAGCGAGGTCTCGCGAGCGTCGCCGACCCTTGCAGAATATATAGTGCCCGCGACGCGCTGCACGTGTTGTGATAGTCGAACGACACATCAATCAGGTGACGGCATCCTGATTATCTGCGCATCGCGCTGCCGCGTCGAAGCAACTCTAATCGGGCAATTATTGCCTCCAAATTGGGTTGCCTCTTGCCCGACTGGTTTTTCGTGAGGAAAAAACATCGATCCATAGCGAGGTTTTCTCTGATTTTTCAACCCCGGCTCTGTACCCGTTCCCTTACGGCACCCAACGGCAGCGCATTGTTTTTATAGACAGGGTTGAGACAGGGTTGACAACGCGCCGCGGGTGGCGGCCTGGCTCTGTCCTTCTAAATCGGAGAGCAATGTCTTCTAAACTCCGCCGCGAAATTTATTCACACCCTGATCCTTCTGAGGCTGGAGAATTTCATTTTACCGCACTGTGGTGTATGGCCGCCGAGAACAGAAATCAACAGTGCCTTCACTGGTGAGACGGGGTTCGATTCCCCGCAGTGTAATCGTTCGAGTGGACGGAGTTTTTTTTGTTTGCGTTTGACCGGTCTTTTCCCTCTGCCAATTTCTACCCACACGTACGAGGTTTAGATCAACTCTCCTCTGTGTGCTGAGTTGGCCGGCACATTTTCCTTCTTATACATTTTCGTCAGTCCACCATCTTCCTAGATTCAACTGCGACAATGCACCGCTAGAAGGATCGGAGCCTTCCTCCGGCGCTCGAGACCGCTATCCCGGATGGTCAGACGGGGTTCGATTCCCTGCGGTGTACTGGGTTGTCATGATGATCATTACTTTTTCTTCACTTTTTCTCTGCCTTGCAAGAGTTTCCAGCCCGCTCCCGCACATCGTCACCCAGAATCCAGCTACTGAAACGCGCCGTAGTAAACGGAACATACCCTCAGTGATTGACTTTCGAACAACCAATTCTTGCAAGGCGAGGCAAAGACGAGGTTCGACTCCCCGCGGTGCCCTTAGACTTCGTTTCAACAGCTCTCTTTTTTCATTTTTTTTTTTACTCAGACTCGCTGGAACCTTCGTCCTGCGTCAACGCCGTCAATTTAATTTTTTGTTTCTGTTAGGAATTGCCCTAGTCAATCTTGAATTGGTAACAACAGATTCGTACCGACAAAATTGCACCTGAAATGCAGAGTTTCTGGCCGTCTGGAGAGGTTTCTGAAATGGTTAGTTCTCGAAACAGTAGCTGGTGATCCGATACTCACCGTTTCGGGCACCCTTTCCGTTTTCGCCCGGCTCGGCGCACTGAAAACAATAGTTTCGGCAACATCCGAAACTGTGACGGAAACTATTGTCTTTGGTGGACAATAAACTGTCCCTGAAACTCAAAGTTTCAGGAGCAGTTTCTGTTGAGTCGAAATCACACCTGATACGGAACATTTTTGGTGGCCAAATACCAATTCCGAACTTTCCCGTTTCAGTACCCCTTCCAGTGCCCCAGATATGCTACATTTCCGGTACAACTTTAGCCCTGCTTATACTGCTACCAATATTAAGAGTTTAAGATACTTCAGGGACCCCAAATTTTGATTTTTTCCGCAGTGCCTGGTCCTGCGGGCCCGGGTACGCAATCGCCGAGGAGGTCGAGCGAGCCGGGGCGGAGGGCGTGCTGCTCTTGCCTGGGCTAGATATTATTGCCCGGTGTCGTAGATTGACCGCTTTCGTGCCAAGCACTTGTTGAAGGCAAACATATCGATATTGTGACGGAGCACTGACAATACAAGCCTTTCTGACTGAGGTTGGAGGAGGCAGGAGGAGGTACTAGCGAGTCCGCCGAGTCGTGGGAATAACCGGCGCCTCCCCCGGGCCCGGGGCCCCGGCAGGTCATTCAGCACAGCCATGGCCAAACAGCGGCAAGCTCCCCATCCTCTTGCCTTCTTCTTCCTCGTCTCCAGAATGCACATTGCAGCCCACACCTACTGACCTTGTGACTATCTTCAAGATTGTTTCTGATGACTTCCCGAAGGACTCTCTACGGCTGCTTCCAAGCTGCTCCGCCGTCCACGCCATCGGAGATTCGCAGGCTGTGGCGTCACAGTGCGCCGAATCGTAAAATCCACGTCTCATCACCCATACCTTGAGGATAATGAAACGACCAGAATCCACCGGTCAATCTTCTCAATCCCTCTGCGACGTGGGCGTCTCCAAGGGCCCATTTCCTGCGCTCTTTTCTTTTCTTTGGTCTCGGCATCGGTGCCTTTTCTGCTCAGGATCATGTACCCTGCGCTGGGAGCTGAACAACGCAGACCTGAAGTCTACGGATTGATCGAGCCCTCCTTGTGTGAGAACATGTACGCCACACCCACTTGTACACTTGACTTGTACACTTGATAAATCCTGACTGATCGACCTTGCAGCGTCTTTGGCGGTGGAAAAGCAGATTTCAAGTCCCTTCTCAATTCTTGTTTGGATAAGATGCCAGAGAGAAATCCCTTATTTGTGTACTTGGTCACGCTAATTCCAGATACATCTTTTGCATTGCTCTCGACATTGCTTGGTCTGAAAAATTGTTCGACATCCTACCCGTCCGGCCTTGATATGCCGACCCCCATCGATCCGCCGTCCACTACTTACCGACGTCCAATCCGTGACTGATTAGTGCGCTTTCCGTAGCAGCGATCTGTTCCGTGTTGAGGTTCCATGTGGGCAGAAGATATCGCGCCCACAGCGGAATTGCCATTTCCGACACCGTGCCAGAGGAAAACCCTGCTCTGGGGTTACGCTTTCCCAGGTCCTTCCCTCTCTTCATCCCCGGCCGTCATGAGTAACTTCACTGTCGACGACACAGACCTCGGGATACTGTACCTCGGGAATACTTCAGAGCAATGCATCGGCGTCTGTCTCGGAGCTGGCTGGGATGGGGCCAAATTATACGATGGGACGGTCACTATGTACGTCGCTCTTGGCCTTCTTTACTTCAGGCAATAATAGGTCTCCAGTGTACAAGAACAGTCAATGGTCGCTCATTATAGCTTTGCAGGTGAGCTGCCTGTCTGCACCAAGGGATGCCTTGAATCAAGCTCGAACTTTAGGGACCGCCATATACGTTTACTTCTCTGCGCCGGCGAACACTGTCGGCACCACGCAGAATGCGGTCTTCCTCGTGGACGGCGAGAACAACACTCAACAAGTCTCGACTTTCCAGATTCCACCGACACAATCTGGAAATTACAGCATTCTAGTGTACTCGCTGACCATGGAGGATGGATATCATGTCATCACCATCTTCAACGGAAACTTCGCCTTGGATTATTTAATCTACACGCAAGTCGTTTTTCCGTAGCGTGAGCGCTGACTGAACATTGCCCTTGCAGTTCCAACGGAACGCCGATCATTACAGACAGCGCTCCAACGCAGCCATCCTCTACGTCGTCCTCGCAAACATCTTCCACGTTCCTACCGTCTTCGCCCGTCGTGTCGTCCTCGTCCTTATCCTCGACGAATTCATTCTCGCTGACTTCATCCTCGTCCCTTTCAACGACATCCGCAGCTGATTCGCAAGCTTTTCGGAATACCCGAAAGACTCCCGTTAGCGCGATTGCCGGAGCATCGGTAGCGAGTGCCGTGGTCGCTCTCGGCGTCCTCGTCGCGCTTCTACTGTACTGCCGTGCGCGCAAGCCCAACATTACCGCGCCCGCAAACGTAGACGAACCAAAGTACACATCCCCGGTTTATCTAGTACCCCCGCCCGTGAGCCCCAGCGGAAGCGGCGCAGCGCCCTCGCCATCAAACACGATGGAAGAGCAACTCCGCCAGCTACAAGCGGAGGTCGAGCAACTCCGGGTTGATCCCTGGGGAGCACGGAACAGTGCAATTTCAGGGAGCGGTGACACCGCGTCCGTGACACGCTCACTGTCGACGATGAAGAGCGAACAAACGCGTGCGCTCCTAGGGCAGTCGTATGACCACTCAACGGTGCGGGATTCATATCTGCAGACCGATGGCGGGTTATCTTTGCGGGCTGAACGTGATCCTGACGTTGCTGGGCCCCCGAGGTACGAGTAGGAAAATGAAGAATGGGGCATACGTATGTCGAACTTGCTGGAATATTTAGATCTTTGTCCGTCCCCTCATTCTCTGTGCGACAAATTCATCTATAGTTTGATGTGCAGCAACAAAAAACTTGTGTGCGATAGCGAAGGACATACAGTACAACAGCGGGGGTATAGAGCAAGAGTCAGTAGGGGAAGTGTTTGCAACGCAAACACAATTGCAAAGCTGCGCAGTCCAGATAGAGGTTGAACGGAAACCCGAAAACCAAAGAGCAGAGAAAAATCTGGCAAGGGAACGACAAAACTCATGCTCCTCCGCCTCTCATCGCGGCAGGTGGCAAAAGCCCCGCGGACGCATGCCAAAACCAACCCGTTTCGGGATTTCGCCACCACCCGGGCGCGCTGGGGTGAGTCTCTGTGAAACCCGCGGGCAGCACAACTGGCTGCGGCGCAAGTGTGTTGAACGCCTGCTGTGCCGGGTTCATATTTGGATACCCAACGAATCCACTTGGAGGATACGGCGCGTTGAATATTGCATTGGGATTGAAGTTGGGGTTGCTGCCCTGGCTGACACTGTGCCCTGGATTGAACATCGATTGCGCAGGGGTGCTTGGATTACTCGAATATAATGTACTACCAGGCGGTGTAGTATATGGGGTGGTGGTGTGCATATTGGTATTGTAGGTACTCGGTCCTCCCAAGGTAGGGTACGTCGCTGCTGAGGGGCCTGGCGGGTTGCGGGACGATTATTGCGTCAATTTCCCGCATTTGTTTTATATAGATCGACGTACCGCGGTTGAGATATTTCTGGCGATGCACCCAAAAGTTCCGGACGTTGGCGGCGGCAACAGTGGGTGTTGTGTACTGCACGTCTTTGTGTGCTAATTCCAAGTTGAGCAGGATGTAGCGTGTAACGGAAAATTCATACGATGCATTGCCTTGGTGCGGTTCAAAACCATCTTCAGGATCGCGGGGCTGCCAACCCAGATCCACGCGTCGGGAACCTTCCAAGTAATTGGGGGCGGACTGTCGACGCGAACCCATCGGCGCGTGTCAGTGGGCTGATAGTCCGGTGAACAAAAGTGCATTATTGAAAAGAAGGGATATAATTCTGACCACAGTCGCGCAGAGACGTACAACCTGCAGCTGTTCCGTTTCCTGATTGACAGCAACGACCAGGCACGGCCGCAACTCGTGCGTCCTCTTGCGGTCGGGTATCACACTTGCTGGCAGCGTCGTGACCTCCATGTCGTAGGAGTTTGGGTCGCACCAGAGAATCAGGCCGGGATAAAACTGCGAGACGTCGGTGAATGGTTCGAACATGCCAGGTGAGGTGTTGGCGTTGAAGATGAAAAGCTGCCGTGGTGTCAGGAGAAGTTCAACTGCCACGTTTTTATCCCGCGGACAAGGCGCCTAAGAAGACGCATCACTGCGCGCCATCAGCGGGGTGAATCATTACGAGTCAGGGAACTCGCGCCTTTCGGTGATGCGAGCACCTTCGGCCCCGCCCTGTCCCGTTCTTTCCCACAACTCCGTTGAGAAGCAGTCTGGACGAAGCCGCCGTAGCTCCAAAGAAGGCGGTTTTATCAGTTCAGGTTTTGCGCGGCATTTCATACAAGAAGAGGGCCAAGTTGGACGTCGCTGCAGAGTGGCGAGTTGTCGTATAGAGGCGAAAGGGCGAAAGAAGACGTGCGAATCGAAGCCGGTCAAGCTCGGTGATGGTTCCTTTTGATTGCCGCTCAAGGGTGGTTCGATTTTGTGTTCGAGTCACCGAGTTAAGTTACTGAGATTGGACGGATGCCACATTGGACGGATGCCACAGTCCGCAATGGCCTTTGCTCCGCCGTTGTGAAAATGTAAGCAGCTAACGCCCGGAAAAGCGGGTCGAGTCATCGAAACACACCCAATCTTATTTTCTACTCGAGAGCAGAATTTCAACTACGAGTCACCGTTTGGAGCGGAGTCATCGAAGCATGCCCAGTCTCATCTCCCGGATAGGATGAAATGCGTGAGAGCAATGACAATTTGAGCATTCCGAGTACCTAGTGTTCGAGTGAATTATGTGAGCGATCCTTCAACGCCGACAATTGAACGCCGAGGTACGGCGCCACATTTCTTTAAGCACCTGCCTGAGAGTGGCTAAGCTTCTTGGCGCCTCAATGGACAGATTTCGAACCAATATGGGATGACTGGACGAGATTGAAAAGAATCGGCAAAGTAGCTGTGGGGGAAAGTGTACCTCCATGCAACCAACGTAAGTTACACGTTCAGCGCTTCGGAGCTCTGCCTCTATACCTCCGAACGCTGGGCAGTGCGACGAGTGAGTCTCCATTTTTTAAACGATTCAAGCTATCAGCGCCTCCTTGGTTCCCATTTCTTGTCGGTTTGAGTGGAGCAATTTAGGAAGCCCCGGAGGGTAGGCAGATTATGAGGTGTGTTATACTGGTGCACGTCCAAGGCCAGAGATGGTGAGCAAGGAAATGGGCCATTAGATTCAAAAAGTTTAAACTCCGAGACTCCGCTACGGGCCGAATCCAGTACTTATGATCGATACTATTTTTGTCTCACCCCTGCAACACTCCTGCTTTCAAATTCACCTAAATTGACTACTAAATCTTCCGGTAGGTCGAAACCCTCCTGGTCTAGGTAGGTAGGTAAGGTAGGTAGCATTACAGAGTTTCGGCACGCGTACTGTCCTTTCGCCGATCTCAACCATGGGATTGCCCCCACTCAAATGTCCGGGTGCTGTGAACGAGATCACAGGTAATAGTACTGTGCATTGCATCAGTCCGTTTCCGCGCTTCCGTAGGTCATCGGATAGAAAAGTCCTCTCCGTTTTCGGCCCAAATGTTGTCAGAAGCGACGACACACAGGCACATATTGCAGCAAGAAACGAGGAGAAGACACCAGGATGCCGCATGCCACGTGGAGGACATGTGCGGTTTAATTTTCTGTCGGTCTCAATAGCGTCCCAATCGAGGCGTGTGGCTCGGCTATTGTTTCCAGGAGGGTGCGTGAGAGTGGCTCCTCTTATAAACCTGTACAGTAAGAATCCAACCTCGCCGTCACAGAGAACCGTCGGCTCCATGGCTTCGTCCGCATACTTCGAGCTTGAAAGGTTCGATGATTTTCCATTGCGCAGAAGGTTCAAGACACGGATCGGAGTCGGAAAATTGGGTCCGTCTGGTGCTCGGAATAATCATTGGCAATGTAGCTAAGCGTTCCGTCGGATGCGTTCTGTCGGGCGCATCAGGCGGCCGAGATGATCGGAAGTCGCCTTGCTCAGCAACAAGTCTGGCTAGCCGCCCTTAGCTTGTGGAAGGGGCCACTGCGTCTCTGGTGTATGAGCAGCTAAAAGACTGCACCTTGTCTCTTTTTTAAGAAATGTGCTGCACTAACGTTCACAACTCTTACCCCATTCAAACAATTTTAACGCGTCTCCATCAGGATTTGCGCCTCGGCTCGGTTGGGATTTGCTCTCGGTGATGATTGGCGAAAATCTTTCTGCACATAAATAGGACATCTCGTTATAAGGCACAAGCATACCTCCCATCCAGATTCATTGCCACTTCGCTACCATGTCCGCCACCAAAACTCAGCATATTATTCTCGCCCCCATCCCAGCTTATGGTGAGCCCTGGTAATGACGATGTATTGAATTGCCTTACCGAGGTTTCGACAGGCCACACGAGACCGCTCTGCGCCCTGGCAGCGAGGCTTGCTGCCGAGACCAATGTTATCATTACGATACTCATGGCCCCAAATTTCCTGAAGCACGCGCAGTCCGACATTGAAGCGTACTTCGACGCTGGGCATGAGGCCCTCAGTCGTATTCGGTGCGTCTATTGAACGTTCTAGATTGCGGATCTGTTGAACTGAACTTTCGTCAAGGATTGTCTCGCTGTTTGACAGTCCAGCGACACAACTCCCGGTGCTCGTGCCGTTGGTGATGGAGCACTACCCCGCAGCATACCAGACTCTGGCGAGCGGCGGCTCTGTCAAATGTGCGACTACCGGGAAAACATTCCCTGCTATCTCGCCACCCGTCGCTGTGATTCTGGACATGTTCGGAATCCAACAGTTCCAGGCAACGCGAGCCATCAGTGGGCCCGCGGTACCCGTTTTTACGTGCATCACCACGAGTGGTGGCCACAGTGCTCGCATGTTTTTTCCGGAGTCGCTGGGCGGGCAAGGTGATGTACTCGCAAAAATTGCGTCCGAGGCAGCGCGCCTTGGAAAAAAGCCGGAGGAAATAGGCGATCAGGTTCGTTCTCGTATGCCGATGGCGCTGCATGGATTGACTCTATACCATTGGTTCAGATGTTCGAGGACACGGACGGTTCGGTCGTCCAGGTTCCGGGGCTTCCGCACATGTATGATTATGAGTTCATCCCCCAGGCACGCGCGCCTGTTCTTTGACATCCAAAAACAAACTCATCTGAAATTTCAGGAGAGCGACATGAAATTTCCCGTGACGCAAATGCGGGGGGCAGCCCAAGCGTGAGTAGGGCACTCGAAGGGCTCTGTGATCTGACGGACAATATTTCCCAGTATGTTAAAGATGGGTGATGGCCTATTCGTCGGTATCTCGCCCGCGTACGACGGAGAAACCTTCGTTGCGATGCAGGATTGGGCTCGCGACACACTTCACAAGCCGATATTTACGGTTGGGCCCCTCCTCCCGCCTGGATTCGGAGAACAAACAACGTCGAAATCGACTGATCCTCGGGATGCAGAATCGCAATCGTTCCTCGATTCCATGGAATCGAAACACGGGAAGAACTCGGTGCTTTTCGTGAGTGCTCAAATTGGGTTTTCGCAGCGGTTCTCTTACGAAGTGGACAGATATCACTGGGAAGCGTGTTTTGGCCCAAGGCCGATGGACAGTTGGAGGACCTCATCGATGCTTTGTTGGAGAAGCAGTTCCCTTTCGTATGCTTCTCCGTAAAATCCCCGACTCAGACGATAAATCTGTTCCCAGATGTTGAGCTACGCGTCGCCGCTGGCGAAGATGTCGGATGCATTGTTGGAGAAAATCAACGCCTCAGGTATTGGCCTGGCTACCAAATGGGCGCCACAGCAATTTATCCTGACACACCCGGTTTGTCGTGCACTTCCCTCGCAGTTACAGCCTGTAATTCTCTTTGTTTTTTGTAGGCAACGGGCTGGTTTTTGACCCACGCAGGCCACGGCAGCGTCACCGAGTCGCTCGCAAGCGGTGTTCCGATGTAGGTGAACCGGAGCGCCCATGTTCGCCGCATTTCTGACGTCGCCCATAGGATATGCTGGCCCTTCGAGGGAGATCAGGCTATCGCCGGAGTGTACCTCTCGCAGAAACTCAACGTGGCATTCCACTTGATCGAAGTGCGCACCGGCAAGGGCCTGCAGCCGCTACACAGCGGTCAGGTCCCACGGGCGACCCCGGAGGCGAGGCGCGCTGAGTTTAGAGAGGTCTTGGACCAATGTCGCGGCGGGGTTGGGGAGGAGAAACGGAAGAACGTGAAGCAGATGCAGAAAGATCTCGCCGGCAACTGGGCGCCCAACGGGTCCTCAACGCTGTCTGTGGCCAAGTTCCTCGCGGAGCACACCGCTTGACAAGGTTTGGGGGTTTGAGCGTCGTGTAGTTCTACTTCTAACAATTCTTTATTAATAATGATTTATACTTTTTGCTCAAGTACCCGCTCGCAAAGTTCATTCCAAGTTTTACATACATATACAAGTCCCTGGTGGTTGACTGCACCACCATGCCTATCCGTGGAGGCAGGTCAGAGAACTACGCGTCGGACCAGCCCGACCTGACCGACCCTGATCTGACCGACCCCGAGCGCACACCGCCACGACGAAGCGGCGAAATGGAGGAAGGGGAGTTTCGTGGCGAAGATGTACCGAGCAAGGATTCATTCGTAAACGAGTTCGGCGTGGGAGAAAGTGACGCCGGATCCAAGTAAGTTGTTTGACCATTCGTGGGGCGTGGTGCTTCCATTTCCGCTTCCGCCACGGGAGATTGGCGCGTCGAATCCATCGTCACTGCACGGGGGCGTACGGGGCCCGTGGTCGGCGGACGCGGTGATATATGTGGGCGGGATACAAATGCAGGCGGGGGGCGGGCAGGCTGTGTAGGCGCGAAGCGCATTTCGCTCGCATGTGACATGATATCCGACGTGCTTGCATGCGGCAGCGTGTGCGCCCGGTCATTATCCAACACGATGGCAAGCATCAGGTTGCGAAATGCGCGGGTGCCAAAGGCGACGGTCAAGGTTGCGGAAATGGAGCTCGTGCTCAAAGCAAGCGCACTCGACGGCGGGGCGACGCTATGGATTATCAGCGCTGTTATAGCTGTGCCCGTGGTACCGACGAGGTACAAGAGGTTGCCGCGGTAGATGAGGTGTGCGACGAGTGAATCCCGACGGCGGTAAATACCCATTTTGAGGAGAGTCAAGATCAAGGTGACGACGAGAAACATGGTGAATGACGCATAGCCAAGGGGCAACCAGGATACGGTAGAAAGAACACGGCAGTTGGAGCCAAAGGCAGGAGTTGGGGCAGCGACCGTTCTGTACTTCGACGCAAGAGCAATCTACCGGCCACTTCAGTTTCAGGATTTCCAGAGAACGGATGTACGCACCCAGCAGGCCGCCGTCACAATCGACAAGCAGCCCAAGAGGCCTCCAACCCTCCCGTCATCCGACCACAGTAAAAAGGTGCGGAAGGTGAATATAATACCGGACGAGGCAACGACGAGAACTCCGCCCGCTTGAGAAAGGGATGCCGCTGCTTGGCAGCTACGGCTTGGAGCCGCGCTGAGGAAGATCACAGGCATAGTGGCAAGGATTCCGCCGTATCGCAGGGCGAGATACCTTACGTTGAAGCTGAAGTCAGCATATCACAATTCAGAGTCGTGAATTGAGGCTCACGCGTATGGCGGAATTGAGCGCCATACGGGCTTCCGATACAGCCTGATCTCGTCCGGAAGAAGTGTAACGCTATGACGTACATATGGGTTCAGAGAATTAAAAAATGCGAGGATGATAAAACGCACTATTCCCATAGAATTACTGCGAACGCAACAGAGGCGGCAATAGCAAAAGCTGCTTCAGACGAGAATGAGTAAACCAGGGTTCAAGTCCAAAACGGGAAACGTGTACATTGACTATCGGCAGCCCCGACAGCCACATTGGCGAGACCGCCGAGCGGAGAATCGAGATGATGGGCGGCCATAGAAGAAGACGAGCGAACAAAGACAGGCCAATGCACCACTTCTCATATACTGCCCAAATTCGCCTCATGATTAAATGATGCTGCCATCGTGTTGACGTTTCCACAGGGAATGATATACCTGAAAACGGGGCAACAGAGGGAATAGACGGCTGGCTTCGAATTGTGACAGTGTCGAATGTCGCAGGTCCGTGTGCACGTTGATGGTCGGCTACCTCTCAGGAGACTTTGGGAAGCCATTTGACCGCAAAGGCCGTAGTCTTCCCGACACTCGGGATAGCACTGGGAATCTGAGGGTGGCGCCGCTTCGAGCTCAGAATGAGGGAAAACGGGGAGGTGTAGGATGCATGCGCACAGTCAAGCGAACGTCCATCGGTCCTGATAAAAACCGTTCCAGGGATAGTACATTGCGTGGCGTTCCTGATTTAAGCACGGCAGATGTGGGAGTAAGGAGATTGCGGGCCCCAGAATCCGAATTATTTGGTGAATCAGGAAGGGAAGCCGTTCGCAGTGGAGCCAATGAAGCCCTATTCGGCGGAAGGGTATCAAGACGGTGTTAAGATATGTTCGTCTCGGAGGTTCACCTCACCGTACGTACGAGCGTCGATATCCCAGGGTGTACCAGATAACGGCCGATCTGTCGCAACTCCGCTTTTGAGAGATCTCAGACAAGGTGGGACGAGCATGTGCGAAGTGGCAAGGAAACGGAGTGACATGGTGCATTGCCGCTGATGCTGCGATGTTGAGGGTAAGATTAGACTGAGATAAGAAGGATCGCGGAGCTGTGGTATACCATGACTGAATAAGCAAACGAAAAGAAGAGACCGGTTTTACACAACTATCATTGCCATCGGGTGTGATAACAATCCATGTACACTTCAGACACTCAAGCGCAGAATCATCACGGAGAGCTACAGAACTGATAGTTAGGTGGCAATCATTGTAACAAAAAACTCCACTCGCCTATCTGTCGTTTACCAGAGGATGCCACAAGGCAGGGGGATCCTGTCGCGAGGCTACTACCATTATCCGCCCTTCGCCTTCTCGAATGCATGTTTGAAGCGCAGGTAGGTCGGATTGTCCACAACCGCAAAGGCGACGTAGTGAAAAGAGCGGCCGAAACGCGTTGACGGCCCACAGAGGAGCTCCGCCCAAATTTCGGCGACAGTGTCCACATCGTTCTGGAAAACGCCGGTCCCAAAGCTTCCGAGAATCAAGTTAAGGACCTGACGGCGCTCGAAGAGAAACAGGATCCGCGCCATGCGTTCTCGCATCGCGCGGCGGATATCTCTTTCCACCGCCGTGCCTGAGGCACGCTTGCGCACGAGACTGGCGTGCACCTGCAAAGAAACGTCGTCAGAGGTTATGGAAACGAATGTGGGGATAAGACCACATACTGCGGGGCTCGTCAACACATCGATCTCCATAGGTTGAATCATCGCGCCGTCGTCTGTACGGAAAGCTACGACGTGCGGCGAGTACACCATCGCGTGCGTATAGAATCCCTCCCTCCCGTCCGCCGAATGGAGAGAATAGAACTGCTGGGCCGTAGGCGTCATGAGCGACGCGTACAAGGTAGAGCTGCGCGCGAGCGACTCCTCCTGTGCTTGAGCGCCGTTGATAAAGCCGCCGCCAGGCTGTTCCGCCGACGCGAAATTTAGCACGCCGATGGGGCGCTTGTAGCCCTTGGTACCTGCGCCCCGCGCGGCATCCAGAGTTGTGGTTTCAAGAAACTCGATGACCGTGTTAATTGCGGCAGGATGTGGTTGTGCGGGACTGAAGGAGCGCCAGGTAGAAAGCAGCGAGTCGGGGCCGTAATATGCGGTTTGTGTCTTGCAATCGTCCACTATGCTGCTCAGGTCGTATAGGGATCCCTTGACTACCACCTTTCCAGAGGATATTGTTTCCAGAGTGGCCTTTGCGATGTTCCGTAGATTGGCAGCCATGGCGAGAAGGAGGGCATATTTGGCAAGAGCCGTCGGCGACAACAAATGGCACCGCGTTCGGCGATTGCCGTCCGGTGCACGTGACCTTTACTGTACTATTGCGACCGTTTATTCACCAGAGTATCAAAAGTCATTACCCACGGATAGTAAGAATCAATCAACAGGTTACGAATTAAACAGTCCGAATTGAATTACGAAAGTTCTAATTAAATTAATCTAAATGGCTATTGTCCACTGCTCCTAGTGTTGTGCTGGCTTGGCTTGGCCCGAAAACCATGGCTTGGGCTTGGTTTCGTCTGGCTCAGGCTTGGGAAAACTGAAGCCAGGGCCAAAGCCAGGTCAAGCCAAGCCAGGCCAGAACCACTGGCTTGAGCCACGGCTTAGATGCAAAATAAACTTGGATCATTACCAGAGATTCTTAGGCATTGTGGGTGCTTTTTGAGTCAACATGTACCTCTTCCCTCGTGAAAAGAGCTCACATGATTTGATTTCAGACCAAATCCGCACGATTTCAACATCCCTGTCCGAAAGCGGACATCCCGATTCGGAAGATTGGTTGAGAAACCCATCCGATCCACCTACATTTCTCGATAATTGTCAATAATTTGGTGAGTGAGATGCCATGGGACCATTCCTGACCGCGGAAACATGATTTATACGTGTGATATTTGCTGGCCAGCAGAACAGCAGGGGTTAAGCGAAGCCATGGCTTGCCTGGCCTGGCTTGGTTTCAAAAATCTCAAGCCAGAAGCCAGAGCCAGATCAAGCCCGCGGGATGGCTTGGCCTGGCTCGACGAAACCATGGCTTGGTATGTCTGGCTTCTGGCTTGAAGCCAGAGCCAGCACAACACTAACTGCTCCGCTATTAAGCTAAAGCCCACTGGCCACTGGAGGCAGACGGTGCGGCAAAGGAGCTGCCCACGGCGATACCACTTCCACTCGCGCTGGGGATGGCCGAAATAGAGACGGAGGCGGAGGCAGAGGGAGCCACCTCGCTCGTGGGGGCACCAGGAGGGGTAGCGCTAGGGCACGGAGTGGAGCTCGGGAGGAACACGAGGCAGGTGGTGAACACCGTCGAACTCAATGATACTATTTATGCTCTTACGTTCAGCGCTCCCGCCGGGAGGTAAGGAGGAGGAGGAGGAGGAGGATGTATTACTGCCGGGGGTCCCATTGTCATTGGTCCCAATAAGGAACAAGCAGGTACTATACCTACGTACAACGCGACTAAACTGTACGCTATAGTCATTCTACGGTTTCGTCGTTGTGGAAGCCTATGCACCAATGACAAAGACACCTCACAACAAAACTTGGCAGACGGGAGAGAGTCAGCTATCCATTAGTTGGAATTTGTCGGGAAGCAGTGGTGAGGCGGCGGCTGGGATGGATGCTGATGCGGAGTGTCGTGGTAGGCCACTGCCCGTTTGCTTTTCAAAGTTTCCCAGGCGAAACCGCCATAGTGATTCCTGCTAACCAGTGTTTCCATATCAGATGGATAGGACATGAGATGCGCATCCGTCCGCGTAGCCAATTTTGATATCCATGCATTTCTTCGAAATTTTGAATTGCTCGGCGAACGATTGCGACTGGAGGAAGAGATGGCAATGACTGCAGAGAGTCGAGATTCACTCTCGCGTGGGCAGTGAGTCGGTGATATCTCGTTTCGTGCTGGCTCTTCCTGTAGACGCTTTGAAATTTATGCATAATAATGGCTTCTGAATATGTAAGAGATAAATGTGAACCAATACCACATACTCGGCCTCAGCGGCGAGCGCTAGCACCACGCAGTGGGCCCCAGCGGCGAGCGCAAAGGCCCCGCGCCAGCGGTCGTGGTCTGAACCCCAGCCGTCCGGGCCGGCGCCCGCAACAGTCAATTCCGTTTATGTAAACATCAATTGAACGTCTACAAAAATTACTTGGTGCCCGTAAAAATTACATAAAAGGCCCCGCGCCAGCAGAAAATGCCAGCGGCAGCGAAAACGCTAGCGCAGCGAAAAAGCCAGCGCAGCGAAGACGCTAGCGGCAGCGAAAGGGAGGGGGTCCGGGGGAGCCATCGACCGGGGCGTGACAGTCATATGTCACACTTCCTTGCGTGGGTAGGAGGATCGCTTACCGATTCGTGCCTTAATGGGAACACTTTTATATGAGAGCGGGATCCCACAAGGCCGTTTATCACCGTGAGGATCTTGAGCGCGCCGTTGGGTGTCCCGTCCGGACAAATGTCATGACTAGAATGCTGCGGAATTCAACCCAGCGGACGTTTGAGGAGTAATAAAGATGACCGACACAACCAGGTAGGGTTAGTGAGCGATAATTATCAACATTGAAAGTTGAAACAGGGCGGTAAACATCACCGAAAGTCTCCAAGGACTAGGGACCTAGGGTTCCGCACCGTAACGGAGATACGTACGTACGTACGGACGATTGTCCGTAAGTACCGTGAGCGGTCAGTTCCCCCTCCCCAGTAACCGTACGTATACGGTGTTTGACACGTACGGTCCGTACCGTATGCCCGTATACGGCCGTATACGTGCGTTCGGCGAAGTTCAACCGATTTGATCATTGAAATGATCCGGCGGGGTGGTCAAGTCAATCCCGATACCACGGGAGACTGCCGCGATCATTGTTCCGGCTGCCATTCGCAGGGAAGTGGGTGATACCAGCGGCACGGTCCACGGCATCACCCGGCAGCTGATCGCCATCAGCAACCAGGTGAATTCCAACCTCACTTTCATCGAAATCAACAGGCGGTCTGGACTACATCTATCCTCACTCATCGACCATTGCATGAAGGTGCTTCATGGGGCTTAAATTTGGCTTGAGTCTGCAACAAAAACCTTTGAACAATAAATGTCCGTACGTCACGTACTACGTACGTATTTCGTCCGTACCGTACCGTGTGGCCCCAGCGGTCCATTTTTCTTGTCCGTACGTATCGGAAAATCCGTCCGTACTCACGTATTTTGCCCCGTACCGTATACATACGTTACGGTGCGGAACCCTACCAAGGACGTTACCTGAGTCTTCAATCCGCCGACGGTCTAGACGTGCATTGATGTTATTACCGCTACGTCTTCAATCTTGACGTGAGCATCGCAGCTAGTATAGGAATTATGGCAACAATCATAATTGCCACTCACATCTCTGGAATAATGGCCCGCCCAGTAGCCCAGTAGCCTTCACGTTCTGTCAGCTGCCGCGCTGATGTTCAGGGTAAATCCAACAGGAATAGAATGAACTGCTTCCCGCTCGCCGTGGGGTTGGGATTGATGAATGTCGTCTCCAGCAGCTGATCAGTTACTGAAACATAAATATCAAACATTGCGTGGCATGAATCCGGTATTTTTGACTCCCAGTGCCGGACTCCAGCGGTTTCATAGCGTTGGTCGTAAGCCCGTGACCGAAGGCCGACCTCAGGTCTATTAGCATTTACAACATGCGAGGTACGAGCACAGGTATGTTGTAGTGTCTGTTTAGACAAGTATGGGTGGAATACTGTAAAATAATTTTTTTTTTGAAGAAAATCACACACCCCTCATTCTCGGCGAAAAAGTGACACCCTTCGACAGAAAGTTGAAATAACTCTCACCCCTTCCGGCTGTATGAAAAAAAGCGACACCCTCTGCTTTTTGAAAAGTGGCAGCCCTCTGGAAGCGAACAAGATGAGCAACAGCCATTCGACATGGACCAAAAATGTAACAGCCTGGTCAGCCTGTCGACTGAGTTTATAAACGGCGACGGGAGTTTTGTCTCGCTCAGCCCAGTCGCTGATTGTTCCGCGCTTCCCGGGTGCGGTCCAGAGATAGCTGGATGCGAGGCTGGAACACGAGGTAAAGACAAGTTCGATGGACATTGTCCATATCCAGCAAACCGTTCTGCTCTAGGTAGTCAATTTGGCGGAATGCCTCCAGAGTCCTTGCGAACATCTCGCCATAGAGGTTTGATGTGCCCGTTGTGGCGTGACCTGTATATACATGAAAATAGCAATAAGAGAGAGTCGCAAAAATACTTAGATAGATACTCAAGTCTAATCTGATCCGTTGCTGATCGTGGATCGTTGATGCGGCCCGAGGTACCACGTTGGTCACCTTCGTCGTCTTCAACCCATCTTTCAGGCTAGGCATTCATCTTCCTACTGGGCCACTCACTATTTACCGCAGAAACTCCTATGCTACATTTTGGCTTTATTGAAACGGTCACTTTTTATCGGCCGTTCCCGACCCTGTGCCATGTTCTTGCAAAGACAGGTTTTTTTTCGAAAAAAAACAGGGGTGCTACACAAATAATTATTTTACAGTATTACACCCATAGACAAGACTAATTAGCATTAATATTATGTCCGGCCCCGTTCTCTGGCACTGTTATATACGCGGCGGAGGGGACTAGGAAGAGGGAGTGATTCGGCCGACCGGGTGACCGGAGGAACTCGTGCGAGGATAATGCGCCGAGGCGACGGGTCGGAGATCGGGGATCGGAGATCGACAATCGAGGATCGGAGATGGCGACCGGATCGTGCGGGAGGTTTCACTCAACACCACAAACAGCAGGGTGAGAGCCTGTAGCAGGAATCCTTCTCTTCGGAGGGACGGAGGTAGAATGGAGGTACGGAGGAAGTCGGAGGGAGAACGCTCTAGGACGGAACTGACTCGGGTTTGCCAAGTAGAAACGTTAAGAGGAAGAGTGCCGTGTCATACAACGTTAATTAACAAACTAAAGATACAAGATGACCGGGTGGCGTATTTAAACTATCGGAGGTTATTATGTATCTATATAAGGAAATATCATGATGGTCTAAGCGCAACAATAGCGACTGACCAAAAAGGAAATAGAAGTTAGAACATGAGGTTAAACAATAAGTGAGAAGACGGATAAACGGGAAACGCTCAGTAATCCTTCATTGCGTAAAAACCCGGTTCGAACACGAGGTCCGAAGGAGTTTGAAGTGGAGCTGAGTCGGCGGAGGAGCTCCGTCGGCCGACCGCCGTCGGAGGTCGGGCGAGCTCCGAGAGCCGAGTCCCAAGGTCCGATGCACGGATATAACAGTATCCCCCTCTTACGTTCCTTTCCCACAAGGAACATGGGCTAGGACGTCGGAGGTAATGATCGGACATGTCGGAAGTGATGGTCGGACATGTCGGAGGTGATGGTCGGACATGTCGGAGGAACATCGGAGGAAAGAATGTCGGAGAAGAAAAGTCGAAGTCGAGGCGCCGAGATGCCGAGGGTGCAGAGGTGCCGAGTCACGTGGTGAACTTGCTAGGATTACCAAATATCCCACGGTGAAAATTTCGTCATCAATCAATCTTGTTCTCAACCACCATGTCGACTCCGAAAAACACGCCGCCGCCGTCCCCGCCTCCGACGCACGAGTCGCACGACTCGGACGTCGCCTCCGCCGACGAGGCGGATATCAACAGGAGGAGGAAGTCGCCGCCAGAGAGGCGCGCAAGCGCGAGGACGAGGCGAAGAAGGCGCGCAAACGGAAAGTGCGCGAGGAGAAGAAGGCTGCGGCGCTGGCGATGGAGGCAGCGGAGGCGGCCGCTGCTGCGGAACGCGAGCGGGCCGATGGCCTCCAGCGCCAGCTCGACGAGATGCGAGCGCAATTCGCGGCGCAGTCCCGTGGCAGGAGGTCGGGTCCGGTGGTGGCGACGCTTGCCGAGCCGGAGGGGCGTCGTGCGACGTCCGATGAGCCGGACGAGTTGGCGGCCGCATCGGACGTACCGGAGGTCGAGGAGATGGAGCCGCCGCGGAAGAGGAAGGAGAGGGAGGTGAAGGGTGGCCCCTTGTTCAAGATCAAGTGGGCTCCGACGAAAAATGGTGCGTCGCAGTCGTCGGATGTGATCAGGACTAACCGGATCCGATCTTTTTAGTTTGCTCCAAGTGCCGAAAGGGGAATTGGGAGTGCCTCGTGGCTTCCAACGCGGACATCACCGCGTGCGAGCGGTGCCGCCGTTTGAAGCTGGGGTGCTCCCATTCGCATGGGAAGGGCGTGCGGCGCGAGAAGCGCGGATCGGGTCCGACCACGGAGGTCGGCTCCGACTCGGAGGTGGCTCCCCGCCCAAGCAAGAGGCGTAGGGAGGTCTCTCCCGAGTCGGGGCTGCCGGCCTTGCCCCCGCGCGAGGTCCTGCCGACTCGGACCTCGGAGATGCGTCTCCTGGTCGAGCAGTTGGAGCGGGACAACGTGCGGATGTGGCAACGGATGGCCGCATCGGAGGACCGTACGAGGGTGTTGTACGAGCTCCTTGCGATGCTCCGTGGAGTCGGAGGTCGGGAGGGGGAGCTCGCGGCCATCGACGACATGCTCCGTCGTGCGATGGTGGAGTTTCCCCTTGGGCGTCCCTTGCCGGCTCGTGTCCGGTACGTCCTGGAGGGGAGCGAGTCGGAGGAGGAGCCGGAGGAGAAGCCGGAGGAGTCGGAGGAGTCGGAGGAGGAGAAGTCCGACCCGAAGGGAAAAAGGAAGGCGAGGTCGCGGCCGGAGGAGCGTCGGAGGGAGAAGCCGAAGGCTGCGCGGGGAAGTGGGCGCAGGCGCAAGTTCTCGGGGGTTCAGGTCCCGACGCGGCGCGAGGCGCGGTTGGCGGAGATTGCCAACGATCTCTTCCCGCCTCCGTTGAACACGGAGGGCCTCATCCGCTTCCCTCCGAAGGAGGAGGATGACCCGATGGGCCGGGCTGAGATCGGAGGAGCGGAGGGTGGAGAGGTGGTGTCGTCGGAGGTCGCGAAGGAGGCAAGTCCCGTCGCTGGGACCTCCGGGACGAGGAAGACTCCGACACCGGAGTCGACCAACGAGGATGCTCGGAGGTCGCCGTCGGAGGTGCGCGAAGAGGCGCCGAGGATGGAGGTGGACGGTGGTGCTCCGACCGAGTCGGAGGTGACCGCCGGGGATGTGGAGATGGGTGGAGTCGCGCCGGAGATCGGCGGAGGAGCTCCGACCGCATCGGAGGTGGAGAAGGGAGGTGACGAGGGAGAGACGGAGCCGTTCGGCCCGGGAGGGGACGTTGTAGTATAGTTTCGGACTTCCGTATGCCCTGCGTCAAAGGGTCACAAAAGCAAATGACTCGTAGAATATTTCTTGATTGTATTTTGTCGAATCGAACGAATTGGCCGAGTTCGGCCTGAATCCGAAATGCGTGTGAGTTGAGAATATAAGTGTAAGCAAGATTTGAAGTGGACTTAGCGTAGCCCAAGTCAAATCATGCTGCTCCGCCGATCGGTGAACGGGTTGCTCAGGGATTGCGACTTGAACTTCTAAGATACCGAAACTCGACGGCTTGAATGCAGGAATCACAAAAGATACAACAAAGTTGGATCTTTCACAACAACCACAACAAACAACCTAATCTCAATATAAAAGCCCTTGTTTTGAAGTCACAAAACACCCAGGTTCGTCCTCAAGAATGTATGTTTTCTGAGAAAGCAGATAGATGTAATTGTTTCGATGCGAGTGTGTCTTTCTAGCGAACGAGGACTCTAACCGAAGTTATAGCGCTTATTCTCAAGATTGGATTTTAAAGCGTCCAAGCTATAGCCAAATTCCCAAGAGCCAAATCCCAAATGCCACGCCAATATACACGCCAGATATGCCACGCCTGATGCCACGCCTTATACACGCCTGATGCCACGCCTTATACACGCCTTATACACGCCTTGAGTTCAATTCACAGTCAGGAGCAGGGTATCACCACAGGGGTGTGCAATTGTATTAACTTGAAACGGAGCTATCTTGAAAATAGAATAGCCCTGGGTGTCAAATCCAGATTCAGCCCTTTCGTCAAGGAGCCACCAGTATAGCTGGAGGTAGCTCAATAACTCGGGGGAAGCTTCTGTACCGTTCATGCCAGTTCTACGCTCTACTTATACTGTACAATATGTGCTTACTACGATAATATTACACGCCAGACGGATAAACGGGAATGATAACGGATAAACGGGAAACGATCTGTGACGAGCCAAGACATACATGTGTTTAAAATGAATAGAAAGAAACAGAAATAGAATGATTAAGTGGTCACAGTTGAAATGGGTATTTGGAATAGGACCCCCTCTGTGTCCATCCGTCGCCTTGGTACTTATCTCGGACTTCAGGTTATGCCGAAGTTGAGAATAAGCTCTCTATGTTGAGAATAGGCCGCTGCCCGCCTCCTAGGTAGTCACAGTTGGATTCTACTAGTCTGTAGCTTCCTCCTGGTACTCCATACTCCATGCAGAAGAGCTTGAGAGATCATGTTCCTGAAAGGATCATGATCGTTCCCTTTTTGGTTCGATCGCGATTTGATTTGAACCATTGTTCCGAATAATCCCGAGTCGGTCTTATCCGAACCTTGGATGCCGAGCCATCACGTGATTAAACGCGTCTCTGATTTAGGTACAAAGAACAGTCAACAGAGTTGCCTGATTCTGTAGTACACTGCCTCGATGTCCAATGAAAGCCCCTGAGCCAACACTTTGGTTATTTTCAACTTTGGAGGAGTCAACTAAGTGCAACCTGAATCTTGAAAATAGGACCCAGTTTGAATTGCAACCCGTACAACAGCCCTGAACCAGTATGATCCGTTCTGGCTGAGTGACTGCGGGCGAGCGTATTAAGGCTCCCTTGTAGTCTGACTCAAAGCTCATGTGTGTGCTTTAGATGCGCGTTCACATATTGATAAAACGCGAAAAACCAGGGAAACAGGGTATAACCCGAAACCCGGCTTATCACCGATATGACAATATCTGAGTCCCAGTCATAGTTGAGGGGTTTCAAGGAACGGCAGAGCGCGACTTCTCTCTTAATCGTGTCCATTGCAACATCCTGTTTTTCTCCCCACTCAAACTCAGTGTCTTTTCGCAGCAGCCTTTGTATAGGTCTCGAAATATTGCCGTAGTTCTTTATGAACATTCGCATTTGTCCCACAACCCCTAGGAATTGTCTGACTTCCGAGACATTCTCGCAGGCTGGCCACCTCGTGATTATACCAACTCGGTCTTCTGACGGTCTGCGACCTTCAAAAGAACACAAATGGCCAACCACAGGGAACTCGTCCATACAGAGCAAAGCTTTTGTAAGGGCAACGACCGCCACAGCCCGATCACTGGAGCGGCGACCAACACACACACAGGTCTCAAGAGTCTGGGCAGAAGGGAGATCCTTAGAGAACAAGCTAAGGATCGTCTGCCCAGGTGTCACATCTTTTAATGATGCGTGACGAGTGACTGTCTAAACGATGTGACTATGCAGCTGCACGTGATCTGATGATGCGTGTCCAAGAGAAGATGTCCGACCAAGGATTGAACGGTCAGACAAGCCCGGAATGGAGGAGTGGGTGCGGAGGCCGCCGTTGGTGAACGAACCGGAGTCGGTAGACGAGGGACGAGTCTGGGACCGGGGACAGGGGACCGGGAACCGGGGCGAGAGACCGGAGACCGGGGACCGGGGACCAGGGCCGGAGACGGGAGACCGGGGACCGGGGATCGGGTCTGAGCGATGGCGAGGCACATCGACCGGAAGCCAGGGACCGGGTCCGAGCGACAGCAAGGCACATTGACCGGACGAAGACGCAGGGCAGCTGAGGAGGCCTAGAGGATCGACCGAGAGTGGCGAGGAGATCCGAAACTCTACAACCAAGTGTCTGGTGGCAACCGACACCACAAGGAGGCTACAAAACGGGACAGGGACCGGGAGACAGGAACCGGGAGACCGGAGCCAGGAACCAAGGACCGGAGTCGTAGCGGAAGGGCGGGAGTCGAAGAGGGAGACGGAGACGGAGGGGAGGATGTTGGACGCACTGTACAAGGCTGCAGTATCTGGCACGAGCCTATACGGCAGTAGGCCACGCCCGAGGGTTGCGGCAGGACCCGGGGAAGGAGGAGAGGCACAGGCTGCCGGGACCGGGTGCAGGGAGGGGAGGAGATGTGGATGTACCGGGACTCAACCGGAGTCGCGGTAGCAGGCACGAGCCTATACGGCAGTAGGCCACATCCACGAAGGGCAGAGCTCTGGTCTGCGGAGCACGGAGAAGTCAGAGGGCTTCTCCGGAAGGTTCGCTCTCGGGAACCGTGGCGAGGCGGAGGCGGAAGTGGGGGAGAGCTGGAAGCCATAACGGTGAACGGCATCCGATGGTTGTCCGAGGAGGCAGACGTCCGGAGAGAGAGCTGTGGCCAGGAGTCCGGATCGGAATGCGTGTCCGGGACCGGACAGTCCGGATTGCCAGGACCGGAACCGGGAGCGGAGGAGGAAGGGCGCAAGGGCGGGGACCGGACGCAAGGACTACGACCGGAGCGTAAGTGATCACCTATTGGAAGTGGTCCCAAGACGTAGTGGAGGGAGTGCGACTTCCGGTTACGCTAGAGGCACGGACTGGGGACCGGAAGTGGAGACCGGAGGGGTAGCAGAAGCGATGCGACTTCTGGCTACCAGAGACCCGTGGGTGACACAGAGGTGATCGAGTGAAGAGGAGATGTCCGGAAGGTGTCCAGCGGGTCAAGCGGGACATAATCGAGGGGAAGGACCGGGCCGCGGGGGCGTCCCCTGACATCATCCCCCCTTCAAGCTGCGGCGCCCACGACGCAGCATCCGGGAGGAAAAAAAAATTGGCCCCTTGCTATGCTCGGTGCTCCGGAACACGCTGGGAGTTATCGGAAGGCCTAGTGTCCTTCCGCTAACTCTACTTCCAGCGGTCCGGTGAGTGTGGCTGCTTCGCATCCACTATAAGAAGTGCAGGGGAGATTGCTCCGGACAAGCCGGTACGCAGGTCGGAGACCCCCTGTGGGTGCCTCCTCCATCTACCCCTTCATCCCCCCTTCAAGATTCGGCGCCCCCGACGAATCGCAAGAGAAAAAAAAAAGGGAGGGGGAGTGAATGTGAAATGCGCACTGGTTGGAACACAAGACCGGAAGTACCGGAGCGGGCACAGAGTTGTGCTGCTGGGGCCGGAAATCCACGTAGAGGTCAGTGGTCTGACCGGGACGTTTCAGCAATGTGCCTCCGGTTCCGACGTCTTCCTGAAAGGGTGACGCATCGACCGGAACCGGAGCTCAACCGGGGCTCAAACCGGGAGACCGGGAAGCACACAAACACGGCCTGGACATCGTTCAAGCGCACTCCTAGGGTTTGGTACGTGCAAGAAGGCCGCCTAGTGGTTTGAAGACAAGCTTCTAATAGGACGGCGGCCGGTGCACGGTGTCTCTCGCCTCTGCGCACTTTTCCACCCAAGACGTCGCAGACCGGAGGCGGTTCCGGTCATCACATGGTCATCCGAAGGTCCCACACAACAGCAGGGACATCGTACGGAAGGTTCCGAGTGCGGTATTACACCCATGGAGACGTAACAAAGGGGGGGGAGAGCGGTCATAGACACGGAGGTGCGCTGCACAAGCACGTTGACACCTGATGGGGCGGAGCAGAGCTCCTAGCTGGGCGGCGTCAACGTGCAAGGGGTCTCATGCACCACCAGCCGGCAGTCGGCTGGGAGGGCAATCGTAGACCAAGAACAAGTTGGCGGGGTTGTGTGAGGGTTCCGGAAAATGACCGGAAGGCGTGTCCGGGACCGGGCAGCCCGGATCGCCAGGACCGGAACCGGAGACCGCAACACTGGTCGCAAGCAAACCGGATGCGCAACGGCGTCCGGGGCTCCGACGCAAGGAGTGCCGGAGTGCATGCGCGAGGGTGGCCAGGCATGAAGCTCACAGCCGGAGTGGTGATGAAACACACGGCTACGACCGGAGCGACCGGAGGGAGCAGAGCGTGAAGCTCCTAGCCAGTAGAGCACACAGCCAGTCGCCGGAGCGGTGGCCTGGCACGAAGCCTCGAACCGGAGCGGCGGTACAGCGCGAAGCTGCTTCTGGAGGAGCCGGAAGGACCGGGGGGAGCGGTATGGGCCGGACGGCTCACTCGGAGGTGCAGCAATGACCGGAGAGGTATGCGAACATGCCGGGACTAAGCCTGAGCAAGCGAAGACGTCCGGGGCATTCCGGTCCAGCGATAGAACACTGAAGCAGAGCCCGGGAGCCGGAGTCGAACGCGAGCCAGTCCGGGGCAAGTACACATTCCGGACCTCATTGCAGAGAAGGCGCAAGGAGCCGGACATCAGCATAGAGAGAGCCAGAAGAGAGCGGATCGGTGGCAAACAAAGGGAGGGGAGAGCAATCCCCCCTTCAGGATTGAAGACATCGACATCGACCGGAGACCGGGACCGGAGTGCCGCGAACCGGAACCGGAAGTTCGCCCGGGGAGGGTAATTCCAGCTCGGAAGAGGAAAGGGAGGAGGGGGAGAGACCGCCACGGTCAAAGATCGAACAAGGGGTCCTAATGGAAAGGACCGGGGCCTCGAAGGCACACCCGATCAGCACGGAAGCCGTGGACCCGAGCCGGAGCCGACAAGGCAAGGACTGGGCAGGCATGGAACGCGATGAGGGTAATTGGTGGTACGAGACCGGGGGGAACCGGGGCGGCCAGGGGGATAGCGAAGGGAAGAGGGGAAGGAAAGAGGCAAGCACATACGGCGCGGCCACTTCTGCTCAACCTTCTCAACACCAGCCCATCCATCTCCAGCCATGCAGAGGCCACTCGCATCATACCCATGCCACTGAGACGTCGTGCAAGGCACAGACTCTGCCGGTGGTAGAGGGGGGAGTAGGGTCCGCTATTGGGTGAGCTTGTTCTGCTGTAAGGGCAACGACCGCCACAGCCCGATCACTGGAGCGGCGACCAACACACACACAGGTCTTAAGAGTCTGGGCAGAAGGGAGATCCTTAGACACTACTAGATACATGAGGAGGAGTGCTACTCACCTGGGCAGAAAGGAGATCCTTAGAGAACAAGCTAAGGATCGTCTGCCCAGGTGTCACATCTTTTAATGATGTGTGACGAGTGACTGTCTAAACGATGTGACTATGCAGCTGCACGTGATCTGATGATGCGTGTCCAAGAGAAGATGTCCGACCAAGGATTGAACGGTCAGACAAGCCCGGAATGGAGGAGTGGGTGCGGAGGCCGCCGTTGGTGAACGAACCGGAGTCGGTAGACGAGGGACGAGTCTGGGACCGGGGACAGGGGACCGGGAACCGGGGCGAGAGACCGGAGACCGGGGACCGGGGACCAGGGCCGGAGACGGGAGACCGGGGACCGGGGATCGGGTCTGAGCGATGGCGAGGCACATCGACCGGAAGCCAGGGACCGGGTCCGAGCGACAGCAAGGCACATTGACCGGACGAAGACGCAGGGCAGCTGAGGAGGCCTAGAGGATCGACCGAGAGTGGCGAGGAGATCCGAAACTCTACAACCAAGTGTCTGGTGGCAACCGACACCACAAGGAGGCTACAAAACGGGACAGGGACCGGGAGACAGGAACCGGGAGACCGGAGCCAGGAACCAAGGACCGGAGTCGTAGCGGAAGGGCGGGAGTCGAAGAGGGAGACGGAGACGGAGGGGAGGATGTTGGACGCACTGTACAAGGCTGCAGTATCTGGCACGAGCCTATACGGCAGTAGGCCACGCCCGAGGGTTGCGGCAGGACCCGGGGAAGGAGGAGAGGCACAGGCTGCCGGGACCGGGTGCAGGGAGGGGAGGAGATGTGGATGTACCGGGACTCAACCGGAGTCGCGGTAGCAGGCACGAGCCTATACGGCAGTAGGCCACATCCACGAAGGGCAGAGCTCTGGTCTGCGGAGCACGGAGAAGTCAGAGGGCTTCTCCGGAAGGTTCGCTCTCGGGAACCGTGGCGAGGCGGAGGCGGAAGTGGGGGAGAGCTGGAAGCCATAACGGTGAACGGCATCCGATGGTTGTCCGAGGAGGCAGACGTCCGGAGAGAGAGCTGTGGCCAGGAGTCCGGATCGGAATGCGTGTCCGGGACCGGACAGTCCGGATCGCCAGGACCGGAACCGGGAGCGGAGGAGGAAGGGCGCAAGGGCGGGGACCGGACGCAAGGACTACGACCGGAGCGTAAGTGATCACCTATTGGAAGTGGTCCCAAGACGTAGTGGAAGGAGTGCGACTTCCGGTTACGCTAGAGGCACGGACTGGGGACCGGAAGTGGAGACCGGAGGGGTAGCAGAAGCGATGCGACTTCTGGCTACCAGAGACCCGTGGGTGACACAGAGGTGATCGAGTGAAGAGGAGATGTCCGGAAGGTGTCCAGCGGGTCAAGCGGGACATAATCGAGGGTAAGGACCGGGCCGCGGGGGCGTCCCCTGACAGCTTTCAGACCTGAGAAGGTCCCTCCACAGTACTTGATTCTCTGAACTATTCGATTCAGGTTCTGGAAATGCTCCCAAATAAACCGACGAATCCCAGAATTCCCAGGTATTGTTTCGTAATTCCCATCTTTATCCTGATAGCGAGACCCTGGCCCCCGTACTGGCACGTCGTCAATATAAGGAATAGTAACATGAGGGATTTCATCTTGAAGGATGAAGGTCACGTCGTTGTGGAAGATTGGGACCGAGTTAGTCCACCCTTGCGGGAGTTTAACCAGTCTTAAGGCCCCAAACGGCGTCTGGAAGGTGGTGTAATCCCGGCTTCCTTCAGCTATATCCCTGTGATCGTACCCTGAGTACAAGTCCAATACTGCTCCGCAAGCTCTCCCCGCAAAATGGTTGGCTAGTTCTTCCGTTGCCGGAGGAACACCCGAATGGGCTATAGTAACTTTATTCAAGGGTTCTAGAGCATGTACTAGGCGAACGCTCTTTCCATCTTTCTTGATTACTCCAAAGAATTTAGTCCGATAAGAGGCGTTGGATGGTTCGTAGACCCCAGCGTCTATTTTCTTCCTAATGAGATCACAGACCATCTCCAGTTGTCCACGCGGGATGGGTATACTTCTTTCAACCCAGACCTTGTGTTCAATCACCGGGAAATCCACCGGTGGAAAGAAGTCATGCCGGAAGCTCCCTCTTTCCGAATCATCCCAGGCGAAGGCTTCATTCTCCAACATCATGAAATGATGCAACAATTTTCGTTCCTCCAGCCACAAGAAGTCTCTAGAGTGGATCCGATCAATGATCTCCTTCCTTTCTACGGTATATCTCCCGGTAGGAGCGAAATCCGGCGGGTTTTCAGATAAGCCAGGCATATTCTCTAAAGGATTCCCTCGTATCTCTCTTTTCAAGCGGAAACGCTTAGGAAGGTCCGTAAACACAGGCCTTACTTTTAAAGCAACTGGCTTATACTTCTTCGTGGCGTAAACCCGCCTAATCGGAGTCTCGACCGCTGGGACCCGTTTCGAGGCCTGCTTCTTCCCCTTTGAATTCCGTCTTGGACCTCTCTTGGTGCTTTTAGACATAATCCACTCGACTGTTTGACAACAGCTGCACTTTACGTCTTTGCCGCTGAAATGTTTCGGGACCTTCCCACGGTTCAACTTCTTTTGTGACATAGCCGCTAGATGATCCGGTACTCTCTCATCCCAGGTAAAGACTTGAAAGTTTGTACCCGCTCTTCGCTGTCTTCTATTTGGTTTTACAAACTCATTGAAGAGTACCCTCGCCTTATGGTCAGAGCGCATCTCTTCCGACCCTCGAGATGCTTCCAAATAGGCCTCTTTTACTTCGTCTTCCAAGAAGGCTCCGTTTTTCCTGGCTTCTCTGTATGCTTGAATCTCTAGGTCGCCTGCCTTATTAAAACCAAACTGAACCGCCAATTCTCCTTGATATCCAGCCATCAATTCCTCGAATTCCGGTGAAAAACCTGATCTTCGTCCTCCTCTGACGAGGTCTCGTCCTCAAACTCGGAATCACTCTCTCCCTTGTACCTGGGGTCATCCTCATCCATGACTTCTTTAATGGTCACAGGCCGAGTTTTACCCTTGGACAAGGTTTGTGCGCTATATTGGCCTTTCTCAAACTCAGCCTGAGTCTTGGGCCGGTCTGCGATTTCAGTTTTGTCATGAATACCACCTGGAACCACCACCGAAGTTGGCTTGGATCCATAGATAGAGTACGATCCACGGGCGCGAGTCGGCACAATGCATCTTTTTCCCGTGTTAGGGTCTTTCAGCACTAAGTCCGCCCCTGTCCCATTGGTTTTCATGGTTAACTCGGTTAACATATCGAAAGGCCGTCCAAGAAGGATCTTGTAAGCTGGCTTATCCATTATATGCACTTGCAGATAGAATATTATATCGCCAAACTCAAAAGGGACATTCCTGGCTAACCCAGCCGACTTCTTTAGCTCACCATTCGCGCTCTGCATATATATCTGCACTCGAGTGTCCCATTTGAGACCCAATTCCTCAGCTTCTTTCAATGCCATTGATACTATCATGGAACCTCCGTCATGGACTGCTTCTATGAAGGCTTTCCCATTGACTTTGGGAAATACCGCGCGTAAAGACTCCGAATCTGTGGCTACATAGATCTGTTTTGGAGTTTCATCAGACTTCAAACCAGCCAAGTAGACCAAATAAGGGTCCGAGAACATTATGTTCCCTTCTTTCACGCTCGGGTCAAAGGCGCTGTCCTTCTCGTTGGAAATCCAGAACGAGTCCATTACGGGCAAATCCCTGATTTCCATAGCATCGTGCCTTAGTTCTACTTCGAGATCTTCCTTCATATACGGGAAAGCGCTCTCTTGGTAGAGACTGTGCAAGGTCTCTCCCTTCGGCCTCTTCCTGACACGAGTTACTGATTTACGCAGCATCTCAGCCAGACTAGACGACACTTGGACTAGATCTCCAAGTTCCATATCTATCTTGGATTTCCAAATTTCGTTCAAGACTTTGTCTGCTGTGCCGGCTCGATCAACAGGTCTGATCAATCTATAAGCTTTTTCCTTGGTCTTCGCGGGTATATCGTCTCTGGGAAAATCTTCCTTTCGACTGTCCTTGCGATCTTGACCGTGCTGCACGGGTATATTGGGTTCAGGAGATTTCTCCCGCTGGGACCCGTCCTTGTGCACCAACTCAGGTACGTTCTTATAGGGCATTACAGGCTCATTTCTCGATCTTTTGTCATCTAGTTGTCTATCGTCCCGGTTCTTGACATGGGTAGCCGCCTTTTCTACTACTGGAGGCTCTTGGAATATCGTCCTCTTCTCCGGTCTCTTGGTCATTACAACCTCAATACCAGAGTCTTTCTTTCGCCAATTTCCACTGTTACTCCCCTTTGTTGGAGGTGTAGCTGTACCTTTAATGTAATACGGGTGGCCGTGGCCGAGGCACATATTGGATTATGGGCACGGCCTGATCGTACGGCCAGGAGGCGCCCATATTGCATTATGGGCTTTGATGGCCCCATTCGGATTCCCTCCCGAAAAAAGGTTAATCCGGCCCATTTTTGGTTATTTTTTGCCGCTCTCCCGCTGATTTACGCCCGTACAGGCTTCCAATCAAAAGAGATATCCCGATGCCGCCTATTCTCACCATCGCCGCCGTACCGCTGTACCCGTTGCTCTCGGCTCGTCGGCTTGCGTGTGACCTCTTTTGTTGCTCCTTGTTTATTTCACCCTCCCATGCCTCCTTCTCCTTCCGCCGTCGACCTTGCTGCACCCCTCCCCGTTGACCAGGGCTCCCAGGGCAATGCCGACCCTTCCGTCGCCAATTCAGCCCCCCTCCTCCCTCTGATCGCAAATCCCGCCGCCCCCGCCGCCTCCGCCGATCAGAGCGACGCCAATGGAGCGGATACCCTTTTCTGGGGATCCCCTGCCGTCGCTGTTGAGGCGCACCGCCTCAATCTCCGCCGCCCGACACTCAATGACCATGCGCACCGCAAGGATTGCGCCAATTCCGCCCGGCTTCAATATCCCGTCGACCTCCACCACGGCGAGAATGTTGAGCGGGGGTGGGAGCGGCCCCCTTGCGAGAATTGGTCGCTTTCTAACCCCATCGCCCTCTCGACGCGCATGATGCCTCCTGGCAAGCACCATGAACACCTAGTCGATCCCGACGCCCTCAATCATTGGAACCGTAGCCCACCCACCCCGGCCCGCGTTGCAGACGCCGAGGTGTGCCGACTCCCTCACTCTTTCTTTTCATCTCTAACATGTATTGCAGAACTCAAGCTGAAAATCTGTGTGTACATACTCGTAAAAACTGTGTATACCTACTCGTCGTAGTGTTATCATCCAATCGATGTGGTTCTTATCACTTCAATGCACCTTATCTTGCCTCTTTGCCTCCTGAATGGGTTGAACATATGTATCTAGAGTATCAAATGACAAGTCTGGTTGAGCAGAGTGGATGGTTAGTGAGCAAAACATAATTTTAACGAGCCTTGGCGGTGCGGCGGGGTCTCCTACAATTAATGATCAGCGATCAAAACAAAACGCGTCCCGATTAAGACAAGTCGCACTTAGCAGGTCGATTCTCCTTCGTCTCCGAGGATGTTACGGCCTCCGCGTCCGCCTTTCGCTTGCGTGTCGTGCGAGGCTTGGGTGCCTTCTTCGCCTCAGCCCCGCTGCAATCACGGCACGGCCATCAAAACCTGACAATCGTGGAAGGGAAGCGCACTTTACCTGCTGGCACCACCACCCACGGCCTCTCCTGCTCTCAGCAGGACGCGCAACACGTCGACCACCGCCAGCTTCCAGTCCGCCATCAGCGCGTCTCTGTTGTCTTCCTGCTGGACTGCTTCACCCCACCACAGAAGAGCGCCAATGTACAGCAAATTGCCCTTGCGCCCCACCATTTTCCCAATGTCTTCCCACTGGCCCACAGCGATTGTCTCCGGCAACGCCAACTCCCCATTCGTCTTCTTCCTGCCCCCCGGCTGAACTCGATCCCACCATGTCCACCACCGCGCTGAGAACGATCCTTTCACGCTCCTGGGGCCCGCACTAGAGAATAATGGCATCGTCTTCTGCCATTTGCGCGCACCCTGCATGAAGCTGGGGATTTCCTTCGGGCGTAGCGTCTCGTCCCCTGCAGGAACCGAGAGAAGGCCGCTCCCGCAGAACTTCCAATGCCGTTCGAGCGCAATCAGTGCCTCGACACACCTGCCCCAGTCCTCGCCTCCCCACGACCGCGCGCGCGCAAACGCGGCGAACGCGTTCTGCAGCTCCGCTGACCAGGTGTGTGTATCCTCTTTCCACACCATCGCGGATCCCTCCTCCTTGTCGCCGTCCCCGCCGTCCTCCTTGTCGCCGTCCTCCTTGTCGCCGTCCTTGCCGTCCTTGCCCTCCTCTCCCCTCTCCCCGTCTTTTTCTGACTCCTCGCTAACATCTTGTTCCCCTTCAGCATCACCCCCACCGCCATTGGCACCTCGCCATCGCGGTCTCGGTTTCGGATAATCGACCGCGCCCTTTGTTTTCATTCCGCTCTTCTGCTGAGCAGGCGGCAGGGGCGGTGGCGGCGGGTTCGACGGGTTCGACGGGTTCGACGGGTTCGACGGGCTCGTCGCGCTCATCGCGTTCGCTTGCTCCTGCTGCGAAGAGGGGGGTGGCGGCGGGAGCACCTTTGTCGTGTTCCCCTGCTGCTGCTGCTGCGAAGAGGGCGGCGGTGGAGGGGACTGAGTCATCGACCCAAGCAACGGCGGCGGGGGTCCCGCAGGAGGAGGCGGCTGCACAGGCGGCGGATCCGATGGCGGCGGCGGCTGCCCCACGGGGGGCAGATCGAGTGTTCTCTCATCAGGCGAGCTCGGGGGTGCCGGGAGGTGCGGAAGCGAGTATGTCGTGCCTTCGAGCCCCGTCATCGGCCCTTCCCCATCGAAAAGCAAATAATCTGGATCGAATAAAGCTGGATCCATCCCGAAGGGCATGCCGTCTATGTCGTCTATACGGTAGCGCGCCCCGTCCAGCCCGTCACCAGCACCATACCAAGGCGTGTTCCCGATGCTTGACAAGCCGTTCGACTCATCTTCTGGCGCACCGTCGAAGAGGTTTGAGGGTAGTGGGATGGGCAACGGGATCGGGATCGATGCGCTGGCAGTGGGCGCTAGCCCCTCGTTTTGCACGCCGCCGCCGTGCCCGACATCTGACTCCGTGGCCAAGTCGCCAGACAAAACGTCCCCGTCGGCGGAGTCGGTCCTAGCCCGAGCGCGGCAGTCTGCCTCACCTAGAGAACAATTCAATATTTGAATACCCGACTCTCACTGCAACTCACTGAAGCATTCGTGACTGAAGTCGATGAAACTGCGCTGTGCCACGTCAAAGCCGGCGCGGTCGTACTCACTCCATATCCTGGGTACAGCGCCGTTCGACGTCCCGGAGTGAATACTGAGGACCGTGAATTTGAATCACAATCGCATGGGTCGATGCTACATACCTGCGCACTTCGATTCTGCCGCCGCGGTCAGCGACCGGCCCGCACATCAGGATGCACACGTTCATCCCGTACTGCGCGTGCACAGCGTCTGCAAACGGTTGGAGATAGTATGGCGCATTATTCAAAGCTCTTTTGACGCAGGTCAGCCTATTTCTTTTCAAGCCGCGGACTTTACACTCACACGTCGAATTGCTCAGGTGTGTGCGGCACGTCTGCCGCCATCGCAATGGAATACGCCTCTAAAGCTGCCTTGTGTTCGCGCTCAATGGCGGCCAGGATTTCCGCTTGGAAAGCAGGGCTTTCCTCCCCCCACATTTCCCTGGTCACCTCACCCCGCAGTACCACGAGCTCCGGGGGATTCGGCAGGCGCTTGGCTGCCGCCCAGCGTGTGGCGACGCGTGCCGCAATCTTCTTGTGGTAGAACTGACGCGAGTAATAGTGCAGCGTGCGGGATTTCACGGGAGCCGGCGGGTCCAGCTCAGGCTTATCGAAGATTTCTCGGAACGACACTTTTTTGGTTTGTTTGGTCTCGACGGCCCCATACTGGCCATTGAACCATACTCCAATTTTCTACAAGGTAAGTTAGCGTCTCCCCCCAGTAATTTGTACTAAGGACGAACCAGTCGAAGTTTTTTGTAGTACGCCGCGCGGCTTTCCGCCTCCTCTTTTGGCAGACTGTTTAAGTCTTCAGAGGGGTCCACGTCGGCGGCAATTGTCTGTCCTGCAGGCAGATCCGACGTCCAACCGGTACTGTAGCCGTACGTCCCGAGGTAAAGGTGCGCGGCTCGGTCGTAGAACGCGCCGACCCTTTTGAGCTCACTCGCCGCCAGAAAGTCGTCCTTCATTGCTTGGAAGAAAGCCAGCTTTGTGCCGTGCACCCAGCCTGTTACGCCGGGCTTCACCGGCGGCAGGCCCTCGCGCTCACGCCGCCGTTCGTTGGCTCCTGGTCGGGTCATGGAGAGTGTCTTCGCACGTGCTACCAAACAAAATCCAAATTAGGCAATAAATGAAAGCAGCGCGCATATTTCATTGGGACTCGTACAGCGTAAACGAAACAAAACGTGAAACGACAGAGGCACGACCACAGTGACAACATTAAACAGGCAGAAGCCCACTGCTTCGTAAGATTGTCCCCTATCTATTCCCCCTCCGCGTCGTCCTCGAGAGCAAACCGTGAGGCCTGCTCGAAGCTGCGTGTCACGAGCATGTCAGGCTCCTCGCCCCTGCGCTGCATGTCCAGGTAGCGCTGCTGACTGCGGTCTCTGCGATATAGGAAGGATAAGCGACCAAACAACGGGGGCGGTGTACCGAGACTTACGCGCTGCTGGAGACTATCCCTCCCCCCCGTATTGCGAAGTTGACGAAGGCCGGAGGGCTTCTCTCCGCGGTCGGATGGCCGTGCTTCCGCGGGCTCGGAGGTGGCGAACGCACCGGCCTGGAATACTTGTTCCTGACCAATGTGTTTAGCAGTCGATCCGCGAGATAAAATAAAAGAGCTCACAGATCGGCCAGGATTTCAGCGGATTCCGCTGCTGTGCGAGAGGGTGTGCCCTCGCGTTTGAATGAACCCTCCTTGCCCCCCCTGCTCACGGATTCTCCGAACCCTGCGCGATGGCCCATCTTGCGCGGGGAGGTGTTCACGAAAGCCGACGCCTGCGCACTCGGTGTCTTCAAAAAGGCGGGGTCCACAGGATGGGGATGGATCCCCAGAAGACACATCCGTTGCCAAGCCGCTATCAACTCGTCGAGCGAGTGGTAGCCCCGATTGCTGCTATCGGGGAACCCAGCGAGGCTAGCCTTCGCCTCCAGCCTCGAGATATTTCGGTGAGTCATTCTCCTGCATAGCCAATCCACTCACCAATCTGTAAACGTCCCCACGACGTGCCCCTGGGATACCAGATGAAAAAGGTATCCACCTCCACTTGTGAGGTTATCGAGGTCGCCGTGGAAGGGGGGGAGGCAGTAGTAGCGACAGTCTTTGTTGCCCCTCTCGTCCATGATAACGTCGGCGGCCGCCAAGTTGGTGCGGACGAGCTTGGCCTCGCGTGTCGACGTCGACATGGTAGTGGTACTAGTAGAAGAAGACGATCGGATGGGGTGACAACGCCACGTGCCGACCTCCTCTCCCCTCATGAAGGACCGGGAAAATACGATCTTGGTATACAATTCCAACGAATGTGGGTGCACACACCCTTCCACTGCATAATCGTCTGCTTCTCACATTTCCTTTCCCATATTTAGATTGGGCCTCGTTCGAAGAGTGCGAACTCATCAAGGATAGATGGCGGACTCGAGACCGTTCGCTCATCAGATCCTACCCTCAATTTTTGGCTGCCCGTGGCAAGATGGAGGCGCGGCTAGGTGCGCATATCTGTATATTCATTCGGCCGCCGCTTAACGCCTCCCTCGCAGCGTGTTCTAACGCCATAGCCAACCGCCTCAGCGCTCTCCGCCCCCACAACTTCGCAAAATGGATTCGGGGTGAACGGACCCCGTACCAGAATCCTAACACGGGGACCCGCCGACTTTACGCCCTCGAGACTGACACCGGACCTCGCGACGAGGAGGAGGACCAGGTGATCGTCTCCCAGCGGCCGGGGAACAGGGGCGGCGGCTGGGGCGAGAACGGCGGCTGGGGGAATGGGGATCCGTGGGGCGGCGGCTGGGCCTCGGGCGGGTGGGGTGGTGGGGGCCGAGATCCCGAATGGGACGGCGTCACTCTCGTGCCCAAGACCCCTGGCAAGAAGAAGCGGTGTGCTGCTCGTGAGCGCCAGCGCAACCAAGACTTGAGGGACGCCGCCGCCGATTTTCACCGCCGTTGGGAAGAGTTTTCTCACGTCCAGCCGGTGTGGAACTCGGCCATCCACGGGTGGCAGGGCTGGCAGGCGCCTGAGCCCTTATCTGAGGAGGAAGATCTAGGGTTGCGACTGGAACAATCGGGGTGCTGTATTGCGTAGTACAAATGTATGTACCGCGTCAATAGTAGTCCCAATCACCAGCCGTTGTCCTCTTCCTCTCCCGAATCCGAGTCCAGCTCGGGATCAGACCAATATTGCCTGGCCTTGGGCCGCAATCGAATTTGCTTCCCGACCTCAGCTCTTTTCTTGGCGGCGGCGCGACGCGCGCGGTGGGCGATCTGCTCTGCGTACTGCTCTCTGTACCGCGCCTGCGCCGCTCGGTGCTTTTCCCGATCGGCCTCTGACTGAGACGCCCTGCGTCTTGCCATCCTCTCTCTTCCTTTTTTTCTTCGCTCTTCCAGATGTCTGCACCCATATTTGAGAACCGTGTGTGAGTCGCCGCCATATAACGCACGTTCGCTGATACTTTCGGTAGGTCGCCAATCGGCGTAGGTGACGTTCTTCGGCGTCAGCACACTTTTGGATTTCTGAGGCGGGCATTCGGAGATGGTGATGGGAGGGATGATGCACCGGATTGGGCCTAATGGCCTTACGTACATCCCCGCCGTCCCAGTTCTTTCGAGTTTAGTACCGTCCCAAGTCGTAAGAACTCGGGCGCGCAGTGATCAGGGCATTCCCACAGTCGTCCCCTCCTCATTTATCTTTTTTTCAATAAAATTATTTTTGTGCAAGATTATTCGACCTCAAGAACGCTCGTACCTCAGTAGTTGGGCCAGTATATGTAGTGCTTTGCAAAAACAAGTTGCCAGATATCCACGAATTTTCAGGGAAACTGGCTGAGACAGTGTAGAAACTGTTTCGCGTCTTCAAAAATGCCAGAAGCCATCTACAGGGCTGCAACGATGAAGAATTTGCCGGGAGGAGTTAGCCGATGAGTGCACCACTCTGTTTTGATCGGGCGGTTATACAAAGTGCAAAGGCCACAGACGGACATCTTGAAGAGTATTATTTCGGGGATGTATCCTGATGATATATGCCGCTGTGTATGGTCCCTTGTCGGCGATGCAGTGAGCACAGAACATATTTATTCATTCGAACATTGTAAGTAGAGCGCCGGATACCACCTGGCTCAGGTTTCACGGGTGTCAAAATTGACCTTCGGATGAGGTGGCGTGTGCTTCGAGGTATCAGCGAGGCCCAGGACTGGGAGAGGTATGCCTCGTCTGGAAGTGTCTGCCTTCTCGTGTCGCCGCGGATTGCATTGGCTGTCAAGACCGGTTTCAACACTGTTTAGCATGGCCGTGTCTGCGGGACACGAAATAATCGAAAGAGGGCGTAAAAAGGTCATATTTGGACGGTGCACGCGCGAGTAGTGAGGTCGGGGATGCAGCTGAAGAGGCAAACACGCCGACGAGAAGCCTAGCTTGCCACCCAGGGAAACACGTCAAAACGAATGCCTCTGCTGGACCTATGGTAAGATCCGGCAGTACAACACCCGGTTAGACGGCCAATGCCGGGGACATGGCTAGGAAATCGTTGAGGTTTCGGGAATGAGAACGAGTAGTTGGAAGGACTGCCTGGGTAACAAGACCAAACACTTCTCCTCAGCTCTCACATCATCGCTCAACTTATTATCATCACGTCTTTGCTCACCGCCCTTCAATGCTACGAAATGGCAAGGGGCTGCACATTCCTGACAGGAATTGTGCTCTGTATTGCTGTTTCCTTTGGTGCGCGCTAAACTCATCGCAAATGATAAGCTGCCAACCTCTCTCTTTTTTTCTTCTTTCCAGTTTGCCAGATTTTCGAAAGCCCGTCGAAGGGGGCTTTGCGGCAACGAGAGCGCTACCTGCAACGTCAGAGATTGATTCGGTACCATCTCATCCACGGCAGAGGGGTTAGCGCACAAGAGCACTACAGGCGGTGTCTTGAACGTATGCAGTAGTCTTCTTTATAAAATCTCAGGTTTTGCCTTGACCTCGAACAAAACACGCCCGACCAGCAAAGATCAGCGAAAAGCACCCGCGTTCCGGCTTAACCAAATACCCTTGTCGTTATGAGTTATCCACTTGCTGGGTCAACGCAGCGAAAGCCGTGGGTACTGCGGGACGATGGAACACTGGCTCTCCCAGGTGCGTGGCCTCACCTCACCTCTTTCAATGACTGACAATGCTCAAGACGCTGCGCCAGCAGCCAGACGGGCCCCACCCAAAAAATCGGCCCCCGCAAAAAAAAGTGGGTGGCGCCAGCGATGAGACGCTCACGAGCGCTAACAACCAGTACAGATTCTCCATCAACGATCCCGCAAGAGACGCGATGGGAGCGAGCAGCGCGCCTCATCACTGAAGCCGCAGCGGCTGCAGCTAACAAGCGCAACGCTGAGACGCAGACTGCACAGGGCCCGAGCTGGGGGTGCCGCGACTTTCGCGAGGTCCCACTTGCGCGGGAGGATCTGTGGCTCACCAAGGAGCGCCCACCCATCCTCGCCGTCCCCAAGCCTCACCACACGTGCACGCTCTGCTGGAATGTGAAGTCCCACCCTGTCGCGTACGCACCAACCGGTTTCCCTCTTCCCTTTGTCTCATCTGACGACTTTTTTTTTGGAAAAACAGTTATATGTGTGGCCACAGTCATTGCTACACGTGTGTTAGGGTGTGGCTGGAGCAAGCGTGGACGTGCCCCAGATGCGAGGTGGTCATGCATCGGGCCCCCTTTCGCCATGAGGGAGAGGAGCAAGGAATCCAGTTTGACTATCCTTGGTGGCAGGATCGCAGCGAAGTTTCTTACAGTTGGGACGGCCTGTTGTTTCCTTCGGCGCCGCTGGCTGATAGGGACTCGTAGTCCCTTGGGAAGACTCGTAGTACCTTTGAAAGCCTGTCGTATTTTTTATTTTGTGAATCAATGAAATAGCACTGTCATTTGCATGTATAAAGCCATCTGTCTAACCATCCGTCTAAAGCCACACGGGATCCTGCACACGATACCACGTCTTGATTTTCTGAGGCCGAAGCAGAGTGAGTGTCAAATGAAATATAACCGGGGTCTTGATTTGCGCACTTTTTTAACGGTCTTCACGATTAACGTGCGAGCCTGCGACCCTGCGGCGGAGACATCTTGTTCGTTCTCAAACGCCTCGGCGGGATCCCAGCTCACATCGAGCGGTTTCACACCGTAAATTTCGAAATAGCGCTTGGTAATTGCCGCAAAAAATCGTGAGACGGCCTGTGGGCCGGCCTGGAGGGCGGAGCGGAACTGTGGCCCATGGCGTCGAAGGAAGTCGATTTTTTCAGGGTGGATTCCGGTGCGATTGACGCGAGGCATGGACGCGCTTCACGTGGAGCACAGCCGCAAGTGTATTCCGATCATTCCCTTCATTCCCTCTTTGGTACCTTATAGATCTGGATAATTTTTGCCGCCCGTGCATCTGTGGTTAGCTCACATCCCCCGCCTCTTTGTGTCTGGTCTACTTCGCCCTCTGTCTCGCCCGCCGTTGAATGTCCAGTCGCGCTGGTCCCTCGCACAAACGCAAGACCCAAAAACCCACTTTTGCTCAGACTGGAACCGCGTCGTCCGTTACTTCACGCAGCAATGACAACAGGCGACAACGGACTCGGGTCGGGGTAGTCGCACAGGACGCAGCGCCCCCGACGTTGCCCCTCAGCAGAGCCTTTTGGGAAGAAGACTTGCCGACCAATATGGCACGTCGGGCGGAACTGTTCTCGTACGGACTGGGAGCATCCCTGGAAGCTCAGGAAGACGAGCCCGTGGACGATGGCATTACTGTCGTTGTTTGCCATCCGGAGAGGAACACTACCTGGGTATTTTTTCACATTGTTTTTCGTGCGTCGGAAGGGAGCTGATGAAAAAATAACGCAGGACCGCCCTTTACAGACATGGTACTCGACCTGTCACGAGGAGTATCTCGAGGAGACTCTGCGTCGAGAAGGTCGCGGCTCTCGCGAGACCTACGTCCGTTGTGCGGGTTCGCACCCGCAGCATACCACCTGTCCGGGGGTGGCGGAATGGCGTTGTGTGGATCAGGGGTGCTTTGGGGAAGCGATGCACTGCAGAGATTGTATCGTTGCTGCGCACGCACGGCTGCCGACGCACTTTGTCGAGGTGAGTCTTTTTTGGGCTGCGTGCGAGTGCCCGGCGTTGAGACGCAACCTTGCAGCAATGGGATGGGAAGAAGTTCGTCCGCTACCGCAACGGGCTGCAACGCCTGGGGTTGCGGGTACAGCTGAATCACCTGCCGGGCGTTGTTTGCACATTCAGAAGGGCCGCCCCTTACGATTTCGTGCTTTACGACTTGAGCGGCGTACACCAGCTCAACGTCGACTTTTGCGGGTGCCGAACGGATGGAGGAAGCGGGCCCCCGGTGGAGCCGCGGCTGCAGCTGCTGCGCTCATGTTGGTGGCCTGCAACGATCTTGGGACCAAAGACCTGCGCCACCTTCGCGGTCTTGAAGCTCTTCCAACTCCTGAGCTGCCTTGGAAAGGTTTCCGCGTACGACTTTGTGAGGAGTCTGGAGATGTGCACGAACAACGACGGGCTCGATAAGCCTCCTGTAAGTCTTTCGATATACGTTGAGGTGGATTACTGACGGAGCCTAGGACCGTCGAAAACCGTTCATGCACATTGTCCGACAGTGGCGGGAGACGAAGCGGCTGAAACGGCGCAAGCGGGGACACCGTAAAGGCGGCGCCAAGGGCACGAAACAGGGGGAATTGGTGCTGGAGTGCCGGGCGTGTCCTCGCCCGGGGTGGAATTTGCCCGAGAACTGGGAGGAAATTGACCCCATATATCGGTGCGCATCCTGTTTACTATTGGACGGAATACTGGCTGACAACGTATACTCAGATTCATCTACTTTATGTTCCTCGCGCAGGACGCCAACTTCCGCCTGTCCAATCGCAGCGTCTCTTCGGAGATTGCGGACCCGATCATGGGCGACGGCTGGGGGTACTTCTGTAAGCGGGAGGGAGAGGACGGGTACAAAGCCCACATCGCCAAGCACGTCAATGAAAAAGAGATCTCAAACTGCTCAGGCTTTCAAGCAATGTTCCTCGCCAACACGAAGCGGATAAAGGGGCTGCGGACGACGGGGATAGGCGGGGTGACATGTTCGAGACATAACATGTGGCGCGCCAATGGCATGGGCGATTTGCAGGTCGGCGAGCGGTACGTCAGCACAATTGTATGCGACGAAATTATGAGCTAAATAATCACTAGGTACTGTAACATGGACTTTCTACTGTGCGGCGCTATCATGGCGCTGTACATACTGTGCTTGATCGTCTCGTACGACATCGCGTGTCAGTACGGGGTCAACTTCTGGGGGCGGGTCTTGGGAATGCCAGAGTCGATGCGCCCACGCTCAAACCTCGGGCCAAGCAATGTGTGGTGGAAGGTGCCCAACTTCCACCTGCCACCACACAAGCCTCCGTGTCACTCGCCCTATTCCTTCCACTTCATGTGGGGGGCTGGGATGAGTCACGGCGAGGGCGTCGAGCAGAACTGGTCGTCATCAAATGGGGCGGCGGCATCGACACGACTAATGGGACCGGGATCACGCCAATCAACGCTGGAGGACGTATTCGGATTTCATAACTACGATCGTTTACTGGCCATGCGTGAGTGCGCCTTTAACTGCTCATAAGGTGTTATACTAACTTGGGACTTCTTCAGATCGAGTTCTTCCCAAGCGCTTAGCGGTCAATATCCAACAGGGCTTGAAGCACAAGGCGGCATATCAGACTTTCACAAAGGGTCTTGAAGAGTTTCAGCCCGAGCAAGTGCAAGAGTGGGGTGAATGGGTGGATCGCTGGGAGTCAAAGCAGCATACGAACGCGAGTGACTCGCCCTTTGAGCTGGTGGAGGAAGGTAAGCGTTAGAGATACTGATAATGTGGATGCAAATACTGACTTGACGCTAGTGACGACACTCCGCGACATCCAGCTCCAGATAGCGACGGAGGAGTTTGTGTGCACGGAGGACGGAGTGGAGGTGGAGCGGGAGCATACCCCCAGCAGCTTCCTCACGATGGGCCTGCAGATCGAAGACACACAGTGCGTATCATTCATGGCGTTGGAGATGGCGGGCTAACTGTGGACTCCAGGCGCAGGTTGGAGATGGAGGTCAAGGCGCTCAAAGATCCGTCTCCAACGCAACGGCTTGCATTCACCAAGCGCCGCACTGCGCTTCTCAAGAGGATCCACAAATTTCGGCAGATCCAGGGCGTGTACATGCCGTCGGTGCGCGGCGTGCTGTCCGACGTCCAGAAGCAGATGTACGATGGGAATGGGGAGCAGGTGCCCGAGGTGACGCGCTTATTCATGCCGTCAGAGATTCAGGCAGGCGTGCGTGGGACTGTGTGCGCTATCGGGCTGCCACACCTCGAAGGCCGCTTGCGGGAGGGCGAAGCGAAGCAGGCACTGGAGGCCGTGCGGCATGGGCTGCGGACGAGAACATTGACAAACCGCTACAAGTTGCGGAATTGGACGGGACAGGGTATGATGACCAAGGGCCAGGGAATCTTGCGCCAAATCAATATCCGGATCCACATCGCCAAACTTCAATACCGGTATGCGCGGGCAGCGCTGATGGAAGTCTGGGGCCACGGCGACTGGGAGGAGGCGCTGGGGGTGCTCAAGGACGACGACGTGCGCGCGCTGAATGAGCGCGCGCTAACCGCGGAGGAGAAGGCCCGAAATGAGCACTGGGCAGAGATCGGCGGCGCCATCATCGAGGGCGGGGTGGATCGGGGAGCGACGGTGGCGGGGGGGCAGGGAGCGCACACACTGTCCTGGATCTGGTACAGTGTGGGCGGCGCGGCGGTCGACAAGGACGAGCGTCTGCTGGATGGTAAGCGCCTAATTGCGTGATCATGTTTGCGCGCTAATAACGATCCTACAGCCCTGCGAGTGGAATGGTGCAACGCTTGCGCTCGATCACGGCGGTACGACGAGGAGGTTCGCATGCTGCGCGAGGAAATGCGGCGGACCATCGCGTCAGGGTACAGCGAGATTCGTGAGTGGGAAGAGCTGGCGGCCCAAGCGGAAGACCTCTCTGGATCGACACCGGAGCTTACCGAGGGTCGGCGGGCCTTTGCTGAAGAGCACATCGCAACGGAGCTGGCCCGGTGCGCGAACCTGGAAAAAAGCTGGCGCGGCATTCTCGAAAAGGCGGACGCATATTTAAATGGGACGGAGCTTGCGGCGGACACGGTTGTGACGGTGGAGCTGGAGATGGGCGACGAGATGGATGTCGATGAAGATGAGGTACGGATGGAGGGGGAGGAGGATGAATTTCCGGAGGGGGGATGATTTTTCTGCACTTTTTCGCGCCCGTGAGGGTGTCGCCGTGTAGGATAAACATATGCAAATACTGTTTTCCCGGCCGGATTGTGCGGCGCGTCTCGCGTAGCATTTCGATGCTACGCGACGCCTCGCGTAGCGATTTTGGCCGGCGGGCCTCCGCCCAAGGCTTATTTTGCCGGGTTGCTGAATAGATTTGGGGTTTTGCGCGCCGGCGGTCCAAAAGGAGCCATCAAGGCCCATAATGCAATATGGGCGAATCCTGGCCGTGCAATCAGGGCTCGCCCATAATCCAATGTCCCCCCCTACCACGGCCAGGGACATTGCATTCTAGGCACCTCCACTGGTGTTTGTTGCGCTTGTTTTATGACTTTTATCTGAACCAATTTGTGTTCGGTCCTCCGGCGGCTCGGTTGGGTTGGTTCGAGGCTGTTTACCAGTCTCGGCCGCCTTCCTTGAACCGTCTAGAAATTTTGCGGACCAGTGCCCGAGTCTCGGGCACCTTGCCTAGTCTGTGCAAATTGATCCTGAACATTTGGAGTCGTAACTTCATTCGCTTTCAGGGCATTCATAACTTGGATAAGCTGGGCTATGCTAAGTCCCTCCGCCTGCACATGGGCGTGCTGGGGTTGCATTCCAGTGGCAAAAGACGGGACTTGATACTGGGTTTGTTGAAACTGGGGATAGGAAACCGGTGCATATGACTGTGCCGGCCCATTCTCAGGTGGAACCACTTGGTTCTGATAGGACGCAATAGTAGATGGAGGTTCATAACGGACTTGATTATTCCGAATGTGGGCCTGAACCAACTGAGTCCGGTTCTCGTCCTCCCTCACATCATACACAAGGTTCAAGTCATCGGGCATATTGACATGGAAGGCCTGAATGACCTCCAAGACAGGTTGAACATACGCCTGGACGAATACATGGGGCGCACCCGGTACCGCCTTTCCAGCATAATAATCATCCACCCTCAACTTTTGACTCTTGGTGTCCGGCCACCTGGGGAATGCGGTCCCATCTCCCAATCTCATTCTACCGTTCTCAATCTTGATCCTCCCCATATCTATATGCTCCTTCTTGTACGGACAGTCTCGTACCAGATGGCCATTCTGGAAACAATAGAAGCAGTTTCCTTCTTTCATTTCCTGGCTCGGGCCTTGACTCCTATAACCTCTATCTTGTCCGTCCCTGTTCGCCGTCATTCCCGGAAGATTTATCTCCTGGTGAGGGGTGTTTGGCTTCAGAGCTCGGGTCATTTGCTTCATTGATTCCTCAAGCCGATTGAAGTTCGAATCCAATCGTTCTTCAATCTTATTGATGCTCGCATTTGTCTCCTTCTTGGCGACAACTTGTGCGTCTTTTAGCTTGGATATATCTTCTGAGAAGATGCTCAACTGGTCTGACAACTCGGCCCTTAGCTTCACTATTTCGGAGGAACTCCCTTGAGTGTTCGATTGTGAATCTACCAGATAGCTCTCTTTAACGATCGTTTTGGCATCTGCAACAGTTCTCAAGACGTTGGATTTGGCTAAGTCCTCGACCAAGTTCATAACATCTGCCAGCGGCATGGTTTCTTCAGGGCGGTCTACCCCTACTGGAATCACTAGCCGGGAGACGTCAACTAATGGTCCCCGATCTCCTTCCTTCTTTTTGTTTCAATACATAGTCTGGCCGATCGTAAAATTGATTTCGGCTAAGAACCCTGCCGCAAAGCATGTCAAGTACTTGTCGACTAGCTCTATATTGGTAACAAGTGCAGGAGGTTGGGCCAATTTTAACGCTTCGTGTTTGTAAGACAAATTAAGTCGCATAATGGGCCCGCTATCGGTCTTTTTAAGGCCCACGAACTTCTTGCATATTGCTTCAAGCGCTTTTAACGATCCAATCTGTCTAGTTCGGATTTCCGGGAACAATTGTTCAATAGAACGAATCCAATCGTCAAAAGTCCCTTCTTCGAAACCCTTGAGGGTCTCCCATTCCGACGCTGTGGTAGCTTCAAGATATTTAAGGACGAGAGCCTTCTTCTCGTGTTCAGAAGTAGTTCCCGAACCAGTGATAATCAATCGGCAATGCTTTATGAATTTCATTAAGCTCTCAGCGCTCGTTCCATCGAAGGATGGGCAGTTCCTCGACTCCCAGGGCGCAGGAAGTTTGAATGCTGGACTAAGCCTAACGGGCCCCGATACAACGGTCGGGGTTGCTTTCTCAGTCATTGAGGCAGACACCAAAGGTGCTGCTTTTCCACCAAGGGGTTCAGTTGGCAGAGTTGAGTTTTGTGCTTGCGTCTGGACGCCAAGACTTGAGTCAATAACGGGTATAGTTTGTACAAGATCCGGATTCCCGGTGAGTGGGGTAGGGTTGATTCCCAAAGGATTGCTTTCAAGACTATTCCCTCCTATAGTGCTCGATCCGTGTCCACCAGCGCCAACATGGGTGACGTGAGGCGTAGCCCCAAGTCCTGAATTTCCTTGTGTGCTCATGGTAGATTTGTTTCTGGACTCTTTATATGCTTTCGAGCGTTGTGTTGTTTTGAGAGCGGCAGTACTGCGTGCTCTCTGGACAATGGAGGGTCTGTCTTGTGAGGTAGATTCAGCCGAGGCTGGACCAGCTGCTTTTTGGGCGGTTCTGGTTCTTCTACCAGTTGGAGGTTTATCCCAGTAAGTTGAACTGGACGATCCTACTCCTACTAGCTCTGACTGTAACGGTGGGTTCTCTGTCGAGCTGTCTTCGGTCTCTGCGTTGTTTGACTGCAGGTTGACCGGTAAAATATTCGAGACGCGTCCCGAACCTTCGCTTGGTATTCCTAGACTGTTCTAGTTCCAAAGACTTCTTTCGATCGATTTCTTGAATTACTTCAAGACAAGGTTTTTAAATCTATATACCCCTCGCGGTAGGTGCCAGATGAACGGCCGGCACTCGAGGCGCGGGTGAAAGCTGAATAGTGGGCCTCAAGAACAATGAAATGATCACTGAACACTAAACCAACACAACAACAACCAAACCAACACTCTATATCCTCTTTGTGCAAGCTTTATGTGAAGTCCGGGGGTGTTGGATCAAGTATTAGATCCTATAGACTAGAAACAATGTTTTGTGGGTCAACAAGAAACGTTCTCAATCGGTCAATTGGTTCTTTTAGAGAACTAAGCTCTCAAGCGGTATTTATTGGGTCTGATTGTTATTTCAAGTTACAGCCGGTAAAGGTCTGATTTATAGCGGTTGTTCTAAGAACTGGTTTAGTTTCGCAATAGCCCGTTTCCGACTATGCACGTTCTTCAACGCTTCCAAGCTACAACGAACTTGGGGTGGAACTTGACTCAAAAGATCACAACTGGTTTATCAATCAAAATCGTTCGTTCAAGTTCTTTCTAGTACTAGTGCGGACAAGCAACAAGTCACTATACAGAGCACCACTACCCAGACCCTGCTATGTGGTATGCACTACAGCCCCGGAATAATCTGCTGCCTAAATCTACGAGTTCTGAGCCTTTATATACTGTGCTGGGATTTATGATTACGATACGAATATTATGTCCTCGGATGTCTTCCGGTCCCCATGACTCTCCCTGCTCCACATCCTACTCCGCCATTGGTGCCCTGGCCCGTCGAGATGTCTAGTTGGGCAGTTCTAACCCGATCGTATTGAAATTGGTTGTCTTCGGGTGATATTGCTGAAACCCTCCTGTCTTGCACAGGTTGTTCTTCGTCTAGTGGGTGGCCCAAACTCAGGGCAGGCCTAGCGGCCTCGTCTACGCCTCTTGGTAACTCTCCCACTCAATCTAGAGATATGGGTATGGTAAAAGAACCAAGTTGAACCTTCTTGACTCGATCGGGAATGGCCCGAGATCAAATCGTGATCCCGGATCCAATAAGTTCCCGTCTTGTCGCATCAACCCAGCCCCTGTCCACCCGTCCCGGCCGGAAGGAGAAACTCCGAGTCCCGACCGTCATTCCTACACGTGCCCCGACGCGTCTTGAGTTATCAAGATGCAACAACAAACATCCTGGCTATCGCTAAGTCCAGACCACTTCAGGTTTTAACTCTTGTGCATGCTTCCACATTCTCTTGGTCCAAGTCTAGCATTGGCTCATCCAGGGCGCAACCGTGGGTACCATCTTGTGAAGTCAGGCGTACTTCTAGAGCTATTCGTAATCTTTACTTTCCAGTAATTTCATAATGTTCGCCTTTGTAGTAGCCTTAAGCTATTCGACTTAGTAGCTTTCCCGCTCGAGACTAACGGTAGCTCTTATTTGAGGTGTGTGCGTGAGGTAGAGCTTTAATGAAAAACGCAAAAACTGCGCCTTTCATGTGTGGTCATTTACACGGCTTATCAACGCCTGCCTCCATCTTCAGTTTGAGCACCTCGATCACTTTCGTGAGAATACCAGGCGGAATAGGAATATTTTTGTATTCCCAGGGTGTATGCAGCACCGTCGAGATTTTATACGGGGTGAAATAAGAATCCTTGAATGTTCCACGCTCGGAGTCTTCAAAAGCCAAGGCTTCCTTGTTCACGCTCATAATGTGCGCAAACAACTTTTCTTCTTCGGCGGTCATGAAATTTTCTGGGTTTAAGTCCAGTGATTTCAGACGTTCCGTTGTAAGCCTTTCCGAGGGCTCGAAATCTGGTGGGTGTATAGGTAATGCAGGCAGCGTAAGTAAAGGGTCCTCTGGTATTGTTCGTTTAATTTCGTAGTCAGGTGAAAAGGTGGTAGATACAGGCCAAATTTTCTTGTCTACGCGTTTGTACATCGTAAATGCTTGGTAAGAGTTTTCTCCTGGAGTCTCGACTTCTACGGGGTAGAATAAGTACAAGTCATCAGGTTCGAGTTCGAAATGGTCCGAATATGTGAGTACAGGGTCCGAGATTTTTCCTTTACAAGTGGTGCTCGAGGAAGAATCTGTGTAGTAAGAAAAACAAAATCTAGGCTTAATGCTCTCACGATCAGACCCGTGGCACGGCGAACGTGAATTCATTCTCCTAAGTGCGTAAACGACTACTAATACTAGGTAGGAGTAGAAGACGACCCGAGTAAGTACATAGTATGTAGAGGGCGACAGTCCGTTGGATTCGTGGTACAAAGAAACCAGGTGTGAAGGGCTTGTTGGAAGCTCCTCCGGCAAGGCGGCCCGTTGCGGGGCGAGAAGTCCATGAGAACAGGTCGTTGTCGAGACAAGAAATGAAGAACTTGTTGAAAGCTCCTGTGAGTTCGTGGCCCATTGCGGGGCGTCGTAAGAGGGAGACAGAGACAAACACGAAGTTCTTGTTGAAAGACCTTCTGGAATGATGGCCCGTTGCGGGGCTTGTCCATAAGCGAGAGGGGTAAGCGAGGCGAAAAAGACGAGCACGATTAGAAATATGATACATCTTCGGCGGTGACCACGGTGCGAGCGAGCGGGGATGAAGTATACAGCGAGGGAGTCAGGGTGGAGGCACGCCGGTACACCATTCGTACTTTGCCTGGAACACGGTGTAAGTGTCTCCGCGGGGAACGAATGTAGTGGTGACTCGCCGTCATTACTCACGAGTCGCGAGGGTGGAGCCGGCGGCTGAAACCCTAGGCGGCATGGGGACACGCGTGAACAGCGGCCGTGGAACAGGAAGGGGGTTCCTGCCGTGCCCGCGCATGTGCGGATAGTAAACGCGTGGGGCCGGGATCGAAGTCGGGCGAGGCGTGGCGGGACGAAGGGAGGGGGATGTGGGCCGGAGCGTGTAGAACGGCCTCGTCGAGATCGATTCCGTAGTGCTGCAGAAGAAGTAGTGCGCGGCGCATAAATTCCATGAGGCAAATCTTGAGGATGGTGAGGACAGCAACGAAACCAGGACGTCGCGCAACCTCGAGGCCGATGCAAGCCATAAAAACTTCTCCCTGCGCGCGTGCCCAGTCACTGAACACGCGGAACGCGGCTCCCCCGGGCGTGCGTGGAGTAGCCCACCTTTCAGCCAGACGGAAGCACCCTCCGGTGACAGGGACAGCAACCTTGCACAAGGCTTCAACGGTGAACTGCGCCAGCGATGCCGCCCCTACGTTGCGCAACTCCCTCTGATACTTTCGCGCCAGCTCCTCAAGATCAACCGGATCGTGAGGGTTCGCAATGGCGGGGTGATCCAAAACTAGTCGAGCATGAGTGAATCCAATTTCGAACGCGTCCCGAAGAGGCTGGCCAGTGTGGTCGTCCTCGGCGATACGACGCGTCCGGTTAACAGTGTTGTGTTTGAGGCTGGTACGGATGGTGTGAGCGAGGAGAACGCCGTGTGCGTTGTCTTCCACCTCAGGGGCCGGGGGGGCGACAGAGCAACGGTCCAAATGGTACGCGAGTTCGCGCACAAAGGTACTGCCAGCAATGATCTTGTCGTGTGGTGATGTTTGGCTGTGTCCCCCGTCATTGACAACCGGATCAAGGCGGGTTTTAGGGAAATCGTACGATTCGGACTCGTTCGATGACTCTTCGGAGTCGCTTGGGCTCGCCAACGCCGGGAGCGACTCTTCATCCGACGACGATAACTGTGCCACATCCCGCTTCAGCATTTCCTCGGGCTGCAGGCTGGAGCGTACCGCGCTAACTCTTACCCACAAACTCTGGCCATTCCGAGGAGAACTCAAGTGCATCTCGGCGTCGCCTACAGGGCGCGTACGCTGCGCAACGCAAGTTTCGCGAAGCCGAATGGGTGTATCCCTCTCGTTCTCCTCAAGCGCGGTGACGACACGCGTCTCGCGGGGCTTCGACTCGAACGACGGCGACGAAGAGAATCGTTCTCTCGTCACCACAGTCCCGCGCTTCCCGTTCCCGAGCTGAGGAATCGCAAGGCGTGCCGCGCGGGAGGGCGAAGGTACTCCAGGTGCGTTTTTCTCTTCCCGGATTTCCCCTTCTTCGCCACTGCTGGTGGACACGAGCTCTGCCTCGTCGAAATCGATGGGGGAGAGGGTGCGCTTGCCGCGTAACGTCGCAGGCGCGGCCGCGTTGTTTAATACCGGTGTCGCAAGGCTTCCACGCGCGCGGCCCAGATTGGCAGAGGCGAGTGCGAGCGGGGCGGGGCGGGGCGTGTCCAATTCCAGTGCAGCAAGTCTGCTCGCGTTGGAATTGGCTTGCTCGCTGCTGTTTTCAGTCGCAGTCGGCGGTCGAGCAGGCGGAACGACGGGCGACCTCGCGCCCTCTTCCCCTGTATCGCTCTCGGGTGGGGACATCCCGTCCGTCGCCATGGTCGAAATGGTGGGGCTGAGCGGGGCCGGGCTGATGAAGGCGCCGAACACCAGCGCGCCCGGTGAGGCTGAAGCTGGAGCCCCTAGCAAACATCGTCGTGAGTTGTAGTTTAGTCTTTCCAGAGCGTGGTTTGACTGACCCTGCGCAGGCATTGTTACGGCCGGTGCCGCCGCGGGGGTGGGACGCGTGGGGGTCGTATGCTCCACTCCCTCCATCTCTTCTCCGCCGTCGTTCACGTCGCTCATGGCCGCGTCGGCAATGGGCTTCAGCGCCGGCGGTGAATCGAAGAGGCGAAGTGGCGGATGCGGTGTGTCGTAACGCGGCCCTCCGCTGAGTGGGACTGCGTTCACAGCGAAGACATTGTCTCCGCTGTCGGCTGCATTCCCCAGACGCACCAGCCCGCTCGCATTGGTGGCCGGGGGCTGGTCAACCGGTCGAAGCAGGAAGCGAAGGGTGTGGACCCTGCTCGCGTCTTCGGCCCGGTGTACGGTCGGGGCTTCGGTGTCCATGGGCGCGGATGCTGCGTCGTCGGGGGTGGTGTCGGCGAAACTCACCACCGCGTCGTTCTGGTCGTGTGTCGATGCGGTGGAAGGGTACTCGGCCGCCTTGGCGGCGGCTGCAGCTGCGGCGATTCGAGCCAACGAGGCTTTGGGAATGGGTAGGACCTTGCGGTGCCAAACGTTGGGCGACGTGGCGGGTGGATCGGCTGCTTTGTCGTGGCCCGTGGGCTGTGTCGTTGTCGACTTTAACGGCCTTTCGTCCCAAGGTAAGCACATATTCTTCTTGTTGTCGGTGCATGCTTACCTCGCGACGTTGGAAGGGTCCGTACTTCACAAGGGCCGCTGAAAGCATCGCGTCAGAGGGGAATGGGACTTCCTGGGCCCACGCACTGTCGTCGTCCGGGGTTGCAAACAAGCGGATCTCCGCGTGCCCAGTGCGTTCCGCAGGTAAGCCTGTGTCTGGATTGTGTATCAGCATCCTGACATTCAGCAGAATGGCGTGGTGGATCTGCTGCCCGCCAGGACGGTACTCACTTCCCGTGTACATCGCTTGGGGGGAAACAAGTTTCCCTGGTCGAGCGGTAAGTTCTAGCCCCTGCCGATACTTCGCGATCTGACCTTGAGTAGCAGCCGCCATCCGGCGCTCGGCGTTGGGCTCGCGAGGGTGAAAGTCAACGGGGCCCATGTCTCCTACATGCCGGCGTTCGAGAATGCGGCAAGGAGGGAGCATGTTGTTTCCCCGGGATGGCGCAACAGATGGTAATGGACGGGGAATTGGGGGAACGCGGTGGTTTGAGGGAGAAGGGCGAGGATTAGGGATGAGATGAGGTGGGTGGTTAACGAAACGTCCTCGTGACGAGGGCGTATATCGCTTACCAGGAATGTTTTCGGCGGGTTTGGGGGGAAGGGGAAGGTTCGACATGGTGGAATTGAGTTCGTAGGTGAGTTCGATTTGGTCAAAGTTTCGGTTGTGCGCGTTTGTGTGTTGAGGCCGTCCTTCAGGTTTGTCGTGCCCTTTTAGCTCTGGCCTTCGCTCGTTTGCCGTTATTTTCTTGTACCTGTGCGCAACCTCGCTCCGTCTCAAACTCGCCGCTTCCGTTCCGTAATGCGAATCCCCAAAACCCGACCATTCCTCTTTTGGAGGATTTGTATTGTCTTCGCCTTCTCGCTCGTTTGGAACTGTTATTGCATTCCTGTGCGCATCCTCGTTCCACCTCAAACGATAGTTCTTTGTTCCGTAATGCGAATCCGCAAGATTCGACCATTCCTCTTTTGGAGGAATTGAATGGTTGTTCGTTTGCGCCACCGCAATTTCGGTCTTCCAGCTTATGGCCGCGATATCTTGTTGTTGGTCACCCCCACTCAAGATCCCCCCCGTTCCTGGACTTCGCAAGGCGCGTGTGCACGTTGCGCGCCACCTCCATTCCGGTTTTACACGGATCACCGTAAGATCCCATGTTCCCTGAATTATTTCGTCACGTTTTACCGTGGTCGGGGTGATTTCGAGCTTCGTTTTCGCGTTCCAGACTGCTTCCCATCTGATTTGGGGGGCCCACGAGGCTCCTGCTGCGCGATTTAGTCGGGGGACTCCGTCCGTTTTGGATGATGCGCAATTTTCGAAACGCGTACCTTTGCCGTTGGCACCCGAATTGTTCGGATTTTTACGCGTCGCGAGGTCTCCGCTGAACACTTCTTCTCTTCTGTAGCAGCTTTGCTGCTCGATTCGAGAGGGGAAGGGCACTGCGCGAAGTGCTACTTCTTTTCTTGATGCGGATTCGTGTTGGGTGAACGGTAAGTCTTTTGCCCGGATCAATTCATTCGGCAGGAAAGATGGTGTGTGTGCGCGGCACATCTCTTTCTCCCAATTCTCTGCATCCTGGCTCGTCATTGTGTGTAGCCAGTCCTGGAAGGTCCTGGAATTCCATCCGCTTGGTTCAGGACTCCCCTGGATTTTCCCGGACTTCCTTGGTTCTAAAATCCCAGTGTTCGCAATCTCCCTCCTAGTTTGGAGAAGTATGAATCCGGAAACGGCATTTGTGATTGATTTCCATTTTACCAAATAAAGGTTAGTCCCGTTTCTGAAAATGCTTCGATTCGCGTTGTTTGGAAATTTCCCTATCGCGGATGCCATGATCTGCAGCCGGCTCGAGGCAGTACTGCCTGTGATCCCCGTGCTGTGCCTCGGGAAATCCCGATGGACTTCCGTGAAGATTGGGCCGGGGTTCGTTGTGTGCAAGAACCCTTCGAGCGTCCGTGCCAATTTGTTTGCGAAGTCTTCTGGGATGTAGAACATCTCCTCACCGGGATGAGGCGCGCTGGTTTTCTTTCGGGTCTCGAAGCACAAGGAGGCACTGACTCTTTGGATTTGTCCTGTCCTCGGCTCTTGCCGGTTCCGCCCAAATTGAAAATTGTCGAGGAGAATTAAATCCTGTGCGCAATCAAACACGTTTGAGCGGGAAATACCGAGAGCTGTGCTCTGATCGGTGTTTTCATGCGGTGTCTCCTCGTGGTTCTCCACGATGTCGGTACCACTTAACTGGTGATGGCCTGATGGCGGGCTGTTTTCGGATTTGCGGTGACGGTGCTGGTCCTTGGTTTTGGTCGGTGCGCATTGCTCGTCGGAGGAGACGTGCATGGCTCGTAAACCCAGACCACAAGCCCAAGTCCAAACTGTCATCAGCCACATCAAGACGCGTTATTCCAAAAGCCTGCCGACAGAAATACGGGTAAGTAGTGCCGTGCTTCCAGTTGCGCTCACCTCCTCTTTCTCAGATTTTATTTCCTGAGCCAGAGTGGATTCGTTTAGAGTGTAAGGCATTCCTGATGTGGGTTCATAAGGATATTTTGGTCGCAAATTTTGGAGGGGTTCAGTAGCTGCGCCAGGGGCGAGTATCAACGACAATGTTTGTTTTTGCTGTGGTTCTTCCTTGTCCTCTGTGTAGGTCGAGGTTTGTACGATGGATTCTCCACACTGCTGATAGGGAATTGCCAGGTGCTCATACCTTGGCTTGCGCGTTTCGCGATCTTTGAACACCAAATAAGTGCCCTCGTCGCGCTCATCAATACTGACGAGGTTCCCGCGCTGCCATGGCCGACCGAGGAGAAGTTCAAATGGAGCTTGCTGGGACATCCATAAATCGGTGAATGTAAGCACTCCTCCGCAATTGAACTCCACGTCACCGATAAATCCCTGCAGCTGTCCCTTGCCTCCATTGGCATCGTTCATGCTCATTATTCGAGACATGTCGATAGGCCGCTGGATTTTTAGGGCTGCAATATCGGTGCGTACAACATCCAGTTGGGATCCTGTATCCACAATTGCGGAAATGGTACGTCCTCCAGTTGTTACATCGATCTTGATCAGGACTCCTTCTGATCGAGGCCAATTCCAGCTAGCGACGATGGGATTGTCTGAGCCTTTGCCCAAGAGGACTGCCTTGACATTTTTGAGCCGAATGGTATCCAAAATGCCTGTGCGAATGTCTTTGGATGCAACAAAGGCTTCACGCACTGTCATGGGGATGGTGAGATCCAGAATTCGGTCAATGATAGCTGGTATGTGGACTGAGTTCTGAATCTCAGACCGCCGGCCTCCCGCCTTGGAATCCTGAGTTTCCTCCTGGAGATCCTTGGCGCGTTGTGAGGCTGGCACTTGCGCTGCGCGCTGCGTACCCCCTCATGTCCCCTCCGACCCGGCG